>CM023613.1:4057986-4450465 GCA_013358685.1 Antennarius maculatus | reverse complement strand
TCACAATTTGTTTATTTGTTGCTTTACGTGGAAAATAGCATTGTTGAACATGTTTGCACTTTTCAGTCAAAAATCAACATTTTGACTTCATTTCTGCCTTTTCAATCAGAAACGCGTCTAAAACGAATGTTTCTAAGAAGTTACTTTTGTCACATATGAAGGAGACAAACCTGTCTTACGAGTATCTTTCATGTCATTTTGAGTGACAATAGCATCTTTGAACGTTTCCACTGGTTTCAGTCCGAAATGAACACTTTGGCTTCATTTCAGTTATTATAGTCAGAATTGCTTCTACAACTATCCTTTGTGTTTAAAACCACATGTGTTGAGATTTTTACGAAGAAACCTGTGTCACAGTTTGTTTATTTGTTCGCTTTGAGTGGAATAGAGCATTGTTGAACATGTTTGCACTTTTCAGTGTAAAATCAACATTTTGACTTCATTTCTGCCTTTTCAGTCGGAAACGCGTCTAAAACGACTGTTTCTAAGAAGTTACTTCTTTCACATATGAAGGAAAGTAACCTGTGTGACAAGTATCTTTCATGTCATTTTGAGTGACAATAGCATCTTTAAACGTTTCCACTGGTTTCGGTCCGAAATGAACACTTTGGCTTCATTTCAGTGATCATAGTCAGAATTGATTCTAAAACTACTCTTTGTGGTTAAAACACATGTGTTGAGATGTTTACGAAGAAACCTGTGTCACAATTTGATTATTATTTGCTTTACGTGGAAAAGAGCATTGTTGAATATGTTTGAACTTTTCAGTAAAAAATCAACATTTTGACTTCATTTCTGCCTTTTCAGTCAGAAACGCGTCTAAAACGAGTGTTTCTAACTAAAAAGTCACGTTTTTCACATGTGAAGGAAACAAACCTGTGTTACAAATATCTTTCATGTCATTTTGAGTGACAATAGCATCTTTGAACGTTTCCACTGGTTTCAGTCCGAAATGAACACTTTGGCTTCATTTCAGTCATTATAGTCAGAATTGATACTAAAACTACTCTTTGTGGTTAAGGCACATGTGTTATGTTTACTAAGAAACCTGTGTCACAATTTTTTTATTTGTTTCTTTGCGTGGAAAATAGCACTGTTGAACATGTTTGCACTTTTCAGTGTAAAATCAACATTTTGACTTCATTTCTGCCTTTTCAATCAGAAACGCGTCTAAAACGAATGTTTCTAAGAAGTTACTTTTTTCACATATGAAGGAGACAAACCTGTCTTACGAGTATCTTTCATGTCATTTTGAGTGACAATAGCATCTTTGAACGTTTCCACTGGTTTCAGTCCGAAATGAACACTTTGGCATCATTTCAGTTATTATAGTCAGAATTGCTTCTACAACTATCCTTTGTGTTTAAAACCACATGTGTTGAGATTTTTACGAAGAAACCTGTGTCATAGTTTGTTTATTTGTTCGCTTTGAGTGGAAAAGAGCATTGTTGAACATGTTTGCACTTTTCAGTCAAAAATCAACATTTTGACTTCATTTCTGCCTTTTCAGTCAGAAACGCTTGTAAAACGACTGTTTCTAACTAAAAAGTCACATTTTTCACATATGAAAGAAACAAACCTGTGTGACAAGTATCTTTCATATCATTTTGAGTAACAATAGCATTTTGGAACATTTCCACTGGTATCAGTCCGAAATGAACACTTTGTCTTCATTTCAGTTATTATAGTCAGAATTGATTCTAAAACTACTCTTTGTTGTTAAAGCACATGTGTTATGTTAACTAAGAAACCTGTGTCACAATTTTTTTAGTTGTTTCTTTGCGTGGAAAATAGCATTGTTGAACATGTTTGCACTTTTCAGTGTAAAATCAACATTTTGACTTCATTTCTGCCTTTTCAATCAGAAATGCGTCTAAAACGAATGTTTCTAAGAAGTTACTTTTGTCACATATGAAGGAGACAAACCTGTCTTTCGAGTATCCTTCATGTCATTTTGAGTGACAATAGCATCTTTGAACGTTTCCACTGGTTTCAGTCCGAAATGAACACTTTGGCATCATTTCAGTTATTATAGTCAGAATTGCTTCTACAACTATCCTTTGTGTTTAAAACCACATGTGTTGAGATTTTTACGAAGAAACCTGTGTCACAGTTTTTTTATTTGTTCGCTTTGAGTGGAAAAGAGCATTGTTGAACATGTTTGCACTTTTCAGTCAAAAATCAACATTTTGACTTCATTTCTGCCTTTTCAGTCAGAAACGCGTCTAAAACGACTGTTTCTAACTAAGAAGTCACGTTTTTCACATACGAAGGAAACAAACCTGTGTGACAAGTATCTTTCATGTCATTTTGAGTGACAATAGCGTATTTGAACGTTTCCACTGGTTTGAGTCCGAAATGAACACTTTGTCTTCATTTCAGTTATTATAGTCAGAATTGCTTTTAAAACTACTCTTTGTGGTTAAAACCACATGTGTTGAGATGTTTGCTAAGACACCTGTGTTAGAGTTTGTTTATTTGTTGCTTTGAGTGGAAAAGAGCATTGTTGAACATGTTTGCACTTTTCAGTCAAAAATCAACATTTTGACTTCATTTCTGCCTTTTCAGTCAGAAACGCGTCTAAAACGACTTTGTCTGACTAAGAAGTTACTTTTTTCACATATGAAGGAAACAATCCTGTGTTCCAAGTATCTTTCATGTCATTTTAAGTGACAATAGCATTTCTGAACGTGTTTCCACTGGTTTGAGTCTGAAATGAACACTTTGTCTTCATTTCAGTTATTATAGTCAGAATTGCTTCTAAAACTATTCTTTGTGGTTAAAACCACGTGTTCAGATGTTGCATAGAAACCTGTGTCACAGTTTATTTGTTGCTTTTAGTGGAAAAGAGCATTGCTGAACATGTTTGCACTTTTCAGTCAAAAATCAACATTTTGACTTCATTTCTGCCTTTTCAGTCGGAAACGCGTCTAAAACGACTGTTTCTAAGAAGTTACTTCTTTCACATATGAAGGAAAGTAACCTCTATGACAAGTATCTTTCATATCATTTTGAGTGACAATAGCATCTTTGAACGTTTCCACTGGTTTCAGTCCGAAATGAACACTTTGGCTTCATTTCAGTGATCATAGTCAGAATTGATTCTAAAACTACTCTTTGTGGTTAAAGCACATGTGTTGAGATGTTTACGAAGAAACGTGTGTCACAATTTGTTTATTTGTTGCTTTACGTGGAAAATAGCATTGTTGAACATGTTTGCACTTTTCAGTCAAAAATCAACATTTTGACTTCATTTCTGCCTTTTCAGTCAGAAACGCGTCTAAAACGACTGTTTCTAACTAAAAAGTCACATTTTTCACATATGAAAGAAACAAACCTGTGTGACACGTATCTTTCAAATCATTTTGAGTGACAATAGCATCTTTGAACGTTTCCACTGGTTTCAGTCCGAAATGAACACTTTGTCTTCATTTCAGTCATTATAGTCAGAATTGATTCTAAAACTACTCTTTGTGGTTAAAACCCACATATGTTCAGATGTTGCATAGAAACCTATGTTACAGTTTGTTTATTTGTTGCTTTTAGTGGAAAAGAGCATTGTTGAACATGTTTGCACTTTTCAGTGTAACATCAACATTTTGACTTCATTTCTGCCTTTTCAGTCAGAACGCGTCTAAAACGACTGTTTCTAACTAAAAAGTCACGTTTTTCACGTGTGAAGGAAACAAACCTGTGTTACAAGTACCTTTCATGTCATTTTGAGTCACAATAGCATCTTTGAACGTTTCCACTGGTTTCAGTCCGAAATGAACACTTTGGCTTCATTTCAGTGATCATAGTCAGAATGGATTCTAAAACTACTCTTTGTGGTTAAAGCACGTGTGTTGAGATGTTTGCTAAGAAACCTGTGTCACAATTTGTTTATTTGTTTCTTTACGTGGAAAATAGCATTGTTGAACATGTTTGGACTTTTCAGTGTAAAATCAACATTTTGACTTCATTTCTGCCTTTTCAATCAGAAACGCGTCTAAAACGAATGTTTCTAAGAAGTTACTTTTGTCACATATGAAGGAGACAATCCTGTCTTACGAGTATCTTTCATGTCATTTTGAGTGACAATAGCATCTTTGAACGTTTCCACTGGTTTCAGTCCGAAATGAACACTTTGGCTTCATTTCAGTTATTATAGTCAGAATTGCTTCTACAACTATCCTTTGTGTTTAAAACCACATGTGTTGAGATTTTTACGAAGAAACCTGTGTCACAGTTTGTTTATTTGTTCGCTTTGAGTGGAAAAGAGCATTGTTGAACATGTTTGCACTTTTCAGTGTAAAATCAACATTTTGACTTCATTTCTGCCTTTTCAGTCGGAAACGCGTCTAAAACGACTGTTTCTAAAAAGTCACATTTTTCACATATGAAAGAAACAAACCTGTGTGACACGTATCTTTCATATCATTTTGAGTGACAATAGCATCTTTGAACGTTTCCACTGGTTTCAGTCTGAAATGAACACTTTGTCTTCATTTCAGTCATTATAGTCAGAATTGATTCTAAAACTACTCTTTGTGGTTAAAACCACATATGTTCAGATGTTGCATAGAAACCTATGTCACAGTTTGTTTATTTGTTGCTTTTAGTGGAAAAGAGCATTGTTGAACATGTTTGCACTTTTCAGTCAAAAATCAACATTTTGACTTCATTTCTGCCTTTTCAGTCAGAAACGCGTCTAAAACGAGTGTTTCTAACTAAAAAGTCACATTTTTCACATATGAAAGAAACAACCCTGTGTGACACGTATCTTTCATATCATTTTGAGTGACAATAGCATTTCTGAACGTGTTTCCACTGGTTTGAGTCCGAAATGAACACTTTGTCTTCATTTCAGTTATTATAGTCAGAATTGATTCTAAAACTACTCTTTGTGGTTAAAACCACATATGTTCAGATGTTGCATAGAAACCTATGTCACAGTTTGTTTATTTGTTGCTTTTAGTGGAAAAGAGCATTGTTGAACATGTTTGCACTTTTCAGTGTAACATCAACATTTTGACTTCATTTCTGCCTTTTCAGTCAGAATCGCGTCTAAAACGACTGTTTCTAAGAAGTTACTTTTTTCACATATGAAGGAAACAAACCTGTGTTACAAGTATCTTTCATATCATTTTGAGTGACAATAGCATTTCTGAACGTGTTTCCACTGGTTTGAGTCCGAAATGAACACTTTGTCGTCATTTCAGTTATTATAGTCAGAATTTCTTCTAAAACTACTCTTTGTGGTTAAAACCACATGTGTTGAGATGTTTGCTAAGAGACCTGTTTTAGATTTTATTTATTTGTTGCTTTGAGTGGAAAAAAGCATTGTTGAACATGTTTGCACTTTTCAGTCAAAGATCAACATTTTGACTTCATTTCTGCCTTTTCAGTCAGAAACGCGTCTAAAAGACTGTTTCTAACTAAAAAGTCACGTTTTTCACATACGAAGGAAACAAACCTGTGTTCCAAGTATCTTTCATGTCATTTTGAGTGACAATAGGGACGGTTCTGAACATTCTTGAACGTTTCCAATGGTTTGAGTCCGAAATGAACACTTTGTCTTCATTTCAGTCATTATTGTCAGAATTGCTTCTAAAACTACTCTTTGTCAATGAGGAAGTCAGTACGCGGCAGTCGTTTTGAGTGAGATGGCTGGACAGAAATTGTCTCATGGTGTGTGCGCACAAATTGTGTTGCAGATAACTGTCCAGTAAAACCAAAATCCAACCACACCTCTATGGACTCATTACTTCATTGAAGTGTGTAACAAAAATTGGTGGCAGCGGTGGGATCAGCGGTGCTACAAAGAAGCAGTGAGGGATCGCAGATAAACACAGCAGACCATGGAGCTGGAACAACTGCACAACCGGCTAAGTGAGATCATGGTGCAGTTGAGGTTCGAGCAGCTACAAGAGGTGTGTGTGCCAGCTAAAGTTCCAACTGAGAACGTGACAAAAAAGCACACACTGATCCGAACAATAAGTGAAGCAGTTGATGGAATCATCGAAAATGAAGAAGAGGAAGCGGCACGTGTGTTCCTGGATCGGTTAATAGAATGTGCTGAAGAAATACAGAGAAACGACCAAGCACAGCGTGAAGGGGATAAGGCCAATGAAGACGCTGCAGCATTGGCCAGCCTACGAGGACAATATGCAGACCTGCAGCTCAGCTTCCAGACCTCAACAAAAAGATTGGAGGAGGAAAAAGCAAAGCTGACAAACAGAATGAGCAATTCTAGCCAAGCTCAGGGACCCAGCTCGCTAACTGCCCCATCAACATTGCAGCCCCCTGAGGTAACTATACGCAGAGAATTTAGAATTAAAATCCAAATTGGGGAAAGGGGTCAAAAAGACAAGTTGTCGTACTCGAACCTGAACCATCAAATTGAAATGGGACGGAAAAGAAATCATACCGAGGCAGAAATTATTGAGGCCGTTGTCAGAGCCATCAGCCCAGGTCTAAGCCTCTGTGATATGTTAGAGCTCAAAACAGACCTCAGCCTTCCCCAGCTTCGTACAATTTTAAAGGGCCACTACAAAGAAGATAGCCCCACAGATCTCTATCACAGACTGATAAATATCACCCAAGACCACGAGTCTCCACAGAACTTCTTGTTCAGGGCGATTGAGCTCAAAGAGAGACTCCTGGCCGCATCAAGAGACCCAGGCGCTGATGAGCAGTACAGTCCTGGATTGATACAGAAGAAGTTCCTGAGAGCCGTGGGTAAAGGGTTAGTTAACGATAATGTCAAATATCAGATCAAAAGCTGGCTCGATGATCCCACAGTGACTGATGATGTTCTGATTGCGAAAACAAATGAAGCCGCCAGCCTGGAGTGGGAGAGACAGCAAAAATTCCAAAAGAACAGCAGAGAAGCCAAAGTGAGGGAGATAAGAACAGCGGTGCAACCAGAACACGAAGCGATAGTTGGTGCAGTGGGTGGACGTGAACAGTCATCCTTCACACCTAACAAGGACAAAATGGCCAAAACACAACCAACCCACAAAGAAAAAGAGCTCCATGAGATGATCAAGCAATTAAAAGAAGAAATTGCTGAAATAAAGGGTGCCATTCAAGAGTCACACAGACCATCCCCCCAGAACCGTCCCAGCAGGAAGCGTGGCTGTAGAGACTGTCAGGACAAGAACCAAGGGGAGGAGTGTGACCACTGCTTTAAATGTGGGCAAAGTGGCCACATGTGCAGAGGCTGTAGGACCCGGAACAAACCCACAGGCAGGTCAGAACAGGTTGATATGTCCGTTAGCACTCACCACTAATCAAACAGTGACAAATGTGACAGAAGAACAGAGGACGGAAACAGAAAAGGAAAAGAAAAACAAGGGCAGTGAAGACATCTGGGACCCCCCTGTCCCCCTCGACCACCTCCCTCTAGAACAACAGCTGGACGTGAGGCAGCTGCTGAGGGAAGAGAGAAATGCATTTGCACGTGATGACCATGATGTGGGGACCATACCCTCACTACAGCTCAAGATCCGCCTCAATGACCCCACACCGGTAAGGCGAACTTACATCTCAGTACCAAAATCACTCCATAAAGAGGTGAAAGAGTACCTGGAAGACTTATTAAACAGGGGATGGATAGCTGAGTCAAAATCTCCCTATTCCAGTCGCATTGTTTGTGTTCGGAAAAAGGATGGGAATCTCCGCCTGTGTTGTGACTACAGGGAGCTAAATAAGAAGTCAATCCCAGACCGCCATCCAATACCGCGAATACAAGACATGCTCAACACCTTAAAGGGAAGCGCCTGGTTTTCGGTCCTTGACCAAGGAAAGGCCTATCACCAGGGCTTCCTGGAGGAGTCAAGCCGCCCTCTCACAGCATTCATTACACCATGGGGACTCTACGAGTGGGTGAGAATTCCTTTTCCAGAGTTCCAGAGGTCAATGGAGGAGTGCTTGGTGGGACTGCGTGATGAGATATGCTTACCCTACTTGGACGACAACTTACTGCACTCTAAGACATTCGAAAATCACTTAAATGACCTGAGAAAAGTCCTACAGCGGTACCAGAGCCACGGAGTGAAATTGACACCAAGAAAATGTGAGTTCTTCAAAAATCAGGTGAGATTCCTGGAGAGGATGGTTACTAAAGATGGTCATACCATGGACCCTGCAGACATTGCCCCAGTCCAGGCTTTGAAGCAGAGAACTCCCACCACCATTGGGGAAGTGAGAAAACTATTAGGATTTATTTCATACTATTGAAACTATATAGCAAACTTCTCACGTATTGCAAAGCCTCTGTATGACCTCCTCTCCACAGAAAAGACAAAGAAAAACAAAAACGAAGAAAACCAGACAAAAGAACACAGAGCAAGAGGGGCCAGTTGCCATTGTCTCATCCCATTCAGTGGTCAGCTGAACATCAACAGGTACTCTGTCAGCTAATTGACTTTCTCTCCCAGCCACCAGTCTTAGGATATCCTGACTACGAGCAGCCATTTATCCTACACTGCGATGCATCACAAGAGGGACTGGGAGCTGTGATCTACCAGAGGCAGCAGGGAAAGCTGGTTGTGATTGCATACGGATCCAGGACTCTGACAGCCCCTGAGAAAAACTACCACCTTCATTCAGGCAAGCTGGAGTTCCTGGCTCTTAACTGGGCCATATGTGAGAGGTTCAGGGACTATCTTTACTATTCTCCACCATTCATAGCCTATACTGACAACAACCCACTCACATATGTGCTCACTACAGCCAAGTTGAATGCCACCACTCACAGGTGGGTAGCCGAGCTCGCCAAACTTCCAATTCTCCATTAAATATCGACCAGGCCGAGCCAACAGGGATGCTGACGGCCTCTCACGCATGCCATTGGATATGGAACAGTACATGCAGACCTGCACACAAACAGTGGCACCGGAGGACATCAACAGTGTGACCCAGGCTTTGGCCGTTCAGATGCATGAAAGTGAGCCCTGGCTGTGTCCTGTGACCATCTCAACTGCGTTAGCGCAGGAGAATGAAGTGAGTATGTCAGGATTGGAGCTCACCAAAACATCTCTGAAACAAGCACAAGAAGAGGATCCTGTAATTGGAAAAGTGAAGGAAGTATGTCATCTCGAACCAGTGGCCAAAAGGTGTAAAACGAGCCAGTAACAAAGACATTGCTTCCCTGGTAAGAGAAAATCAGAAACTGCACATTGATGATGATGGTTTATTGTACAGAAAGACGGCCAGCCGGTCACAGGTTCTCCTGCCTAAGAAGTTCCATGGGCTTGAGTATAAGGAATTACATGAAGACATGGGCCACCTAGGGGTAGAGAGGGTACTGACACTCGTCCGAGATCGCTTCTACTGGCCCCACATGCAAAAAGACATAGAGCATCAAATCACACAAGTGTGCAGCTGTCTGAAGAACAAGCGTCCAAACAGACCAACCAGAGCTCCCCTCGTTAACATAACCACAATATACCCATTCAAGCTGATCTCCATTGATTTCTTGCATCTGGAGAAATGTAAAGGAGGGTTTGAGTATATCCTTGTTGTGATGGACCACTTCACACGGTTTGCCCAGGCCTACGCTTGCAAAGACAAATCTGCCAAAACAGCTGCAGACAAGATTTATGGTGATTTTATGTTGAAGTTTGGATTTTGTATAAGGCTCCACCACGACATGGGAAGGGAATTTGAGAATAAACTGTTTGCCAAGCTGGGAGAATATAGTGGTGTGAAGGGGTCCAGAACCACACCATATCACCCAATCGGGAACGGCCAGGTGGAGAGATTTAATAGGACACTGCTGGCCATTCTCCGAAACCTCCCTGAGACAGCCAAAACAGATTGGAAAGCATCCCTGGCCAAAGTAGTAAACGCTTATAATTGTACGAGCAGCGAGGCCACGGGGTATGCACCCTACTTTCTCTTGTTCGGACGGAATCCCAGACTCCCTATTGACCTGATGTTTGGCCTCACAGCAAAAGATCAAAGTTCATCCCCCAGAGACTATGCTGAAAAATGGAGAACTTGAATGGATGATGCTTACAAGCTGGCCTCAGCCACAGCCTACAAAGAGGGCAGATGAGGGAAAGCGCTTTATGACAGGAAGGCCTATGGTGCAGAGTTGTATTCTCGATGTAGGGTGCTTATCCAAAACCTTTCTGAAAGAGGCGGGCCAGGGAAACTGAGGTCATATTGGTAAGATCAAGTTTACATCGTAACACAGAGAAAACAGCCAGACAGTCCGGTGTATGAGCTCAAGCCAGAGAATGGAAAGGGACGCGTTCGAGTCATGCATAGGAACCTGTTACTGCCCTGTGAATTCCTGCCAGTGGAGAATGTAGGCCCCTGTACAGACAAAAGGAAGGAAAAAAGGAAGAACAACTCACAGAGACAAGAGGAACCAGAACAAGAATACGGTTCAGAGGATGAAGATGAATGGAGAGGAATCATCGGATGGAAAGCAGACAACAGGAGACAAGAGGAACAAAACTTGCACACAGAACATCAGCCGACAGAGGCACCAGATGTCTATCCTGATGCTGGAGCAGCGGAAGAGGAGGACCTGGATGGAGAAGATAGTGCTGAGTACCAGCTAGACTGACAAGAAGAGGAGAATGACACACAAAGCCCTGAAAGGTCATCAGACCATCAGTCTGCCGATTCTGCATGCAGAGCCAGTGACCAAGACAATGATGAGCCTGACCGGTCACCTGTCAGAGAAAACCAATATCCTTTGAGAAAACAAAAGTTAATGTTTACTTATCCTAAGCTAGGAATGCCCACAATGTCACATGATTGAATCAATTCATTTGAGACAGTTAGTATACTGAGTGTTTAGAATTCAGTCATTCTAGTTAGATTAAGAAAGTTTTTTTCTTTGTTTGGATAATGAAGTGACCCTGTGTTACTACAGTCTACTGCATGTTAAAGTGAATAGGAGGTTATCATCACTATAGTATGTAAAGTACTTTACTCAGAGATGATGCAGATGTACCCATTCTCGTGATGGCAGTAGCAGTGGAATGTCATCGTGCACAATGACACCTGCTGCAAACATATGGCATAAAAAGGAGTTACATGTCATATGGTATACTGAAATGGACAGTAGTGCATCTTCAAGTTCTTGGACTGTTTCTGACTCCTACTTAGTATAACCTTATTGGATGCAAGGCATGAATACAACGTGTGGACTGATGATGTTATAATGTCGGGACGCCATTTCGTTTTGGAGGGGAGAGTGTAAGATAAGGCAAAGCCACCCCCTATTTTTTTGTGTGTTTATTTTCTAGTTATTTGTTCTGGGTCATTATATTTAGTCAAATAGTATTTCTTAAGTCTTCCCTGCCAAGAACACAACGCTATAGCACGGTTGAGCCACAAGAGGGCAATACCCCCAGTGAGTAGCAGGTTACCGCCAGTCAGCCAATGAGGAAGTCAGTACGTGGCAGTCGTATTGAGTGAGATGGCTGGACAGAACGTGTCTCATGGTGTGTGCGCACAAATTGTGTTGCAGGTGAGATATAAGTGGATTTATCTAGATAAATACAACAGTATACTGCGGGAGAGGGGCATATGATATGAAAGTGGGAAGGATGGCCATCTGTGCCCACAAAATGTTTTAGTGTACTGCAGTCATTCATGTTCGGCTTCGTTCTAGCGGGTTATGTTTATGTATACTTTAGTGATGTCCAGTTAGTCACTCAGAGTCAGTCAATGAGGAAGTCAGTACGCTGCAGTCGTATTGAGTGAGATGGCTGGACAGAACGTGTCTCATGGTGTGTGCGCACAAATTGTGCTGCAGATAACTGTCCAGTAAAACCAAAATCCAACCACACCTCTATGGACTCATTACTTCATTGAAGTGTGTAACATCTACATCAACGAAGGTTGGTGTAAGGATGTCACAGTGCTCAGCATATTCTGTGGACCGAACACTGAGACATTCTTCATCAACTGCAAGCCCTTTTATTCTCCGCGGGAGTTCTCCTCTTTCGTGTTCGTCGGTGTTTACATTCCACCGCAAGCTAATGTGGATGCCGCACTCCATATATTAGTGGAACAAATCACAGACATTGAAAGAAAACACCCAGACTCATTTTTAATCATCCTGGGGGACTTCAACAGAGCAAAATTAAACAATGAGCTCCCTAAATACAGGCAGCATGTGACCTGTCTGATGAGGGACAATAACACGCTGGATCACTGCTACACGGTAACTAAGGAGGCTTATCACTCGGTCCCCCGTGCAGCTTTGGGACACTGATCACTGCCTTGTCCGTCTCATCCCAGACTACAGGCAGAGACTGAGAACATCTTGGCCTGTGGTGAAAACGGTAAAGAAATGGACCAACGAGGCAAAGCAGGAACTGCAGGAATGTTTTGACTGCCGCGATTGGAGTGTTTTTGAATCTGCCACGGACAACCTGGATGATTACACAGACACTGTGACAGCCTACATTAGCTTCTGTGAGGACCTGTGTGTGCCAAACAAGACCTTCTGCAGATACAGCAACAACAAGCCATGGTTCACAGCCAAGCTGAGACAACTGCGCTTGGCTAAGGAGGAGGCCTACAGATCTGGGGACAGGGCTCTGTACCGGCAGACCAGGAACACACTGACAAAGGAGATCAGAGTAGCTAAGAGGAGTTACTCTGACAAGCTGAAAAAACTTTGCAGCCAACAACCCCTCGTCGGTGTGGAGAGGTCTTGCAGGACATCACCGGCTACAGGCGCCCCTCCCCCCCTGCTGAGGCCAACAAGAACCTGGCTGACGACCTCAACATTCTATCGTAGATTAGAAAAGGACTTCACACCCACCACCCCCATTCCACTACCTGCAGCCCAGATCACACCACCATTCGCACCTCCACTCCCCTCAACAAAGACTGTCTGCACCCCACCCCCTTCACACCTCCTGCCCGCTGGACACCGACTATTTAAAAGTCTACCCTCTGGGAGGCGCTACATAGCCCTCCTCTCAAAAACCACCAGACTAAAGAACAGTTTCTTCCCCCAAGCCATAAGACACTTAAATTGCAACTGTTAATTATTTGTCTCCAGTCCTTGCAACCTGTTTACATATGCACTCAGCACTTGTACATTGTGTACCCCCCCGACCTACTGCGTTTTGCGTCTTGTGTTTTGTATTTAGTTATTTATAGTATTTAAAGTATTTAGCATAGTTAAATTTAGTGTATGAATGTACAGTTTGAGACACCACCTGCCGAAAGCAAATTCCTTGTTTGTATTTCAACAAACAATGGCAAATAAAACTGATTCTGATTCTGCACAGGGTCATCCAAAGAATGTCTGCAGCAGATATGTCTTCAGAGTTCGCGTGACTGAATATATTATGTCATTAAATAGTTTTGTGAAACTGTCGACTTGATATTTTTGGTAAAGTCTGGAGGTCATGACGTACCAACTGAAAGCCCGTAAAGAACTGGTTGAAAGCAGATGAGCCGAGGTTAATACCTCCCCTAGTCACGCCTTTAGAGTATAAATGATGTGTGATTCTTTTCATATTTTTGTACTTGGTTTTCCTGTACCCAGAATATTCTGTAACAACACCTCAATGGACCATTCATCGTCTCCAGAGCTGTCATCATAATTAGATAAGTATTTGTTGAACTGTTTGTTGAACCTGTCTGTTTGTTAATATCATCGATGATATTATTGGACTCATACTCAACCTATGGATGATATTATTGGACTCATACTCAACCTATTGATGATATTATTGTACAGCTAATCAACATATGCATGATTTGAATTGACAAATACCTTGTGTTTTACATACTGTCTCCTGTCCTTGAGAGAAACGAAACCCCCACCACAAAGTGGCGTCACGAACAGCGAGGGTCTCAAGACTCCACCGGCCATTTGCCCCTCCTTCAGGCAGACAGTCTGCACTGGGCGCACATATGACGTAAGTTTTTTGGCTTAAATATTGCATGACTGTCTGTCTGGAAGAGATGCTATGGTTTCTGGTGAGATCTGTTTGCTAAACATAATTTTAAAAAAAATTAGTTTAGTTAGTCTTCCCAAAACTACCTGTGTGGGTCATCATGGGTTGAGTATTTGTCTGAATATATGTTGTTTGTCTGCTTAATATCTGTTTGCTTTGTATGAAAATATTTGCCTACTCTTTTTAAATGGGTGACTATCAATAAACTTTAGAAAACAAAAATAAAAAGGTTAAGGTTGAGGTATTAAAACAGTCTATTTGGCGAGAAAGTTTTGTGAAAGATGTCAGATCCAATATTGAATCGGTAAATTATGGGCCTTGGGTAAATGGCTGACAGTCTATTAGCACATATAAATTATTTGTTTGACTGTTAGTGTCCGAAGTTTTCCATCCTGGTGGGACAAAGTGGTAAAAGCCCACGGTTGGCCTTTGTTTGATTGTTAAAGAACAAACAAAGCTTTGGAAGCCAAAATAAAATTAGAGACTTGTTGGCTGTGGTGGACGGCATTTCAGATCGGGTGCCATACGGTTTTCTAACTTCAAGGTTGGTGGAACCGTGTGGAACTGCGCCTATGAGGTCATAACGTCTCTGCTGATGAAGAGTTTTGACGCCGTTCAGGCAGGTGTTCCATAGGTGACGGGGTGATAAACACATGGAGTGCGTCAATGATCCATTCATCTCCGGTTGTTGCGTAGAGTCTTGAGCTGGATTCCCATGTGAAAGTACAACCGATCCACCTGAGATCTCTGTAAATATTTGTCCCGACTGGGGTGGGACAATTTTTTAGTTCCTGTTAAACTTTCTTGTGCCATACAAATTGCTTAAATGTTTGTGGAGATTGATAAATTGGTGATCTACCTATGCATATCTGTCTATTTCTCTAAACATCCACTCTATTCTCTATTCGTCTCTCTCTCTCTCAACCCCTCCCCCTGATCTCACACTCTCTACTTCTCCGTTTACCTGAAAAGGAATTTGGTTGTGTGTGTTGTGTGTGTCTGGATGTGTGTGTGTGTGTGTGTGTGTGTGTGTGTGTGCGGTTGTCAAGGACGGACAGAAGTGAGATAAATGTGGATGAGATGAATGTGGATGATTCGATCTGTGTGTGTGTGTGTGTGTGTGTGTTAGTGATGAGTGATAAACCGTCATATTTTTATGTGTAATACTTTTGGTGTATTGGTATTGAGTGTTGAAGGAGATGGACCTTGTCCGGCTGGACAATCGACCTCGAAGTCCCACCTCGTGTTCGTTTTCTCTTGACTTGGACAATGGCAGGATCGTTGGTTAAATAAACAGGACACTTGATATTCCTCAAATCTTAAAAGTTTTATTGAAACAGATTATTCATGGGTACTTTGGCTTACAGAAGAATGCTCCCCGCAAAGTACAACAATGCAAAGCAACACAAGCTTTTATATTTCATGGGCGTACACAACTACCTGACCCAGACAGCTGCTGTCTGCTGAGAAGTTTCAGTCTATCTTGACTCCCATATGATGTTCCTTTCTCATCCTTGAGCAGACCCAGATGCACAGTCATAATATAAACAGTTTTCTGTTATCCTTGAACGCACCGCTCAGCCCCCACCACGCAGAAAAGTCACCCCATGCCCACAATGAACTTTATTACAGCACATACTTCTAACATTCCCCCTTTTGGACTCGAAAGAGTCCAACACTAAACAAAAGTACCTGCAGGGTCCTCCAGGTCAACACTTAGATAGCTGCAAAATCAGGAACCACTTGAACAAAGGTGTCGCTCTGGCCATTGATGGTGTATAGTTCAGTGATGTGTATGTGAAACATGGGACACCAGAGGGAGGTCTTCACCTTTTCCTCTGGAACACACTGGCTCCTCCGGACGCTGGTTGAGAGCGATGCTCGGGAACGCTGCACAGTGACAACCAGTCAACCAGTCATGGGCAACCAGTAAAACGACCCAAATGTTTTACTGGTTGCCCAGTTGCGGCGAGGAATCCGTTACGTTCCCACTCACCTAGGGCACAATGTACAACTACATAAGCGTAAGCTGAATCAGTGAAAATATTTACATTCTTACCTTCCGCCCACTCCAGAGCTGCCGTCACCGCCACGATCTCTGCCCGCTGAGCCGATTGTGATCCGCTTAGTTTGTCTGCACAAACTATGTCGAATGTTTCCAGGTTCTGCTGAATTACAGCATAACCTGATTGTAGTCCGTCAGTTCCCTTGAAACAACAACCCTCCGTTAACAGTATCATGTCAGGGTCTGTCAGTGGTTGTTCATGTAAGTCAGTTCTCAATTGTTTGTCTTGTCTGGCTTTTTCTGTACAAAAATGTGGTTCCCCCTCTATCAGTCCTTCTGCCATATTAGCACCGTCATGGATGAATGTGATATGTGGTTGAGTCAGTGCGGCTTCAATACGTCTCTGTCGGCCCCCCGTCATGGTAAAGAATTGGCTTGTGACGTATTGTACTGTGCTGTGGTTGGTTCTGATGGTCAGTGGGTGATGTAAGACTACGTGTGCTGTCTTCTGAATTAATCTAGCTAGCGCTGAGGCAAATTTGGAGCATGCAGCTTGTCGTTTCTCACAGTTGTCTAATGGTGTTGATACATACATGCATACATTCCGTTCTCCACTATCCCCCTTCTGAAAAAGCACAGCTGACAAGCTGGTTGCTTTTTCAGCCACATCAAGGAAGAACCGATTGCTGCAATGCGATTCAAAAGACTGTGTGTGGCAGCAAGGCAAGACTGCTCGGAGGGAGCAGCCAGCAACAAATCATCAACATACTGGACCAGGAGAACATCGTCAGGCAGACACAGTGGTGTCAACAATTCTCGTGGATGGGCATTAAACAGGCCAGGAGAGATGACAAAACCTTGGGGTAAACGGTCATAAGAATATTGTTTGCCGTTCCATGTGAATGCAAAGTAGGGACGCACATCAGAATGGAGAGGGATACTAAAGAATGCGTTAGCCAAATCAATCACAGTAAAATGAGTGTGCGATGTGTTCAGGAGTGACAGGGCAGCATGTGGGTTCGGAACAGGAAGAGTTGGTGTGGTCACAGCGGCATTTATAGCTCGCAGATCATGTACCATGCGGTATTTTCCGGTACCTTTCTTTTCCACGGGCAAAATGGGTGTATTGTATGGAGAGGAGTCAATAGGAATAATGACCCCTGCCTGTAAAAGACCTTCCAATGTGGCAGTTACGCCCAACCGGCCTTCTTCCTTTACTGGATATTGTGGAATCCAAATAGGGCCTGGCGTCATATCAAAACGAACAGGCGTGACATCGCAACTCCCAGCATACTGTTTAGTGTGTGACTTATGTGCATTGATTGAAGTAATTGAGGACTTCTCTGCTGAGGTTCCAAATCCTCAAACTTTGCTGTCAAATGTCCCACCTGATGCTAAGTGGTGCAAATGATGCACTGCCCAACCAAAAAAAAAGTCACCGTTTGGGTTTCAATAAGCAAATTGCAGTGTTATGATCAGGGGCTGCTTCGGTTGGTCAAGTCTAGGCTCAGCAATATTATTCAGCAAAAAAATTAAGTCAGCTGAGTATCTGAATGTACTGAATGACCAGGCAATCCCATAAATGGATTTTTTCTCCCAGATGGCACGATCATATTCCAGGACAACAATGCCAAAATTTATCGGACTCTAATTGTGAAAGAGTGGAGGAATTATTTTGACACATCAATTGGCCCCCACAGTCCTGAGCTTAACCCCATTCAAGCGCACATGTCAACAGCTGAGAACGAAGTTTAAAAACATCGTTTACACAGGTCAGACTTCTGCATCATCTCGTTAGGGATCCTCCTCTTCCTCATTATAACAATGACATTGTGCAGTAAATAATAAGTGGACTTTCGGCTTTTCATTTGTTTTATCGCCAACAGAATGCTCTTGTCACACACATAAATGTGCTCTCATCTATAGGCATTCCATGATTAATTCTCTGTATCTTTTAGTGAAATAATACATAATTGATGAAAAGAAAAAGAAATTAACAGGAAATTGAAGAAAAGAAAGGTGGTCAAATATTTTCTGTTACCGATTGTTCCTATTGCTTAACATTCTGGTGCAATACAGAGTGACATTTAGCCTCCACTAAAGGATAAACACTTTCTCATCTTTTTTTAACAGAGCAAGCTGGACAGTCCGTCACATCCACTGTACAGATAGATGCTCAGTGAACATCAGCGGTTCTTTCTGTGGAATTCATATGCAACTGTATGTTTTGATGTCCTCCTCATGTATTTCCAGCTATTTGTTAAAGAAGTTTATCCAATTCACTTTCAATGAAATACAGACAACAGATAAATGCTTTCTTTGGACCTCCAGATTAGGAGGGCAGATTTGAACATACAAATACAAAGTTAGAGGTGGAAGAGTGAGGTTACAGGGAGAAGAGATCAAGAAGGTGGAGGATTTTAAGTACTTGGGGTCAACAGTCCAGAGCAATGGAGAGTGTGGAAAAGAGGTGAAGAAGCGTGTCCAGGCAGGATGGAATGGGTGGAGGAAAGTGTCAGGTGTGATGTGTGATAGAAGAGTTTCAGCTAAAATGAAAGGAAAGGTGTACAAAACTGTGGTGAGACCAGCGATGTTGTTTGGTCTAGAGACAGTGTCACTGAGGAAAAGACAGGAGACAGAGCTGGAGGTAGCAGAGATGAAGATGCTGAGGTTCTCTCTGGGAGTGACCAGGAAGGATAGGATCAGGAATGAGTACATCAGAGGGACAGCACATGTTAGAGGTTTTGGAGATAAAGTCAGAGAGGCCAGACTGAGATGGTTTGGACATGTCCAGAGGAGAGATAGTGAATATATTGGTAGAAGGATGCTGAGTTTTGAACTGCCAGGCAGGAGGCCTAGAGGAAGACCAAAGAGGAGGTTTATGGATGTAGTGAAAGAGGACATGAAGGTAGTTGGTGTGAGAGAAGAGGATGCAAAGGACAGGGTTAGATGGAGGCGGTTGATTCGCTGTGGCGACCCCTGAAGGGAAAAGCCAAAAGGAAAAGAAGAAGAAGAGGTGGGTGTTGTTCACAAATGAATCATGTTGAATATTAGAATGTTCACCACTGAAACGATCTAAGAAATAACTTTGTATTTGTAAGTAATAAAGATAACCAAATGAAATGTATATTGTATGTTTTTATTACCCGCTGTGGTGATGGTGACTTAGAGAGACTCTGAAATGATTCTGGCAGATGGTGTCACTGCTCTGTCACCCTGGATAGCTGGCAGGTGGACGGGGTCATCATCGGGGTGTTCAGTTTGTGGGGTAGGGTGTTGTTCTCCTCTGATAGTGGCAATACTATGAAGAACAGAACTGCATCACAGGTCCTCTCAGGAATCATCCTGAGGTGTCATAGACACTGGAAACGGCCTTTCAGCAGGCCTATGGTCATCTCCACCCGGGCTCTCGTCCTGCAGTGTACTGAAGGAAAGCTGGAAAACCTGGTCCTGGAGGACGGCTGACCTCGTGGCCTTTCGGCGTATTCGTTGATCTTGAACTAGGACAATTTCTTTTCGAAGTTAAATAAACAGGACAAAACCAAGTAAAGTTGCAAAAACAAAAAGTACTTTATTTGCAGAAATTTCTGGGCACAGAGACTTAACAGGAAAGAAACTCCAAGCTGTGTGCAAAGAGTCATAATACACATACAATATTTATACCCTTTCTAGTAGGTGTTCACATGGGATGACCTAACTCATCCTATCAGAAGGTGCCAACACAAGATGTTCTCCATATTCTCACTTTGTGGCAATTATTTCATGTTCTGGGGAGGCTAACTCTACTATCTCACAGCTGCAGGATCCACTCAAGGACATGCTGGCAGAATCACATAATTCTTCAGTCAGAGGTCACATTTGGAATGTTGTGAGTTATTGTGTTATCTGCAAGGTAAAGAACAGGCACACTAATTGTGGTGATTTACAATAGTGAATTATAAGATGTGATTCAAAGTGTTAAGAATGGTGCAGTTGTAATTCAAAGTGTCAAAAATGGTGCATTAACATTCATGTACAGTATCATTCCCCCTTTTGAACTCGAAAGAGTTCAACTACGAACCTTAATCCAAAATACTAGCAGGGTTGGGGTCAGCTAATTATTTAACATCGCTGAGAAAGAGCATCTCGTGCAGCTGCATCACACAAGTTTTCCAATCCTTTCAGTCGGGGCTCAACGGATGAATGACGATATGAGAGATAGGTCTTGCACCTTTTCCTCTGGGTTGAACTGGTCCGGAACGCTGGTTGAGAACGTTGCTTGTGATCGCTGCACCGTGACCGCTGGGGTCTCTTCAGGAACTTGGGCGGCCGCCCTCGGCAACCACCTGTCCTCGGGATGGGGGCGCAGGGATTGTAATCTGCGAAAACTCCCCCAACCCACCACACGCTGTCCGCAGTTGGAGCCGATGCTCGACGTCCTCACTGGGGACCAATGTTCGGTGGTCTTCACCACCTTTAGCAGCTTCCTGGTTGTGGAGAAGGGAGAGCGACTCCAGTTGAGGTCTTTGCAGGCCTGGTGGACGTCAGATGAAACCAGGTGTCCCCCTTTCCTAGCAAATGAACTGCAGTTCCCGTTTGCTCAGTGACTTGGTAGGGACCTGTCCACCTAGGTTCAGATCATTTCCTTTTAAATACCCTCAGCCATACACATTCACACACATTCACGCATTTCGGGGGCTTCTCGTGTGGACCTGTCAAGTTAGAAAAATTGATGGTTAGTTCTTGGAGGCCTTTTGGGCCTTGGATCGTTGGGTCGGGTTCCAGTGGAACTGTTGGAGCTGGAACAGGTCTATTAGTGTGAGCCTCAAATGGAGTCCAGCCTGTGGAGGAATTCAATGACATGCAGACATTCATTAGGGCTACTGGTAGGGCTTGTAACCAATTCATCGAGGTGGAGGCCAAAGCCTTGGCCATCTTTTCCTTGATGTTTCTGTTCATTCTCTCAACCTTTCCCTGAGACTGTGGATGGTACACGGAACCAAAAGTGTGTTTCAGACCCAACATGCGTTCAACCTGTTGAAGATGTTTTTGAAATGAGTTCCATTATCAGATCGAATTTTCCTCGGAAACCCATGAGTTGGAATATAGTGATTCACAAGATGTTTCACAACAGAAGCAGCTGTTTCTGCTTTACAGGGATGAGCTTCTGCCCACCCTGAAAATGAGTCCACTATCACCAACAGATAGCGGTAACCTGACACTGACTTAATCATGTCAGTGAAATCCATCGAAATCACCTGACCAGGTGCTGTTACGTCCTGATCCTGTACCCCTGGAGGTGGTTTGGTCGTTGGCAGACAATTATGTCTGTTGCAAACACTGAACGGATGAACGGATGCCACCAGTCACGGAGTCGTCTCAGTGTTTCATCCGTGCCTACGTGGCATGGTCCATGGGCTTCTTGAATTAAAGTTTTCAATTGTTTTTGAGGCCGAACTGGCTTACCTTCTTTTCTCCAAATTCCTTCTTTATCTGTCTCACCTCCTTTTGACCTCCATATACTCCTTTCTTCTGGACTTGCTTGTACCTGCCACTCTCGGATCATTTCATTTGTTATGTGACTTTCAAGTTCTGCATGACTAACCGAGAGTTGATGTGCTGGCCGATATCCTACCACCTTTTTAGCTGCTGCATCTGCAGCATCATTTTCTTGTGCCACAAAATCCTTTTTCTTTGAATGTCCTTGACATTTGATTACTGCTACGTCTCGTGGTAGCATTAGCATTTCCTGGAGATACATTACGTCATCCAGGTGCTTGATTGGACTACCAGAAGCTGTCTGGAAGTCATTTCTTTGCCATTCTCTTAGAGCAGTATGTACAACAAGATGAGCATAAGCTGAATCAGTGAAGATGTTTACAGTTCGTCCAGCAGCATACTTTAACGCTTCTGCTACTGCAACTGTTTCAGCTCTTTGTTCTGACTGTGGTCCGTCAAGTCTTTCTGCTTTGAATTCTGTGAAATTGTCATCTTGGTATTGGACAACAGCATAGCCTGATTGCAGGCCGTCAATACCTTTGAAACAACATCCGTCTGTGAACAATGTCAAGTCAGGGTCTGTCAGTGGTTGCTCATACAAGTCCTCTCTTGGTTTTCTGTCTTTCTGGATTCTCTCTGTACAGTAATGTGGTTCTCCTTCAATCAGTCCTTCTGCCATGTTGATTCCACTGTGGACAAAGATGATGTGTGGTTTAGTGAGGGCTGCTTCAATTTTCCTTTGTCGTCCACCATGGTGAAGAGTTGACTTGTGATGTACTGAACGGTGTCATGTCCAGTCCTGATTGTCAATGGATGATGTAGCACCATATGTGCAGTTTTCTGAACTATTCTAGCGAGGGCTGATGAGAAAGACGAACATGGAATTTGACGTTTTTCATCGTTGTCCAATGGAGTTGAAACATACATGCAAACATTCCGTTCTCCACTATCCCCCTTTTGAAAAAGCACAGCAGAAATGCTGGATGCTTTTTCAGCAACACCCAGAAAGAACATCCGATCATATCTGGGGATAGCGAGTGAGGCTGCAGACGAAAGGCAGCATTTGAGGTGTGAGAAGGCTGCCTCAGCAGCAGGGGTCCAGTCCAACGTGGCAGTAAGGTTTCGCATGCCAACAAGGTTGACCATAGCACGAAGAGGTTGTGTGCAGTCAGAGAAATCAGGAATGTGATGACGAGAGTAATTGCAAAGACCAACGAATGCCAGCATCTGCTTGACATTGAGTGGTTTGGGAGAGTGCAGAATGCCTTCTTTGTGAGAAGGCGAGAGACCTGTTCCCAGCCGGGAAATACAACGGCCTAAGAAATAAAACTTGAGTCCTGGCTATTTGAAGTTTAGCCTTAGAAACTTTCAGCCCAACCTCATGCAGCCGCAGGAGGAGGGAATGTGTGGCAGTCAGACAGGCTTGTTCTGAAGGAGCAGCCAGATGGAGGTCATCAACCTATTGAACCAAAGGAACACCAGGTGGAAGAGACAATGGACGAAGGAGGTCTCTCAAATATGCATTGAAAAGTCCAGGTGACAGGACAAAGCCTTGAGGCAATCGATCATGAGTATCTCTTGTTGTTCCAGGTGAAGGCAAAACAAGGTCTCATCGACAGATGGAGAGGAATGCTGAAGAAAGCATTTGCAAGATCAATCACCGTGAAATAAGTGTGAGAAGGAGACAATTGAGACAGTGCAGCATGTGGATTCGGAACTGGAAGAGTGGGAGTGGTGACAGCAGCATTAATAGCTCTCAAATCATGAACCATCCTAAATTTTCATATGTCCTTCTCAACAGGCGGGATGGGAGTATTAAAAGGAGAATGTGGTATTTCGACAACGACACCAGCTTTTATCAGCCCGTCAAGGGTGTCTGTGATTCCCAATCGACCTCGTTCCTTTGTGGGATACTGTGGTATCCAAATATGACCCGGGGTCATGTCAAATGTTACAGGGGCAACATTACAAAGGCCCACATCTGTAGGACCTTGGGTCCAAAGTGCGGGAGGAAGTGATGCCAAAAGATCAATAGCAGCATCACTATCGGTGGTTTCTCTGCTGTGGTGTCTGTCCAAAAGTCGGTGCTCAAGAATAGAGGGAATCGATAGAGGGATGCGATATGCATCAAGCGATATGCATCAAGCGATGGTGAAAACCACAAATCAGAATGAAGAGTCGAGATCCAATCAGAGGCCTCCACGCAGGCTTTGACGAAAGGGCCCAAGTCTTTCTGTGTATGTTTGGGAGAGACAGCCAAAGAGATATGGGGAACGCAAGGAGGCATGGATGGATCAGGAGGATCTGCCATCCGATACCATTCCAGCTGTTCCGGCGTCAAAGAGACGGACCAGGCAACACCCTGGCCACCGACAAAAAGATCATGAACCTTTAGTTCCCAAAGAGAGCCATCCACCTCCCGGAAGGCTTCCTGGAATACACAGTCATCATGTCTGTCATAGTACAAGGTGCAATGCAACGAGTCAGAAACCATGTCATAGGGGCGGAGGTTATGAACCCAGAGTGACCAAAGCGACCATAACTTCTCAGCATCAGTCCATGGTTTGGAGTCAGTGTCTACCAGTGCCCAGTAGATGTCAGCAGGGGCACACACAATGGCATCAGGCATGAAAACTGGTAACATTGAGGCAGAGTCAGTAGCAGAGATGCAATGGGCGGTAGTTCCGTCAGGAAATGTAACCCAAAGTCCATCCGCAGAACACTTGACAAGCGGACACAATTTCATCAGTAGATCTCGGCCCAGCAAGTTAGCTGGACTAGAAGGAGCCAAAATAAAAGAATGTGAAAGTCTTTGGTTGTTAACATCAACAACGATTGACGAAGTCATATGCAGTGAAATTTCTTCACCCTTGAACCCAAGAAGTGGTATCACGTTGTCAGTGACATAGGCGCCAGGAGGAAGCAGTTGGAGAGTTGAAAAACGAGCTCCTGTATCAACCATAAAGGGAATGGACACTCCTCCTACCGTCATGGTGATCATAGGCTCCTGCATGCCTATGTCTGTGGGTTCAGGGCATCTTCATTGCGGATACTGTCCACCAGGGGGCAGGTACTGTTGGTTGTGCACCTATCGTCCACGAGGTGGCGGCAGAGATCGTCGAGGATGGGGACCTCTTGCTGCCATCTGGATTGTTGCTGGTTGGCAGGTCCGCCACGAGGGGGCATGCGTCGTCCACGACCACGCCCTTGGTTGAAAAATCCGCCTCTATGGGGGCAGTCACGTGCCCAGTGACCTGAATTGCCACAGAAAAAACAGACTCCATATTGGTCGTTCACCCCACCCCAAGACTGGCCCCCAGACTGATACATCACCATGTCCGAATTGGCAGACAGAGGACTGGCTGCAGGGGAGGAGGAATGCTCCTCTTGTGCTTTGATACCCTGCAACTGCATGTTAGTCAATTGTAAGACTGCGGTTTTTTGTTTTTCTACCTTTGACTCTTTGTCTTTAGCATGTCTCCTCAGGTGATGTTTGAGGTGAGCAAGCCATCTGTCAATGTCGGCCTCGCCCATGTCAGGATTCACTTCCATGGCCGACACGACTGTTTTGGGAACACCCTTCAGAATGGCTGAGCGGAAGACCTGTGAGTGGAATGGACTCGCATGTGAGGGAAAACCTGTTTTGAGGTTATATTCAGTTTTGGCCCGATTAATAAAATGAGCTGCTTCTTCCTCAGCTTTTGGAATGAACACCAAGTCAAAGACAATGCACCCCGGCAGAGGAAAATGTATGGTCAAACCTCTCTCGATGAGGCCGAAGTCTTCTCCCTCCAGCGGATGCTCTTTCGGAAGGTTATTCAATCTGGTGTCCCGCAATACTTGAGCTAACATAGCCTGTGGACAAGTTTTAGTCAAAATTGTCTGCATGTCACCACTGCACAAATCATGACCAATCGCATCACGCTGCACTGCTGCAAGCCAGTTCTGTCCTCCAGCGGAAATTGCCGGAAGACCTGAAATGAGAACATTAAGATCTCCAGGAGGGAAAGGTCTATAGACTCGAGCGGAGCAACCCGAAACGGGGTCGATTTTCTGGACCAACGGAGCCTGGACGTTGGTTTGAGAATGGGTGGTTGGTCTAGCCATCACCGGTGCAGGAGTTGAAGTTGGGGCTGATTCTGTAGAGCAAGAGGGTAGAGCATTCAGGGCAAGCGTACTCACTTGGAGGCGGAGTTCGGCCAGTTCCTGTCTCATTTGTTCTGATTCTAATTGTTGAGCTTGTTTGTGATGTCTGCAGGACTCGTCGAGTTGATATTGGAAGCGACATTTGGCTTCACGCTGCACTTCTTCAACTTTCTGCCTCAGCTCTTCTCTGAGATTCGGGGAGGCGTCACCACGACGTCTGAGTTCCAGCTTGAACTCGTCCAATTTCATGATGAATTCATCAAAAGAACCAAGGGGGGTAGCTGAGGCCAGGATCTCCTAAAATGTGTCTCTCAGTGCTTTGTTTGCCCGTTCTGTTCCTGCAGCAAGAAGTCTGACAGTTTCTGAATATTCTGTTTTACCTGCAGATGGTGCTGTCGGCAGTGAGTTAAGGTTTGTCTGATCCATGTGGAGGTGGCCTCCTGAGACGGTCCACACTGGAGCCTGAAGCGTCTGGTGTGTGTATGTCTGATGAGTCTGAGGCGTCTGTGTGTCTAAGAGAGCTTGATGGAGTTCTCCATAAGGACTAAGCACAGAAGGATTAGTTGTAGAAAACAGAGAAGTTGGTTTTTCCTCCGGGTACGGAGGTGGGTCAGGACGTTCGGCTACGGCACGCTGCTCTGATTCCTTTTTACGACTTCCTTTCACCGCCCCTCCCATAGCCAGTAATCTGGCATGTGATTTAACAGTTTCAACCTTCTCGTGCGACTCTCTAGCTTTTCTGCCTGGAATGCTAAATTTGGAAGTTGTTGAGGTTTTTGTTGCTAGTTCCGCCAGTTTTTTAGTGCATGATTTTTCGGTCTCTTTCATAAGAAAGACAAGTGATTTTTTCGAAGTGCGGGGAGGAAACCATCCTTTTCGGCAGCATTCATTCACGCACTCATTCACATCAGTCTCCGTCTTACTGCGGACTTTTGTGGGCAGTCCTTCGGATGCCACTATGAGTGCCATTTTAACTTGGTTTTCTAAAGGTATGCCATTTGGATCATCTGGAATATCATTCCATTCAAACCATTCATTCTCTCGGTCGAATTCACCTTCCATTGTGAACTCTTAAGGCCTTGTATGTAATTTGAAAATCTCACAAAGAGGTTTGGAATTTAGCGTCAGAGTACGCCAACTTCTGGTATTTGTGTTCAATCTCCCGAAATAAAATTAAGTTTAGCGTCAGGTAGCACGCCCACTCCCGGTATTCACTATCACAGCGCACAGGTTAGCCGTTACCGCTTAACCTCTCAGTCACTTCCGTAATGGAAGAATTTTCCGACGTTTTGTCAATAGACGGCTTTAACACTAGGATCTACGTGTCAATAGACCAGTGCAACCTGCACCGACTCTTAGAGTGACCGTTAATTTAAAACAGTGGGAATAAAAGTCTCAACCTCACTGAGTACCACTACCTGCCAGAAAAAATTTACTTGTAGTGGCCAGCACGGACGCCGCCGTGATGTAAAAGATTACTGTCCGAAAACACTGTCACTGCGTATAATCTTTTAACATGACACAATTCAACAGATCTGTTCAGAGTTTAAGAACTTCACTTGTTGTCAGAAGGTAAAATGATTTAAGCGGAACCAAATTGAAGTTGGTGGATCTTAACAGTACTTCAACAGACAGAGACAAATCCGTGTGAGGATAAAATTCCTCTTACCTTATTTGGGTACTCTTGAATATTATCTCTGCCGGTCAAAAGTCCAGTCAAGATTACGTCGGGGTCACCAACTGAAGGAAAAGCTGGAAAACCTGGTCCTGGAGGACGGCTGACCTCGTGGCCTTTCGGCGTATTCGTTGATCTTGAACTAGGACAATTTCTTTTCGAAGTTAAATAAACAGGACAAAACCAAGTGGAGTTGCAAAAACAAAAAGTACTTTATTTGCAGAAATTTCTGGGCGCAGAGACTAACAGGAAAGAAACTCCAAGCTGTGTGCAAAGAGCCATACACATACAATATTTATACCCTTTCAAGTAGGTGTTCACATAGGATGACCTAACTCTCATCCTATCAGAAGGAACACAAGATGTTCTCCATATTCTCACTTTGTGGCAATTATTTCATCACATAATTCTTCAGTCAGAGGTCACATTTGGAATGTTGTGAGTTATTGTGTTATCTGCAAGGTAAAGATGGTTTAACAGGCACACTAATTAAAAAGTGGTGATTTACAATAGTGAATTATAAGATGTGATTCAAAGTGTTAAGAATGGTGCAGTTGTAATTCAAAGTGTCAAAAATGGTGCGTTAACATACATGTACAGTATCAGTGCCCATTTGAAGTTCTGTTGGAGGCCTGGGTTAGTAAGGGGTCAGCAGCCTCGGTTGGCATGGGTAACCCCTGTCCCCCAGAAAAAAACCATCAGACTCTCCTGTGATGGAAAGTAGATTCATTAGAGTGGATTAATCGATGGAGACAAGTGAATTATTGTGCTAATCTTCAGTTACTGCATTAGTCTGTTGCTCAGGTGAGACTCATCATACACCTGTGAGTCAGGAACCGATCAGGACCACTCCATCTCCACATCAGTATGCTATGCTTGCTCTGGAGGGTTCTGTTGGGTGTCTGTCTGTTAACACTCTTTGGAATGTCTGCTGATGTGATTAGGCGCTATACAAATAAAGGTGGAAAATGTAGTTTGCGGCATCACATATGATCTGGACAGATGTTAGTTTATCTATGATGCAGTCTTTAACGTGTAGAAACAGTAGTCAATGTACTTGTACCTGCATATATTTGCTGTGAATGGACATCCTCTTAACATCATCACCTTCATTATGTGAGGGAGCCTTGATGGGAATGTGGGTACCATCTATGGCAGCAAATTACATTGGGACATCCGAAAGAAATTAATGTCTGGGATTGCAGCACAATATCATTAAGAGAACATACTTTCAAATTCATTTATCAGATTTCTACATCATTCACCTGCAATCCTGTGGAACTCCTCCTTGATGATTCTGACGGTTTTCTCTCCAGGGAAATAGAAAAACTGGGGTAAAGGTTTAAAGGCAAGGCGCACTGAGCATCTCCCACATTATATAGGAAAATTACCTTTTCAAATAAAAAATTAAAAACTGAACGGAGCGCTACACGCAGCGCTTCTGCAGATGTGACGATGGATGTGTGTGCGATCATAAAGAACTGTCTGGATATGACGGGACATCTGAACGCGATACAAAAATATTTAATTCTCTGTGAATGAATGCGGAAACTCCATCAAGGGCCTCCACGTCAAATGGACATGATATGTTCGCCTCTAAAATACCTCTAAAATACGGAGTTATTTATAAAACGTTATGTCGGTAAAACTCTCCGTCTCACAGAACCAGGAAATGAAGCCGCGCGAGCGGCGGTGAAAGGGGGCGGAGTCAAAAGAAACCCTGGGTTTGTGGAATAAAACCTGCTCCCGACCAGGTTATGTTCAGAGAGTCTGTTACTGCGGTAACAAACCCAGAGGTTCACTTTATCTCGCGACGTGAAACAGGCCAGGGTTACTGCTCTAACTCTGGTTTAAGTTACCACCCTTTGTGAAACCGAAAACCCTGGTTTTGTCTGATTTCAGGGTTAACTTACTCTGGGTTTCCACTGCACCTGCTTTGTGACACGGCCCCTCCTCCAGACCACGCTAGCTTCAGAGTCTGTTACTGTGGTAACAAACCTAGAGGTTTACCTCGTGACACAGGCTAGGTTGACTCCTCTGACTCTGGATTAAGTTACCTCCCTTTGTGAAACCGGAAACCCTGGTTTTCCCTGATTTCAGGGTTAACTTACCCTGGTTTTCCACTAAACCGGCTTTGTGAAACGGACCTAAACAGACGATCTAACTTAGCTTTAGTACAGATATAGCAGTCAGTCTTATGGTTAAGATAACCTACAAACTGAACCCACTTATACCAACCATTCTGACTCTGCAATTTCTGACTCTTCTTCTAACCAAGCTACCTCTTTACCTCGGTTGCAAAAAGTTCAGGCATGTCTTCCAACCCCAACATTTTCCTGTGGAACCAGCTAGTAATTGTCTTAGTTACAATTGGAGTTGGAGTTGGCCTTGTGGTAGGGATTAGATTATTAACATCAACATTGGTATCACTTCTCTTTGGGGAATTGAATAACTGGAAACTGTGCTGTATCATCATCCCCATCATAGCCAGGAGGCTATGATGGGGGTGTGGGGTGTGGTCAGTGCTATTCACATTCCAATAACCGTCGCCAAAACCCGTCTGGCTCCTCAATGGTTTATAAGCTGGGACTTTATCAGCCCCTCTCTGAACTGAAGAAGTCTCTTGGATGAGAGACGAAACATCTTCAAGAACTTTCTTAACGTCCAGTGGATCGACTCAACAGCTTTTGGATAACCATGACATGGATGACTGAGAACCTACACAGAGATTATGTGATGAAGTCGGAGAACGATGCACTTTATCCTGTATTAGACTTAGTAAAACAAACAAAAACAGAACAAGAGGGTGAAATACCTGTGCCCTGGCAAAAAGTACAGGAGAAACAAGTGGAACAAGTGGCTTCAGTACCAGAGTCAAATGGAGTCTTCAATAGGCTGAGGCAGCAAGTGAAGAGTGTGACAAAGAAGAACAGGAAAAAGGCTGCAAACAAGGAACAGAAGGCAATGAAGAGACAGATGAAGAAGAATCACCAGACTCTTATTCTGAACTCCCTCCACCAACACCCAGGCAAGCAGGAGCAGGTCAAGGGGCAAGACCAAAAGAATTCATGGGGCTTCTTACAGGCAAACCCATACTCAGACATCATGATGAAACGGGAAATTTTGAACCTCCCAGTATTCCAGAACACATGTCAACGCCAAAACCAAGAACTTCTTTACCATTTAGTGGTAATGAAATTGTGGAGGAACGAGGATATTTGAATGGTGAAATCACATTTGTGACGCGTGGACCACCTGTTGCAACAGCAGTGCAAGAGGGATCAGAGTGTCCTCTGCTGGCCAAAGGACCAAATCTGCAGTATGTTCCCTGGCCTACAATGGACTTGGAAGGATTAATACAAAGACTTCCATGTATCCATGAAGGAGCAGGAAAATGGATTGCTGCTTTTGAAGAAGAAACAATTTCTACAATCTTGGCAATGGGAGATCTCAAAGCCATTCTGGGAAAAACAGTGGGGAAAATGACATGGAAAAAAGCTGGACTTGAACAGTATTTGGGGACTCAGGTACACGATGGCGACATCTTCAACAGATATCGCAATGTCCTGTGGACAACGTTGAGACAGCGATATCCTACGCCAGAATGCTGTTCATCGACTTCAGCTCAGCATTCAACACAATCATCTCCCAGCAGCTCATCCATAAACTGGACCAACTTGGACTCAACAACTCCATATGCAACTGGCTGCTGGACTTCCTGACAGGCAGACCACAGGCAGTATGAGTCGGTAGCAACACCTCCAGCACCGTCACACTGAACACGGGAGCCCCCCAAGAATGTGTACTGAGTCCCCTCCTCTTCACTCTGCTGACCCACGACTGAACACCAACTTCCAGCTCCAACCTCTTCATAAAGTTTGCAAATGACACAACTGTGGTGGGTCTCATCAACAACAACGATGAGACAGCCTACAGAAATTAGGTGAGCCACCTGGCTATGTGGTACAAGGACAACAATCTCCATCTGAATGTGGAGAAGACGAAGGAGATTGTTGTGGACTTCAGGAGAACACGCACCCAGCATGCTCCACTAACTATCAACGGTGCTGCAGTGGAAAGGGTCAGCAGCACCAAGTTCCTGGGTGTGCACATCTCCGAGGACCTGTCCTGGGGCCACAACACCACATCACTGGTCAAAAAAGCCCAACAGCTCCTCTACTTCCTCCGCAAACTGAGGAGAGTAAGAGCCCCACCCCTCATCATGCTCACCTTCTACAGAAGCACCATCGAGAGCATCTTGACCAGCTGCATCACTGTGTGGTACGGCGCCTGCACCGTTTCCTGCCGCAAGACCCTGCAGCGCATCGTGAGAGCAGCTGAAAAGATCACTGGTATCTCTCTCCCTTCCCTCACAGACATTTATAACACCCGCCTCACCCGCAAAGCTATCAGCATTGCAGGTGATCCCACCCACCCCTCTCACAGCCTTTTCAGCCTGCTGCCATCAGGTAGGAGACTGCAGAGTCTGCCGGCCAAAACCAGCAAGCTCAAGGACAAGTTCCTTTCACCAGGCAGTCAGGAGGCTCAACTCCCTCCCTGCTCTGTCCCCGCCACAACCCTGAACTCTACTTTCACTCTGCCCTGCCCTCCCCCCAGCACATGACTACCTATCTCTCTCTCCCCCCGTCAACTCAGGGACTGTGCACATGTCACTTCCCCTACAGGATTACAGAGTGTATTGAGATGTTTACCATGCCTTGTGTTTCATCTCATACTTTGTGCTGTACTGTCTGATGTACTGTCTGTGTTGTACTACCTGTGTTGTCTTGTGTTGTCCTGCCTGTGTTGTCCTGTCTGTGTTGTCCTGCCTGTTTTGTACTGCCTGTGTTGTACTGCCTGTATTGTACTGCCTGTTGTACTGTATGTGTTGTACTGCCTGTTGTACTGCTTGTTTACCGTGGGTCAGAGAGGATTGCAATTTCATCTGTGCTGTATGTCGTGCATATATGATACACTTGACAATTAATCTGACTTTAACTTAACTTTAAACACTTGTTATCAGAGTGAAACAAGGGCAGATGTTAAAAAGATGCTACTGTCACTCAAAGTGAAATAAAAATGACTTGAAACACAGGTTTCCTTTATATATATCGGAACATGTGCCTTCTCAGCTGAAAACAGTCATTTTGTAGCAGTTTCTGACTAATCAAGCTGAAATGAACGCAAATTGTTCTTTTAAGAGTGAAATCAGTCCAAGCACATTTAACAATGCTACTCTCACTCAAAGTGACATAAAAATGACTTGAAACTTATGTTTCCTATATATATCTGAACATGTAATTTTTTAGCTTAAAACAGATGTTGTGGAGCAATTTCTCACTGAAATAGCTGAAATGAAAAAAACTTATCAGAGTGAAACAAGTGCCAACATTTTCAAAAATGGTATTGTCACTGAAATTTACATAAAAATGACTTGTAACACAGGTGTCCTATATATCTTTGTCCTTTACGCTGAAAACAGTCTTTTTGGAGGAGTTTGTGAAATGAAGTCAAACACTGGTTATCAGAGTGAACAAGTCTCAATCTCATAGGCCAATACATGAAGTGACTCACCAGGCAGTCTGACATGGTGCTTAAATGCACAGCGCACAGTCTCTCAAGTTGGGCGCCCCAAACCGTCTTTGTAGTGCCCCCACCAGTGTCGTGTAGTCACGCCTCTCCTCCGGGTAAACCAGCAGCAGGCAGGCCGCAGCATCCTCCGTCAGTGCCATCGCCAGATGGAGGGCTGTCAGCCAGCCGCCTCAGCTAAAAGTTCAAACTGTGCCCGGTACGCCTCCCAGCTGCCTTTGCAGCTGGGAGGCTTACTGGGAGGCGTATCGGAGTCTTAGGACCAGTCAAAAATCAGCGCTGGCCGCCACCATCTTCACGGACACCCACCTCGTGCCGTGCAGGTGCCCGTGTGTTGCGCTGGACACGTCCATCTTTGTCGAACCCGCCACTGCCTTCTCTCTCCGCTGACAAACCGCACCTGGGTCCCTCTCCGACCCCCAGAGGCCCTCAGCTGCATTCGCCACCGTAGAGCCCCAGTGCAGCTGGAAGTGGCAGTCAGGCATACACACCGTGCAGTCGTCCGTCTCAGTCTTCACCTTTGCCCGTCCGACACCCTGGGCATCCATAATTAACTCCTAACGGCTCTGGGATGGTCCTTCTGAAACAGGGTTGAAATCTCGAGGGTCTGTCACCAGTGTAACAATCCTTCAGTGTTGTCAAGGATGACAACTCTGGACTTCTTTGGCGAGCTTTATTGAACACATCCAGCCATAACCATTAACAATCACAAACTGACAAACTCCCGCTCAACCTCTGCTTTCACTCTCCACGCCCCACCCCCCTCCCCCCAAAGTCTCGCGAACATGCTGAACACCACGGAACACCGGGGAGATATATATATATATATATATATAGATATATATATATATATATAGATTATACATTGTTATAATCCTTGAAGGGAAATTAAGAGCGCCTTGCTCAAGGGCCCCTTGGCAGTGCCCCGGAGGTGAGCTGACGGTGGGGGGTGTCAGCTCACCTCCAGGTGTTTTTTTTTTGTTTGTTTGTTTGTTTTTTGGTTTTTATTGGGCGGGAGCGGGGATCGAACCGCCGATCTCAGAAAATTGGAGGACCCGCTCTACCGCCCGCTTTACCACTGATCCACTGCCCCCCCAAATATCACTATACAGTATATATATACATTTTATATACGCACATTATATATACAGTATACACATTCTATATAAACATGGACATGCCACATTTCTGTTCTCACCAACTTGACACATTTTTTTCTTGAACGTTATAATATGTGACATTAGACAAGGGAGCTGGTATAAAGTTTGTATGCTGACATGCAGTAGCTTATTTAAAGAGTTTGATTAGAAATATTTAGAGATATCTCATTGTAAGACAGCAGTGTTAAATACATGTTTGCATACAGCATGAATCACAAACAAAAAAAGACAGACAGCAGGTCTGTGTGGCACCAAATTAAGTTGTGATTTACAGTGTCTGTGATAATCAGTGTGTTTGAACGGGAATATATGGGACTTTATTTATCTTGGTTTAAGTTATTGATTGATGTGTTTGACAAGAACATGGCCAGTATACCTGCCTATGGAATAATGAAGTTGATGAAACAGGTTATCAAGTCCAACAAATATGTTGTCAAATACCGGCTTTGGAGCCATTCCCTTGGTTTTACACTTTGCTCTGGAAGATGATCTGTTTAGAAATGATACAATTTGAGTAAATGCTAATACACTGATAGGGTTAAAGTGAAGATATATTTTAATTACAATTCAAAACAAACAAAACTGAATCCGGGTAGTCAGCAGAGACTGTCTAAAGACATTAATTAGCAGTTAATTCATAAGGATTGAAAAGATCAACCATATTTTATACAGTAGGTCAGGACACTCCTCAGGTAAAACCTATGAAAAAGAAATGTGTAAAGGCACATAGGCTCCACTTTGAGTTGTAAGAATATTTGTCACATTCCTTTCAAATATCCAAAATAGATAAATGATGTAAGTGGTCTTTCCTTCACACATTAAAGGTGAAAGTATTAAAAGTAACACTTGATGTTTAGAAGGACTTGTTTTTTATATATAACTTGAACACATTTGTTTTTATGTAGAATCTTCTCTGTCTCAGAAAAACATTGATGAAAGAACAGTTTCTTAAGACCATTTCCACCGTTAACACATCATTTTTATAAACTCTAGAAAATACAAATCAAGCTTCGTTGTCAGTCACTTGAAATTGTGCTAGGTAAATGTTTTAGAATTGTGTTTTTTCAGTAAAAGCTCAATAATCGCTTTTGTTGGCACATTTGTAATCCAGAATTGAATAAAACTTTGAGATTAACACTGTATTTTTGGGAAATAACCTTGTATGATTTCTGACTGGGTATAATGTATGATGATTGATGCTCATTTCAACACTGAACATTACACTATACTCAGAGGATGGATTAATGAATCGTTTGACATAAAGACTTTAAGACCAGCGCAATGGCATAGGCTTAATTCAACATAGAGATCTAGTAGGACCTGTATGACTGAGAATCTCCAGAGAGAACATTCTTGACACATTCATCGAACACTATTTTTCTTCTTTTCCTTTCGGCTTTTCACTTCAGAAGTCACCACAGCGAATCAATTGCCTCCATCTAACCCTGTCTTCTGCATCCTCTTCTCTCACACCAACTACCTTCATATCCTCTTTCACTACATCCATAAGCCACTTTAGTCTTTCTCTAGGCCTCCTACCTGGCAGTTCAAAACTCAGTATCCTCCTACCAATATAGTCACTATCTCTCCTCTGGACATGTCCAAACCATCTCAGTTTGGCCTCTCTGACTTTATCTCCAAAACCTCTAACGTGTGCTGTCCCTCTGATGTACTCATTCCTGATCCTATCCAACCTGGTCACTCCCAAAGAGAACCTCAGCATCTTCATCTCTGCTACCTCCAGCTCTGTCTCCTGTCTTTTCCTCAATGACACTGTCTTTAGTCTAGACCAAATAACATCGCTGGTCTCACCAGTTTCGGACACCTTTCCTTTCATTTTAGCTGAAACTCTTCTATCACACATCACACCTGACACTTTTCTCCACCCATTCCATCCTGCCTGTACATGATTTTTCATCTAACACTATTATTGTTTATTAAACTACTATAAAAAAAAGAGAATGCATTTATCTTACTTTTCTAGTCATAAGCCATGAGATGGTATAAAATTTGCTGAAGTCATCTACATTTTTACACAGCTGACTTTAAATTAAACTAGATTACATGAGATTCATGCTCTTTGTCATTGCACAAACCATATACAAAGAACTATGTCACCTAATCAGAGTGCATAAGTGCACTGACATGAATACTAATTTTTGACATCTCATACAGCAGACAAATGAATATCTGCTCTTTGTACTACTATGTTTGTTTTGAGTAAGTAATGCATCATATGTCTCTGGTGAACATTTTAATGTTATATGTTTGTGTGGGACCTGGTCTGCAAGCTTTCATGGTGTTAATGGTATACGGGGTTTTTTCTTAAAGTTTTAATTTCCTGATAAACTTTTCTGAACAAGCTTTTCCCATGTTAGTGAGCCCAACAATCAAGACAGGCTTGTATGAATCAGCTCTCACTGAGAGACAGCGGCCTTCTCTCCAATCTGCGAATGTTAAAATCCCCAATAGTCGCCCGCCCCCATCTATAGTGTTTACGCTTATTACCATGGCGACGGAGATGGAGGCGGTTCCCAGCGCGGGGTGATGACGCTCACGGAAAGGTATGACCCAATCACAGACAAGCGTTTTTACTACTGACGTCATCGTTAAAGCGAAAGAACCGTTACTTGGTTGAAACCTAACTACGACGGCAATTGAGGCATAAGATGTAGTTGTGTAACAGCGTATTTAGCACAATCTGGAATAGTATTCCATTCTATCCCTGTTACCAATTTTAACTGGAGTAAAATACTGTATAAAAACCCATAAATGGCGTTTCGCTCTGCGTCCGGATCGGGTTGATCTCCAAATACAAGGCGAGTAAATGCTGGTAATTACTCATGATTTTGCGGAACCATAACTATTTCTACACAGATATGGCTGTTCTCTCATAGGCACGGAAACACAAAAATATTCTTTATAATCGACACTGAGCATGTTTGAAAAGTCAGAAGGAGCCGCTTAAACATTTGGGCATAGCAGCTCTAAATTTTCATCTCAAGTTTGAAGATCGGTTCATACATTTTCTCTCTGTGTGCTCTGGGGGAGGAATAAGACCCGAAACCTGGGGCTGATCATTATTTAGGTGAATAATGTCCTCGTAAGTTTGAAGAGCTTAGCTATAGATCATTACGGTTAGCCTGAGAACGATGCCACTTTTAGCTACCGCACTACTCTAACCTACTGCTGTACCGCCTACACCTATACAGTTCACCTCCAGTTAGCTTCCGAGTTAGCTGCTTACCCAACTGATGTAAGACGTAGACCGATGACACAGAATACTCATACGAGTTAGTTAATACGAACTGATTAACATCTGTAAGCTTTATTCGGTGTGTTCCAGTCCAAAGGACTCGGGGACGATAAGTTTCGGCCGGTTCGGTCTCCTCTAGGTCCCCATCACTTCCACTAGCTGTCCTTGTCCTTACCGATCACCATCTCTGAGCCTGAGCCGGTGTCTAATCATCTAACGGTACCCAAAAAGGAGCCTTTCAAACAGTCATTTCTGCCTCTGAATGTTGAAACCATCAAACGACCGCACTACAGTGAAACGTGTATGGCTTCTGGGTTGGTGTCGTCCCATGTGCCCGGTGTCATGTTCTGCTTCAGTCCTCACAGAGATCGTCCACCAAACACTGCTTCTGTCTGTCCATTGTCACACACACACACACACACACACACACACACACACACACACACACACACACACACACACACACACACACACACACACACACACACACACACACACACCAATTGATGTGTTATGCTCATTTTTATTTCTGTGTTGTACTGCTGTTTCATACATCAGCAGGGGATTCTGTGACTGTGCTGCCAGAGACAGGGTGAGAAGTTCAAGTGTGATTTCAGTTTAGAGAACATACCGAAGAACACAGTATGTAGAAAAATAGGAAATACAATTATAATTAGTACAGCCGTATTAAAATAAAAAATAACTTGGATATATGGCTGAGACCCAGTAAATGACCCAGAATTACATTCTGTGGTGTGTAAAATATCTGCCGTTTGAAATGCAGTGACTCACTGCAGAAACTCACATCCTTGTGGACATTTTATGGACTTTTGCCACTCACTTCAGACCTAAATTCCTGTGAGTCAGCTGACTAACGCAGTGGGCTTGATGCTCATCCACCTTTGCTTATACATGGCTTTAATGCTGGTCCTTTAAAAGCAAACTGGAATTTCACTGAGTGTAGAGTGACCTGTAGAAGTCTGCTATATTTATCGGCTCTGTAATGTGATCTGTGGCATTCTGGATCACTGTGCTCATACTATCCTCTCACACTCTGGGGCCACAGCCTCCCAAGGAGCACTTCATTGCTTTCCATCTGGCTGCTCAGAACAACAAGGGTGAGCCTCTTCCAAACTAAATTCACTGATAGTTTTCCTCTCTTTTCTTCTTTTAAGTACCTGTACCTCAGTAGAATCCCTTTATTATGAGATTTTTTTTTCAGCTTCACAGTACATCTTCACTGGAGACAATGAGCAAAGATGAGGTTTATCATTTCAGAACATTCTGGATTTTTCTAGCATATACTTTGGGTAGAAGAATCTTAAAAACAACTTCTTTGGGCGGGCATATCATACGATGTTTGCATGGTGTACAGAAGATGGCTTTGGTAGCAAATTATAAACTTTGTAACAAGTGCTTGCAAGACCCACATAATGAGCCTTAATAATCAAGATTTTTTTAGGATCTGAAAACATGAGATGGCAGATGCAAGGCCACTTTTAACCGGCTGGAGATGAACATGTCTGTTGAGACTAAACTGAACTGAAAAAGATGTGTCATTTAGTGGTGCTGTTTGACTGTTTAGACATGTCTGTTGAACTGTATTTGTCTTGTAACATGTCTGTGTTGTTTTCTACAGGTGTGATCAGTGTCACAAAACCCTTCTATGTCTGCGTGAACACCCACCGTTTAGTGGCAACAGTAGAATGAGCTGAGGAGACTGAAACACTGTTGAAAATACAGGAGGTAAATACTTCTTACACAGTTTTCCTGATTTGTAGTCTTAAGTATCAATGTTTGTACTCAGTAGTGCATTCCTGCTCAGCAGCACTACTGTATTAGTTGTATCGCATGAAAGCTTAATGAAAGAGGGTCAGTGCAAGTTCTGCAAACAAGTTATAGCTGATCAGTGATTTACAGAAATTACAAAGCTGGAACAGGATGCTGTTTCTGTTCCTTCTCATTGAACAGCAGTGCTGCAATGTGGCTACAGTGATCCCTCGTTACTCGCGTTTCTTGTTATTTCCAAGACCACACGCAAATAACGAAAATCTGCAATATTGTGACAAACTGTTTATTTTATTAATTACGGTAATTTAAACATTTATGAACCCTCCCATATTGATATTAAACCACTTTCTATCTGTATTACCTTTTCCCACGCACTTAAGACTGTTTAAAGAGCTTTTAAGTGTTTCTTTAATACACGGAAGTGGGCTGCACTCCGTGAGTCTTGGAACGCAGCGCACTTCCATATGATGTCAACTAATAGAATGCGTGTACAGTATCACATGACTACCTACTGAGGTGAAGCCGGGTCTCCCCCGAGAACTGCCACCCTATTGTGGTGAGGTTGTTTGAGTGTCCGAATGATCCCAGGAGCTATGTTGTCAGAGACTTTATGCTCCTGCTAAGGTCTCCCTTGGCAATCAGATCCTGGTTGATGGGCCAGACTAAGAGCAGTCCCAAAACCCTTGTGAAGACAAAAATATCAAGGACCGTGACGTTGCCCGGTATGGCGCAATCAGGGCCCCACCCTGGAGCCAGGCCCGGGGTTGGGGCTCGTATGCGAGCGCCTGGTGGTCAGGCCTCTGCCCATGGGGCCCGGCTGGGCTCAGCCTGAAAGGACAACGCGGGCCCAACCTCCGGTGAACTCACCATCCGCTGTGGAAACCGTAGGGGACGGGTGCATTGTTGATTGGGTGGCAGTTGTCAGCATGGGGCTTGACAAACCAATCCCAAAGAGTCTGGCTCTAGGGACATTGAATGTCACCTCGCTGGGGGGAAAGGAGCCAGAGCTTGTAAGGGAGGTTGAGAGGTACTGACTAGAGTAGAGAGTAGAGTATAACTTTATTTATTCCTTAAGGAGGTTCCGTCAGGGAAATTAATTTCTCCGTCGCACACAGCACAGTAAGTATACAAAACACAGAAAAAGCACACAGAAAGCACCAGCACATAGAAAGTAGTGCAACACCAAATAGAAAGAGTAATAAATAACCCATCAAGCATATATAAATAGAAAATCATATATAGGCATAGGAATATAAAATAAACAGGCATGGTTAAGTATGGGTATAGTGAAATGTCTATAGTGTTTGTATTGGTTTTGCTGAATTGTCTGTGTCATCCCTTAGCTCTCATGTGGACTTTCTTCGTATTTAACTCCCCCAGAGAGGAGTTGAGTAGTTTTAATGACTCGGGGGGTGAAGGAGTTCTTCAGTTTGTTTGTCCTGCATGTTGGGAGGCGCAGCCTCTGGCTGCTCAGGCTTCTCAGGCTCCTCTGGTTGTTGGTAACGGTGGTGGAGAGGGTGGCTGACATTGTCCATGATGTCCAGCAGTTTATCCAATGTTCTCTTCTCTGCCACCGTTGCCAGAGGGTCCAGCTTCATCCCGACCACCGAGCTGGCCCGCCTGATCAGCTTCTCCATTTTGGAGAGGTCCGCCTTGGTCACGCTCCCTCCCCAACATACCACAGCGAACGACAGGACGCTGGCGACCACAGACTGATAGAACATCCTCAGGAGCTTCCTGCAGATGTTGTATGCCCTCAGCCTCCTCAGAAAGTACATCCTGCTCTGTGCTTTCTGGTACAGCTGCCTCGTGTTGCTGGTCCAGTCCAGCTTGTTGTCCAGCCACAGCCCAAGATTTTTATAGGTCTGCACAATCTCCACCTCCTCCGTTCCTATCAGAACTGGTGTAGGTTGGGGTCTGTCCCTCCTGAAGTCAATTACCAGCTCTTTAGTTTTGGAGGTGTTGAGCTGCAGGCTGTTGCTGTGACACCAGTCAACAAAGTCCTTCACCAGGCATCTATACTCCTCCTCCTCATTGTCCCTGATACATCCCACGATAGCTGTGTCATCTGCGTACTTCTGGATGTGACACAGTTCTGAGTTGTAGCAGAAGTCTGCCGTGTACAGGGAGAAGAGGATTGGAGACAAGACAGTCCCCTGTGGAGCACCGATGCAGCTGACCACAGTATCAGACGTGGCATCCTTTAGCCTGATGAACTGTGGTCTGTCGGTGAGGTAGTCTTGGATCCAAGCAACCAGGCCGGGGTCCACTCGCATTTGTAGGAGTTTGTATACAGGGCTGGATGGATGTATACAGAGCTGGAGGGACTACATATAGTCGGGCTCACCTCCACTCATAGCTTGGGCTCTGGAACCCATACCCTTGAGAGGGGCTGGACTCTCCAATCTTCTGGTGTAGCACAAGGTGTGGGCTTGCTTATAGCCCCACAGCTCAGCCGTCATATGTTGGAGTTCACCCCGGTGAACGAGAGGGTCACGTCCCTGTGCCTTCGAGTTGGGGACAGGTGTGTCACAGTTGTTTTGGCCAGGCCAAACAGCAGTGCGGAATACCTGGCCTTCTTGGAATCCCTGGGAGGAGTACTGAATAGTACTCAACTGGGGACTCCATTGTTCTCCTTGTGGACTTCAACGCTCACATGGGCAATGACAGTGAGACCTGGAAACGGATGATTGGGATGAATGGCCTCCCGGATCTGAACATGAATAGTATTCTGTTATTGGACTTTTGTGCCAGTCATAGTTTATCTATAACGAATACCTTGTTCATCCACAGAGATGTCTGTGTAGGTTCTCAGTCATCCAGGTCATGGTTATCCAAAAGCTGTTGAGTCGATCCACTGGACGTTAAGAAAGTTCTTGAAGATGTTTCGTCTCTCATCCAAGAGACTTCTTCAGTTCAGAGAGTGGCTGATAAAGTCCCAGCTTATAAACCCTGTGGGGTGTGGTCAGTGCTATTCACATTCCAACAACCATTGCCAAGACCCGTCTGGCTCGTCAACGATAGTTGATGGGGGTCCAAAGGGGGTCGTTGAGATGTGAGTTACACCTTTGTATGCTAATGAGGGTCATTAGCATGAGACACATCACTCAATCTGCTGTGACAATCTTTTTGGGAGTTTCAAAAGGACATGATTATAAATGGGAGAAAGGTGATATCGCAGACCACCACCTCTATTCAGAGATGGCTTCTCCACTTTGACGTGGATGGCCTCTTTCACTCCTCTCTCAAACCATTTATCTTCCCTGTCCAAGATCTGAACATTGGTGTCCTCAAGGAAGAGGGTCACTCAAGAGGGTCACTCATTTCGGTGTCCTGAAATGAGAAACCATCTCTGAATAGAGAGGGGTGGTCTGCGACATCACCTTTCTCCCATTTATAATATGTCCTTTCGAAACTCCCAAAAAGATTGTCACAACAGATTGACCCAGGTGATGTGTCTCATGCTAATGACCCTCATTAGCATACAAAGGTGTAACTCACATCTCAATGACCCCCTTTGGACCCCCATCAACTATCGTTGTGGAGCCAGGCGGGTCTTGGCGACGTTCGCTGGAATGTGAATAGCACTGACCACACCCCACAGGGTTTATAAGCTGGGACTTTATCAGCCACTCTCTGAACTGAAGACATCTCTTTGATGATAGACGAAACATCTTAAAGAACTTTCTTAATGTCCAGTGGATCGACTCAACAGCTTTTGGATATCCACAGAGATGTCCATAAGTGCACATGGCACCAGGACACCCTAGGCCGGAGGTTGATGATTGACTTCATTGTTGTATCGTCAGACCTCCAACCACGTGTGTTTGATAGTCAGGTGAAGAGAGGGGCAGAGCTGTCAACCAATCACCACCAGGTGGTGAGCTTGGTCCGCTGGCCAAGCAGGGGCCTGGACAGACTCGGCAGGCCCAAACGTGTTTGGAGAGTCTGTTGGGAACATCTGGCAGAACCCTATGTCATTGAGGTCTTCAACTCCCACCTCCAGTATAACTTTTTTCAGATTTTGCAGGAGGATGGGGACATTGAGTCAGATTGGACCATGTTCTCCACTTCCATTATCAAAATGGCTGCTTGGAGCTGCGGTCGCAAGGTTTCTGGTAACTGTTGCGGCGGTATCCCCTAAACCCGGTGGTGGACACCGGAAGTAAGGGATGCTGTCTAGCTGAAGAAGGAGTCCTACCAAATCTTGCTGAATTGTAGGACTCTGGAGGCATCTGATGGGTACAGGCAGGCTAGGCGCACTGCAGCCCGGTAGACACGGAGGCAAAAACTCGGGTCTGGAAGGAGCTCAGGGGGGCCATGGAGGAGTACTATCGGTCAGCCTCGAAGAAATTCTGGCAAACCATTCGGCGTCTCAGGAAGGCAAAGTGGTGCACAGCCAACACTGTTTACAGTAGAGGTGGAGCGCTGCTGAGCTCAACTGAGGATATTGTCGGGCGGTGGAAAGAATACTTTGAGCATCACCTCAATCACGCTGCCATGTCCTACACAGTGGAAGCAGAGGCTAAGGTCTCAGAGGTGGACTCGTTCAACACCCAAGCTGAAGTCACTGAGGTGGTTGCCAAACCCTTTGGTGGCAAAGTACCGGGGCTGGATGACATTTGCCGTGAGTATCTCAAGTCTCTGGATGTGCAGAGACTGGCATGGTTGGCAGTCGGGGACAGTCCCTCTGGATTGGTGGACTTGGGCGGTAGTCCCTGTTTTCAAAAAGGGGGACCAGAGGGTGTTTACCAACTATAGGGGTATCACACTCGTCAGCCTCCCGAGGAAAGTCTATTCCAAGCTACTGGAGAGGAGAAGTAGACCTATAGTCGAACCAGAGATTTAGGAAGAACAGTGCGGTTTTTGTCCCGGTCACAGAACGCTGGACCAGCTCTACACTACATCAAGTGCTCGAGGGTTCATGGGAATTTGCCCAACCAGCCCACATGTGTTTTGTGGATCTGGAGAAGGCATTCGATTGTGTCCCTCGTGCTCTGGGAGTATGGGGTTCGGGGCCTTTTGCTGAACGCTGCGTGACTGAAGTCGTAGTTTGGTTCGCATTGTTGTCAGTCAGACATGTTCCAGGTGTATGTTGGACTTCGGCAGGGCTGCCCTCTATCACCGGGTCATGTAGTCATAAATAAATATATAGTTAATCTTTAAGACAGCATTAAGAGTGAACCAAAACAATTCAGGTCAAATATACAATCTTATCTCTACTAAAGCTGGGACACTGTTTAAAATGTAAATAGAAAGAACGTGATGATCTATAAAACACTGAAAGCCCGTATTTAACCGAAAAAAGCACCAAAACAGCAACAGACCACAAATGTTGAAAATAACTTTTCCCTTCAGGGGTTGCCACAGCGAATCAATTGCCTCCATCTAACCCTGTCTTCTGCATCCTCTTCTCTCACACCAACTACCTTCCTGTCCTCTTTCACTACATCAATATACCTCCCTTTTGGTCTTCCTCTAGGCCTCCTGCCTGGCAGTTCAAAACTCAGCATCCTCCTACCAATATATTCACTATCTCTCCTCTGGACATGTCCAAACCATCTCAGTCTGGCCTCTCTGACTTTATCTCCAAAACCTCTAACATGTGCTGTCCCTCTGATGTACTCATTCCTGATCCTATCCAACCTGGTCACTCCCAAAGAGAACCTCAGCATCTTCATCTCTGCTACCTCCAGCTCTGTCTCCTGTCTTTTCCTCAGTGACACTGTCTCTCGACCAAACAACATCACTGGTCTCACCAGTTTTGTACAACTTTCCTTTCATTTTAGCTGAAACTCTTCTATCACACATACACCTGATACTTTTCTCCACCCGTTCCATCCTGCCTGTACACGCTTCTTCACTTCTTTTCCACACTGTCCATTGCTCTGGACTGTTGACCCAAAGTACTTAAAATCCTCCACCTTCTTGATCTCTTCTCCTTGTAACCTCACTCGTCCACTTGGGTCCCTCTCATTCACACACATGTACTCTGTCTTACTGCGGCTAACCTTCAACTACTCTTCCAATAACTTCATTGTATGGCTCATCAGCTTTATTCCTCTGTAATTGCTACAACTCTGCACATCTCCCTTGTTCTTAAAAATGGGCACCAGCACACTTCTCCATTCCTCAGGCATCTTCGCACTATCTAAGATCCTGTTGAACAAACCAGTCAGAAACTCTACTGCCACCTCTCCTAATCATCTTGACTAATCTTTGCTACTTCCTGGTCCACAACAGCCACCTCTTCTAGTCTTTGTTGTCTCTCATTTTCCTTGTTCATCAACTCTTCAAAGTATTCTTTCCATCTTCCCATCACACTACTGGCACCTGTCAATAGACTTCCATCCTCCCCCATCACCCTCAGCACAGGCTCCCCACAGGGCTGTGTGCTCAGCCCCCTCCTGTTCACCCTACTGACGTATGATTGCTCAGCGAAACACCCGGGCTGTCATATGGTAAAGTTTGCAGACGACACAGTAGTGGTGGGACGCATCCGGAACAACGATGAGTCCAAATACAGAGAGGAGGTGGAGCACCTGGTGCACTGGTGCAGACGTAACAACCTCTGCATCAACGTGGGGAAGACCAAGGAGATGGTGGTGGACTTCAGGAGGAAAAGACACTCCCCTCCTCCCCTGCACATCGGAGGAGCAGCTGTGGAGGTGGTCTCCAGCTACAGGTACTTGTGGGTTCATCTCACTGAGGACCTCACCTGGAGCTGTAACACCTCCTACCTGCTCAGGAAGGCAAACCAGCGGCTCTACTTCCTCAGGAAGCTGAGGCGTGCTGGACTGGGGGGTCCCGTCCTGAAGGCCTTCTACAGGGGTGCGGTGGAGAGCATCCTCACCACCAGCATCACTGTGTGGCACGGCAGCTGCTCTGCAGCAGACAGGAAAGCACTGCAGAGGGTTGTGAAGGCTGCACAGAGGACTGTAGGGGGTGGCTTACCTACCACCACAGAAATCTACACGAGTAGGTGTAGAAGGAGGGCCACCCACATCATGACAGACCCCACCCACCCAGCACACAGTCTATTCCAACCCCTCCCCTCAGGCAGGAGACTACGGAGCATCCGGAGTAGGACCACCAGGCTGAGGAACAGCTTCTTTCCAGAGGCTGTTAGACAGCTGAACTCTGGTGGTGCTCTGTAGTCACCCTCACGATGCCCCGTGTGTCACCACAGACACATGGGGATTCAGTGCAATATGGTGCTTCTTCAAGTGCAATATATGGAGCGCCTACACACTTGAGCTGCTGCGTTGTTGTTGTTGTTGTGTGAACTACATTCTGCTGTCCAGTCACCTTGAACTTCTACTGTATATCTTACATCTTAACTTCTCTTTGTTCTCTTTCCCTATTTATCTTATATTTTTAACTTTTTGTTTTTTCTCTAGGTTTTCTTAACTTATTTATCTTGCATCTTTTTAAAACTTTTTTAACTAGCTTCTCTTAACTTATTTATCTTATTTATTGACCGGGCTTACTGGGACCTCCAGAGACATATTTCGTGCTGTCAACTGTGGAAACGTGTGTCAGTATGACAAATAAAGACTCTGATTCTCTGATTCTGATTCTCTGATCCTTATCCTTAATCACCCTAACCTGCTGCACGTCCTTCCCATCTCTGTCTCTCTCTTGCCAACCTGTATAGATCAGTCTCTCCCTCCTTACTGTCCAACCTAGCACACAAGTCATCATAAGCCCCTTGTTTGGCCTTTGCTACCTCTACCTTCACCTTACGTTGCATCTCCCTGTACACCTGTCTACTTTCCTCAGTCCTCTTGGTGTCCCACTTCTTCTTAGTTAACCTCTTTCTCTGTATACACTCCTGTACTTCCTCATTCTACCACCACGTCTCCTTATCTACTTTCCTTCCAGATGACACTCCAACTACCTGTCTCCCTGATCACATTAGCTGTAGTTGTCTGGGAGCACCTCCTGACCACCCAGAGCCTGTCTTAACTCCTTCCTAAAAGTCCTGCAACACTCTTTCTTTTTCAGCGCCCACCATTTCGTCCTCTGCTCTGCCTTTGCCCTATTCATCTTCCTCACCACCAGTCATCCTACACACCACCAACCTATGCTGTTTGGCTACACTCTCGCCTACCACTACTTTGCAGTCACTGATCTCCTTTACATCACACCGTCCACACAAGATGTAGTCTACCTGTGTGCTCCTACCTCCACTCTTGTAGGTCACTCTATGTTTCTGCCTTTCCTGGAAGACAGTATTCACTATAGCCATTTCCATCCTTTTTGCAAAGTCAACTACCATCTGTCCTTCTGCATTCCTGTCCTGGATAACAAACCTGCCCATCACCTCCTCATCACCTGTTTCCTGCACCAATATGTCCATTGAAGTCTGCACCAATGACAACTCTCTCACTTCTAGGTATGTTCTGCATCACTTCATCAAAGTCCAACCAGAATTTATCCTTCTCCTCCAGCTCACATCCTACCTGTGGAGCATACACACTAACAACGTTAAACATCACGCCTTCTAGCTTCAGACTCATCACTCTATCTGACATTCTTTTTACCTTCAGGTTATTCCTCCTCAAACTCCTCCTTCAAGATAACTCCTACTCAATTTCTCTTCCTATCTACACCATGATAGAACAACTTGAACCCTGCTCCTAAACTTCTAGCCTCGCTACCTTTCCAACTGGTCTCCTGGACACACAGTATGTCTACCTTCCTCCTCTGCATCATGTCAACCAACTCTCTACCTTTTCCTGTCATAGTCCCAACATTCAATGTCCCTACTCTCAGTCCTATACTCTTGGCGTTCCTCTTCTCTCTCTTCCAACAAACACTTTCCTCCTCTCCTTCTTCGACCAACAGTAGTCCAGTTTCCACCGGCACCCTGTAGGTCAACAGTGCTGATGGCGGTCATTGTTAACCCGGGCCTCGACCGATCCGGTATGGAAGTCATAGGTTTGATTCGCACGTTTGGTTTGGAAAAGTTTTACGTCGGATGCCTTTCCTGAGACAGGGTAATAGACAGGGGTAACAAACAAGGGTCAACAGACAGGGTAACAGACAGGGGTAACAGACAGGGGTAAAAGACAGGGTAGCAGACATTGATCAACTTCTAACCCTTTCTAACGCTAACCCCTTCTAACCCCTTCTAACCCCTTCTAACCCTAACACCTTCTAACCCCTTCTCACCCTAACTCCTTCTAACCATAACCATGCTGGACTGACTCTGGGGCCCCAGAGTCCAGCATGTGGTAGCGGGGTGTAAGATGCTCGCCAGCTCAGCATACATGGAAAGGCACAACCAAGTAGCCGTGATAGTGTACAGGAACATCTGTACCCAGTATGGACTAGAAGTACCCAAATCCCAATGGGACATAGCACCAAAGGTGGTTGAGAACGACAAGGCTAAGATCCAGTGGGACTTCAGCTTCCAGACTGACAAACAGCTGCTGGCTAACAAACCGGACATAGTGGTGGTGGACAAAGAGCAGAAGAGAGCAGTGGTGATAGATGTGGCGATTCCATCTGACGCCAACATCAGGAAGAAGGAACACGAAAAGATTGAGAAGTATCAAGGGTTGAAAGAACAGCTGGAACAGATGTGGAAGGTCAAGGTTAATGTGGTCCCCGTGGTAGTAGGAGCACTTGGGGCAGTGACCCCTAAACTGGAAGAGTGGCTCCAGCAGATTCCTGGAACAACATCTGAAGCCTCAGTCCAGAAGAGCGCAGTCCTAGGAACAGCTAAGATACTGTGCAGAACCCTCAGACTCCCAGGCCTCTGGTAGAGGACCCGAGCTTGAGGATGACACAGATACCACCCCACAAGGATGAGAGGGACATTTATATATATATATATTCAGCCTATACATATTCAGAAGGCGTTGTAAATATGATTTATATGTATATAAACCATATTTGCAACTGCTGCCTCTATGTCTGGGCTTGAGCTCATTCTGGATGGACAGTTTTACAACATGTAAGGCCATATTACATCAGAGTAGACTGAGTTTCACTTAGCCCAGCAACAAGAGTTGATAAAGAATTTTTGTGTGCTGCATATTTTTTGTTATTTATCGCTTTATAAAACACTTTTAATAAAGTGATTAACCACATTTTTATTGGTTCTTCTTCTTTTCCTTTCGGCTTTTCCCCTCAGGGGTCGCCACAGCGAATCAATTGCCTCCATCTAACCCTGTCTTCTGCATCCTCTTTTCTCACACCAACTACCTTCATGTCCTCTTTCACTACATCCACAAACCTCCTCTTTGGTCTATCTCTAGGCTTCCTGCCTGGCAGTTCAAAACTCAGCATCCTTCTACCAATATATTCCCTATCTCTCCTCTGGACATGTCCAAACCATCTCAGTCTGCCCTCTCTGACTTTATCTCCAAAACCTCTAACATGTGCTGTCCCTCTGATGTACTCATTCCTGATCCTATTCTTCCTGGTCACTCCCAAAGAGAACCTCAGCATCATCATCTCTGCTACCTCCAGCTCTGCCTCCTGTCTTCTCCTCAGTGACACTGTCTCTAGACCAAACAACATCGCTTATCTCACCACAGTTTTGTACATCTTTCCTTTCATTTTAGCTAAAACTCTTCTCTCACACATCACACCTGACACTTTTCTCCACCCGTTCCATCCTGCTTGTACAGGTTTCTCCACCTCTTTTCCACACTCTCCATTGCTCTGGACTGTTGACCCTAAGCTAACGTTCAACTCTGTGTCCTTGACATGTTTTGCATTTAAATGATACGTTAGGCTCGAGCTGCTTCAGTGAAATGAAAATTATCTTTTACAAAAGGTACATATAATAATAATAACAACAACAGTAATAATAATAATGGATTAGATTTCTATAGCACTTTTCTGGACACTCAAAGACGCTTTACATCGGATCCATTATTCATTCACTCCTCTTTCATACTTGATGATGGTAAGCTACGTGTGTAGCCACAGCTGCCCTGGGGCAGACTGCTGGAGGCGTCTACAGCGCAGATTGGCAGCGCAGAATCACTGCATCACTTTTGTTGATAGTCCCGTCTTTGTTCTTTTTATAAATAAACCTTCCGCCCAAAGGTCCAAGTGGGCTTGCCTCGCTCTCCTGTGTCGTGTCCATCTCTGTTGTCAGTCACCCTGCTTTTGACTAGTGGCGCAGGTACGAAGTGACGTGTCACTGCAGCCTACGGGTCCCTCAATGGGCCAAATTTAAAATGCTTGCACATTGACTTGCCACTCGCGATTAATTGCGTAAATTTTTATAGCGCGTTAATTTGCAGCATAATTAATTAATTAATTAATTAATCTAATTAACACGTTAAAGTGACAGCCCTAATATAAAACTAAAGAAATAAAAAAACTATTCCAAATGAAATATCATATTAAATTATAAAACTCATTCACGTGACTGTTGAAACTACTTAGTTGTGCAAAACATACACTTACCACCTCATGAACACAGTGTATATGACTTACAGAGACATTGATTTTACTTGGCTTGGAGAAAAATTTTACCATGGCATCATGGTAGAGAAATTTTGAAACAGTACAGTACAGTACTTATTGAGACAGTACATGTATCCAGTTTATGTTTTCACCCATCTTTGTTTGGTGAAGTCTGAAACTTAAAGATATTGTCACAAACAAGGTACATAAGTTCACCTGATGATGGTGCAGAAATGTAATTCACGGTTCACACTGCCCATGTGAACAGAGAACATAGTTTTCCTCTCTCTTATCTTTTTACTTTGTCCACTTTGTTTTCCGCTCTCCTGTCTATCACAGCTATACTTTGCTTTATTTCAGTTTTTGAATAAAATTTCAATATCTTTATTTGCCCCTGCTCTGTGCTCCTTAAGCAACACTTTGTCAATATTAAATTGACTGTGTGTTCATAGCATCCTTCTAGTCTTTCTGAATACTCAAACCATTTCCCAACACGAGCCAATATTCACCCATCAACACAGACATTCATACAGTGTTGGCATTTGTATCACATCCAACACTTACACACCAGTAGAACAGCCACATGGAGTAATCTGGGGTTCAGTATCATACTGAAGGATACTTTGACATGGTGGCAGCAGAGCGTCTACCAGCCAGCTGACCAGTAGACAACCGCTCTACCGCTACAGTACCCAAAGCTGTTTAAATCAATTCACTGGACTTTAAAAAAGTTTCTTTCTTAAAGTCCAGTGGATTGATTTAAACATATTTGGATAACCATAACCTGGATAGCTCAGAACCTACCGGACACCACTACGGAACCCTTCAGCCAGTTCAAGCTTAATAAACCTGTAGTACTGAGGCAAATCTGCTGCTTGAACTAGTGTAACAATCAAAACATTAATTTGTTAGTTGACTGATTCTTTAAATAGCATTATGTTAGGTTCATGTTTCATCCATCATAATCATACTATTCAACATTTGACACTTAAACAAAGTCAAACGAAAGTGATAGTAAATGCTATTGACTAATATGTCATGAGTTGTGTCATCAGGCAAATAATTCACGTGTTTCTTCAACATTGTATTAAAATAGTGATTTTTATATATGTTATTATGTATCAATATTACTACAATGCTATGTATAATGTTATATGTGAAGCACTAATATCTATTTCCCCACCTATTTCCACACTCTCCATTGCTCTGGACTGTTGACCGACCCTAAGTACAGTACTCCTCCACCTTCTTGATATATATATATATATATACGTGTGTGTGTGTGTGTGTGTGTGTGTGTGTATCTACACACACACACACACACACACACATACACATACACACATATACTGTATGTCGATATAAATACTGAATGTCATATAATATTTATATATGGTCACCACAAGTAACCATTTTATATATCATACTTGCGGGAACCCATGGAAATTCCATGATAAAACAATAATATCATACTTCGTTTGTTGTCTTTTTTTTTCTTCGCTGTCACAAGAAAACAAACCGCTGTGTCCGACAAAGTCGTAACAGTTCCGTGTGCATGGGACGGAGTAACACGAACACGAAGGCTGCTTCGGTGTTATGGTCCGGCCATCCGGGTAGATGCCAGCTTTGTGAGTTTGGTCCTGGTGAATAAAGCACCGGGGTTCCCCACATGACAACATGAGGTCCGTCACAATCAGAGAATATAAACCGCTATGTTTGACAAAGGGGATTTTGTCATGTATTTCATTTAATGTCATGAGATTAATTTAGATACATGTTTTGAAATCAAAAATCACATCATTAGGCACCAAATTGAACAAGTCTTTTTGAATGCGTTACTTAGAACTGTGATTTATGATTTTACTATTTGTGTTAAATAAATACATCAATACAGTTCCAGGTAGTGAAAGCAAACATGTTGTCAGCTTCAATCCCTGAAATTTACCAAGTAAGGGAAACATCATCTCTGAAGCTCTTCACCAGCAGACAGCTGTTAAAATATTTTCTTTCACTCTACTATTTCATTTGCTTTTGTGTACAGTTGCTGGGGTAACTACTGGTCCGACAACCTCAGGGCTGAAAATGTGGAGTAACCAGATGAAGCTTTTATGTGTTAAAAATGCAAGCTTGTGTCTGTGCTTCTGTTTCCGTGGAGACATTTCTTTGTAAAAGTGAAATCCATAGTTTGTTGTCATTTCTTCAATTCTGTGAGTCCATGCTTTTCGGTGTTACTTACACAAGTGTGACCTGACTGCTCACACTTTACTCACACAGGCTTGCCAACAATACTAGACTGAGCTCGTTTCACTCAGATGCCCTAGGTCTTTGGCTGTGTCCCAACTGGGGGAAGACATGCAACGATTACAATGTTTAACCAAGGCCATGATGGTGCTGATACCAAGCAAGTATAGCTTACCTTTTTTATGGGTTTACTCAACCTCCAAATGTTGGACACGGCCCAAATAAATTCAAGAAAAACACTACTGCAGTAAGCCAACAACTGGCTGAGTCAAGTTTCTTGGTGTTATTAGCTCAGCTGGCTTAGCTGTTCCCTCATGGCAACAGCCACCAAGCCTGCCTGTATTCTGGCCACACTAGAGCTATATAATGAATAATTGATAGAGCTTTGGTCTCAGTGCGAGACAGAAGGGAGAAGAGGGAGACAGTGATAGAAAATAAGATGGAGGGTAAACTACATTGAGAAGGAGAAGTAGATGCCCTCAGAGAATGAAGGGTGCTGACCAGGAAGGGGGAAAGCAAGGAAGAGAGGAGAAAGTGAGACAGAAGAGAGACCGATTCAAGAAATAGGATCCATCCTTACTTGAGTCAACATGGATGAGCAACACTAGATACTTTTATTTATTCAAACCTGCAGTGCATATGAACAAGACAATCCTTCTGCTTTACCCACAGAAAGCACACCTTGTTGCCAGCTAGCTTCACAACCAACAACCAGTTAGACTCTTCCATAATGAAGTGCAAAGAAACAGAGGTAGGGACCCGTTGCCTTGTTGGAGAGGGAACTTGTCAAATAAGTCTATCAATCGCATGAAAAAATTGTAAAAAAATGTTCAAATGACATGCTTGGTTTGGACATTATACATTTTTAACAAAACTTAATAAGCCCAGCAATGAGTTGCGTGTTATCTGAGGTATACACCCTGCATTTTGCCGGTAGATGGCTAGAATACACTCCAGCAGGCCTGTGCTCCACAAGGTGGATAAGCAGCTGCCATGATCTTGTCTCTACTAAAATGGATCAGTGGATCAATCCCCGAAGGGAAGTTAAAAATCCATTCTACACACAGGTTAGTAGGCACGTCCATACAGTGTGCCCTCGGTCTTTGCGGTTAATGCGTTCCAGAAACCACACGCAATTGAGGAGTCTGCGTTCGAGATCGCGATCTATTTATCTGATTATTTACAGTAATCTTCTATCTGTATTACCTTTTCCCAAACACTTATCGAATGATTAAAGCACTTTTTTGTCTCAAGAAAGTCCGAGACTGACGGAACGAGTGCACTTCCGGGTTTTGTCAGCCAATAGAATGCGCTTACGGTATCACATGACTTTCTTCTTTTCCTTTTGGCTTTTCCCTTCAGGGGTCGCCACAGCGAATCAACCGCCTCCATCTAACCCTGTCCTTTGCATCCTCTTCTCTCACACCAACTACCTTCATGTCCTCTTTCACTACATCCATAAACCTCCTCTTTGGTCTTCCTCTAGGCCTCCTGCCTGGCAGTTCAAAACTCAGCATCCTTCTACCAATATATTCACTATCTCTCCTCTGGACATGTCCAAACCATCTCAGTCTGGCCTCTCTGACTTTATCTCCAAAACCTCTAACATGTGCTGTCCCTCTGATGTACTCATTCCTGATCCTATCCTTCCTGGTCACTCCCAGAGAGAACCTCAGCATCTTCATCTCTGCTACCTCCAGCTCTGTCTCCTGTCTTTTCCTCAGTGACACTGTCTCTAGACCAAACAACATCGCTGGTCTCACCACAGTTTTGTACACCTTTCCTTTCATTTTAGCTGAAACTCTTCGATCACACATCACACCTGACACTTTTCTCCACCCATTCCATCCTGCCTGGACACGCTTCTTCACCTCTTTTCCCCACTCTCCATTGCTCTGGACTGTTGACCCCAAGTACTTAAAATCCTCCACCTTCTTGATCTCTTCTCCCTGTAACCTCACTCTTCCACTTGGGTCCCTCTCATTCACACACATGTACTCTGTCTTACTGCGGCTAACCTTCATCCCTCTCCTTTCCAGGACAAACCTCCACCTCTCTAGCTTCTCCTCCACCTCGTCCCTACTCTCACTGCAGATCACAATGTCATCTGCAAACATCATAGTCCATGGAGATTCCTGTCTAACCTCGTCTGTCAGCCTGTCCATCACCATAGCGAACAAGAAGGGGCTCAGAGCTGATCCCTGATGCAGTCCCACCTCCACCCTGAACTCCTCTGTCACACCTACAGCACACCTCACCACTGTCTTACAGTCCTCATACATGTCCTGCACCGCTCTAACATACTTCTCTGACAGTCCAGACTTCCTCATACAATACCACAGTTCCTCTCTGGGCACCCTGTCATAAGCTTTCTCCAGATCTACAAAAACACAATGCAGCTCCATCTGGCCTTCTCTGTACTTCTCTATCAACATCCTCAAAGCAAATACTGCATCTGTAGTACTCTTTTTTGGCATGAAACCATACTGCTGCTCACAAATGCTCACTTCTGCCCTTAGTCTAGCTTCCACTACTCTTTCCCATAACTTCATTGTATGGCTCATCAGCTTTATTCCTCTGTAGTTGCCACAACTCTGCACATCTCCCTTGTTCTTAAAAATGGGCACCAGCACACTTCTCCTCCACTCCTCAGGCATCTTCTCACTATCTAAGATCCTGTTGAACAACCCAGTCAGAAACTCTACTGCCACCTCTCCTAGACACTTCCAAACCTCTACAGGTATATCATCAGGACCGACTGCCTTTCCACTCTTCATCCTCTTCAGTGCTCTCCTCACTTCATCCTGGCTAATCTTTGCTACATCCTGGTCCACAACAGTCACCTCTTCTAGTCTTTGTTCTCTCTCATTTTCCACGTTCATCAACTCCTCAAAGTACTCTTTCCATCTTCCCATCACACTGCTGGCACCTGTCAATAGACTTCCATCCCTATCCTTAATCACCCTAACCTGCTGCACGTCCTTCCCATCTCTATCTCTCTGTCTTGCCAGCCTGTATAGATCAGTCTCTCCCTCCTTACTGTCCAACCTAGCATACAAGTCATCATAAGCTTCTTGTTTGGCCTTTGCTACCTCTACCTTCACCTTACGCTGTATCTCCCTGTACTCCTGTCTACTCTCCTCAGTCCTCTCAGTGTCCCACTTCTTCTTAGCTAACCTCTTTCTTTGTATACACTCCTGTACCTCCTCATTCCACCACCAAGTCTCCTTATCTACTTTCCTTCCAGATGACACACCAAATACTCTCCTACCTGTCTCCCTGATCACATTAGCTGTAGTTGTCCAGTCATCTGGAAGCACCTCCTGACCACCCAGAGCCTGTCTTAACTCCTTCCTAAAGGTCATGCAACACTCTTCCTTTTTTAGCTTCCACCATTTCGTCTTCTGCTCTGCCTTTGCCCTCTTCATCTTCCTCACCACCAGAGTCATCCTACACACCACCATCCTATGCTGTTTGGCTACACTCTCGCCTACCACTACTTTGCAGTCACTGATCTCCTTCAGGTTACATCGTCTACACAAGATGTAGTCTACCTGTGTGCTCCTACCACCACTCTTATAGGTCACCCTATGTTCCTGCCTCTTCTGGAAGAAAGTATTCACTACAGCCATTTCCATCCTTTTTGCAAAGTCAACTACCATCTGTCCTTCTGCGTTCCTCTCCTGGATACCAAACTTGCCCATCACTTCCTCATCACCTCTGTTTCCTGCACCAACATGTCCATTGAAGTCTGCGCCAATGACAACTCTCTCACTTCTAGGTATGCTCTGCGTCACTTCATCAAAGTCCAACCAGAATTTCTCCTTCTCCTCCAGCTCACATCCTACCTGTGGAGCATACCCACTAACAACATTGAACATCACACCTTCTATTTCTAGCTTCAGACTCATCACTCTATCCGACACTCTTTTTACCTCCAGGACATTCCTAACAAACTCCTCCCTCAAGATAACTCCTACTCCATTTCTCTTCCCATCTACACCATGATAGAACAACTTGAACCCTGCTCCTAAACTTCTAGCCTTGCTACCTTTCCACCTGGTCTCCTGGACACACAGTATGTCTACCTTCCTCCTCTGCATCATGTCGACCAACTCTCTACCTTTTCCTGTCATAGTTCCAACATTCAACGTCCCTACTCTCAGTCCTATACTCTTGGTGCTCCTCTTCTCTTTCTTCGTGCGAACGCACTTTCCTCCTCTCCTTCTTCGACCAACAGTAATCCAATTTCCACCGGCGCCCTGTAGGTCAACAGCGCCGATGGCGGTCGTTGTTAACCCGGGCCTCGACCGATCCGGTATGGAAGTCATATGTTTGATTCGCATCTTTGATTTGGCAAAAGTTTTACGTCGGATGCCCTTCCTGACGCAACCCTCTGTATTTATCCGGGCTTGGGACCGGCACAATAAGACACTGGCTTGTGCCCTCTTGCGGCTACATTACGGTATCACATGACTGCTGACCAATAATCTACGATGAGGTGGAGTCGAGTCGCAATCGTTGATGAATTGTGAATATATGTATATATACTGTATATATATACACATACATACATCATATATATATGTATATATATACATGTGTGTGTGTGTGTGTGTGTGTGTGTGTGTGTGTGTGTGTGTGTGTATATATATATATATATATATACATACATACATATATGTAGTGTGTACAAGCCCGTAACACACACACAAGGGGCCTGTATGCAGGTGAGGAGAGGTAGAGCGGCAGGCAGCTCCTTCATGGTGCACCTCCAATGAGCAACTTGTAAAGGGGACAGCGCCTTCCTCAAGTGGGCCTCAGCAGTGCTCGGGAGGAGAGCTGATGCCTCCTCCTGTCAGCTCACAGTCCGAGGTGACTGGGCAGGAGCGGGAATCGAACCACCGATCTCTGAACATTGAAAGACCCGCTACACAGCCTGCTCTACTGCTGAGCCAATGCAGCCCCATTTGTTAATGATGATAGCACAAGAAGTTGCCTGAGAGAGAAACAGTTTCTTAACTTGGGAACAGCCTCATTATTGATGATGACCATTGCAGAAGAGACATTTCAGATCATTTAGCATTTAGTGCTTAATAATATATCCTTCACAAGCAGCAAAAAAAACCTTTGACATTTGAGTAGAAATGATAATCACTCTGATAAACTGTCAAAATGATAATGCTTCAAACTTTATTTTTTTCCACATAGGCCATTGAATTTCAAATATCTAAGATCAGAACCATTACCACATGCTTTAATAAGCTTTAATGGTTACCGCAAAATTTCTTTTGCAGTAATTTCTTATCCATTTTCTTTCAATAATAGGAAGAAATGCTATCAGTATATTTGTAACATGTTTCACAGTATGTTTGGAATATGTAACTACAGATTTGACCTTCTTATGAAAATATAGCAAGAGAAAACTGAACTGCTTGTTTTTCTGTCTTTAATGGTTTGAGCAGCAAAGTTAACCAATCTTTGTATCTCTTTGCTGTGAATGCAGTTGATGCCGTCTTCCAGAGACTCCCTCCCTGTGGCTGAGAAACAAGCAGCAGCAGAATGTCCCGCGTCTCTTCCACTGCCAAGCGCTATGCTGGCCCATCGTACACAAGCCACTACAGCTCCTATAGCTCCTCCCTGGCTCCAGGCCTTAGCTCATACAGCAAGCCGGACAGGCTGTCCTACAAGTCCCCAACATCCTCCTCTAAGTCTTCCTCAGGTTATTCCTCCTCCAGCTTTCTGAGCAGCTCTATCAACCGCAGCCACAACTACAGCACATCCTCAGAACCTGATCATGATCGGGGTAGAACCATCCCACGCACCGACATCCTGGGCAGCAGTGGCAGCCGCCGCAGTGAAAGCCTCAGTCGAACCCCTATCAAGGGCTGTGGAGCTTTTGGGCTGAGCGGGGGGTCAACTTACACGGGCTACAGTTCCTACTCTTTATCCTTGACACAGTCCAGCTACCTCTCCTCTTCACCAGCGGCCTCTCGGAACATCTCGCTCAACCGACGAAAATCTATATCCCAGACTGACTTGAGCAGAGATCTTGCCTGTCTGGGTCTCTCTGACACCTCTTCCTCCAGCCCAACTTCTTCCACTAGTGCCCTGCGGAGCTATCACTCTCGGACTAGCGATGTGACAAACTCATATGGCAGTAGCTCTCGCTCAGGCTATTCGGGTTTGTTACAAAATTCTTCTCCAGAGGCACTCTCAAGGAGCTGCTCCCAGGAGGCTTTCAACAGCAGCAGAGCGTGCAGCTCTTCAACATGGCAAATGAGCAGTAATGAGATTCCAGTCTCCTCCACCAGGGATTCCACGGTAAGAGATGATTTCTGTGCATGCTGAATTTAATTGGGATTCAGTTTCAGGGTTTTGGAGGGCTCAATATCAAAGGACTAAATAAAGCTGGAGGGTTGTCACCGAGAAGGTGCATGAGTTTCACCTTTTTATTATCAAGTTCTGCTATGTTTTCGGCTTCTGATAGTACTGTTTTTCTACCGAATGGGGCCAGTGTTTCTCAAATTAATTTCAATGCACTCTAAGACCTGATAGTAAAACTCGCAAAATATCTCAGCTTTTCAACTTGATGAGGAGCCCATCAAATGCAAACCAAAGTTTATTATTCTAACATATATGAAAAAGTCTTATTTTAACATATATGAAAAGGTCGAAGAAGAAGAGGAGGAAAGTGTGTTCCTAGGAAGAGAGAGAAGAGGAACGCCAAGAGTATAGGACTGAGAGTAGGGACATTGAATGTTGGGACTATGACAAGAAAAGGTAGAGAGTTGGTTGACATGATGCAGAGGAGGAAGATAGACATACTGTGTGTCCAGGAGACCAGGTGGAAAGGCAGCAAGGCTAGAAGTTTAGGAGCAGGGTTCAAGTTGTTGTATCATGGTGTAGATAGGAAGAGAAATGGAGTAGGAATTATCTTGAAGGAGGAGTTTTAGGAGGAATTTCCTGAAGGTAAAAAGAGTGTCAGATAGAGTGATGAGTCTGAAGCTAGAAGGCGTGATGTTCAACGTTGTTAGTGGGTATGCTCCACAGGAAGGATGTGAGCTGGAGGAGAAGGATAAATTCTGGTTGGACTTTGATGAATTGATGCAGAGCATACCTAGAAGTGAAAGAGTTGTCATTGGTGCAGACTTCAATGGACATGTTGGTGCAGGAAACAGGTGATGAGGAGGTGATGGGCAGGTTTGTTACCCAGGAGAGGAATGCAGAAGGACAGATGGTAGTTGACTTTGCAAAAAGGATGGAAATGGCTATAGTGAATACTTTCTTCCAGAAGAGGCAGGAACATAGGGTGACCTACAAGAGTGGAGGTAGGATCACACAGGTAGACTACATCTTGTGTGGACGATGTAATCTGAAGGAGATCAGTGACTGCAAAGTAGTGGTAGGGGAGAGTGTAGCCATACAGCATAGAATGGTGGTGTGTAGGATGACTCTGGTGGTGAGGAAGATGAAGAAGACAAAGGCAGAGCAGAGGACAAAATGGTGGAAGCTGAAAAAGGAAGAGGGTTGCATGACTTTTAGGAAGGAGTTAAGACAGGCTCTGGGTGGTCCGGAGGTGCTTCCAGACGACTGGACAACTACGGCTAATGTGATCAGGGAGACAGGTAGGAGAGTACTCGATGTGTCATCTGGAAGAAAAGTATATAAGGAGACTTGGTGGTGGAATGAGGAGGTACAGGAGTGTATACAGAGAAAGAGGTTAGCTAAGAAAAAGTGAGACACTGAGAGGACTGAGGAGAGTAGACAGGAGTACAGGGAGATGCAGCGTAAGGCAAAGGTAGAGGTGGCAAGGGTCAAACAAGGGGCTTAGCATGACTTGTATGCTAGGTTAGACAGTAAGGAGGGAGAGATTGATCTATACAGGTTGGCAAGACAGAGAGACAGAGATGGGAAGGACGTGCAGCAGGTTAGGGTGATTAAGGATAGGGATGGAAGTCTATGACAGGTGCCACTAGTGTGATGGGAAGATGGAAAGAGTACTTTGAAGAGTTGATGAACAAGGAAAATGAGAGAGAACAAAGACTAGAAGAGGTGGCTGTTGTGGACCAGGAAGTAGCAAAGATTAGTCAAGATGATTAGGAGAGGTGGCAGTAGAGTTTCTGACTGGTTTATTCAACAGGATCTTACATAGTGAGAAGATGCCTGAGGAATGGAGGAGAAGTGTGCTGGTGCCCATTTTTAAGGGAGACGTGCAGAGTTTTGGCAACTACAGAGGAATAAAGCTGATGAGCCATACATTGAAGTGATGGGAAAGAGTAGTTGAAGCTAGACTAAGGGCAGAAGTGAGCAGCAGTATGGTTTCATGCCGAAAAAGAGTACTACAGATGCAGTACTTGCTTTGAGGATGTTGATAGAGAAGTACAGAGAAGGCCAGAGGGAGCTGCATTGTGTTTTTGTAGATCTGGAGAAAGCTTATGACAGGGTGCCCAGAGAGGAACTGTGGTATTGTATGAGGAAGTCTGGAGTGGCAGAGAAGTATGTTAGAGCGGTGCAGGACATGTATGAGGACTGTAAGACAATGGTGAGGTGTGCTGTATGTGTGACAGAGGAGTTCAAGGTGGGGGTGGGACTGCATCAGGGATCAGCTCTGAGCCCCTTCTTGTTCGCTATGGTGATGTACAGGCTGACAGACAAGGTTAGACAGGAATCTCCATGGACTATGATGTTTGCAGATGACATTGTGATCTGCAATGAGAGCAGGGAACAGGTGGAGGAGAAGTTAGAAAGGTGGAGGTTTGTCCTGGAAAAGAGAGGAATGAAGGTTAGCCGCAGTGAGACAGAGTACATACATGTTTGTGAATGAGAGGGACCCAAGTGGACGAATGAGGTTACAAGGAGAAGAGATCAAGCAGGTGGAGTATTTTAAGTACTTAGGGTCAACAGTCCAGAGCAATGGACAGTGTGGAAAAGAAGTGAAGAAGCATGTACAGGCAGGATGGAACGGGTGGAGAAAAGTGTCAGGTGTGATGTGTGATAGAAGAGTTTCAGCTAAAAGGTTTACAAAACTGTGGTGAGACCAGCGATGTTGTTTGGTCTAGAGACAGTGTCACTGAGGAAAAGACAGGAGACAGAGCTGGAGGTAGCAGAGATGAAGATGCTGAGGTTCTCTTTGGGAGTGACCAGGAAGGATAGGATCAGGAATGAGTACATCAGAGGGACAGCACATGTTAGAGGTTTTGGAGATAAAGTCAGAGAGGCCAGACTGAGATGGTTTGGACATAGTGAATATGTTCAGAGGAGAGATAGTGAATATATTGGTAGGAGGATGCTGAGTTTTGAACTGCCAGGCAGGAGGCCTCGAGGAAGACCAAAAAGGAGGTATATTGACGTAGTGAAAGAGGACATAAAGTCAAAGTCAGCTTAATTGTCAAATGTACCATATATGCACGACATACAGCACAGATGAAATTGTAGTCCTTTCTGACCCATGGTAAACAGGCAGTACAACACAGACAGTACAACACACGCAGGACAACACAAGCAGTACAACAGGCAGTATAACACAGACAGTACATCAGACAGTACAGCACGAAGTATTAGACGAGACACAAGTTGGTGTGAGAGAAGAGGATGCAGAAGATAGGTTTGGATGGAGGCAATCGATTCGCTGTGGCGACCCCTGAAGGGAAAAGCCTAAAGAAAAGAAGAAGACATGAAAAGGTCTGTAGTTGTGTGACAGATGAGCGCTAAGCATGGACAACCAACCCCATCTATGCCAGCTATTAGTCTGCTTACACCTCTGAGAATGCAGCTCTCATAATGAGCTGCATTCTCAGGTCACATTCTCAAGAATAAACAACCAACAGATTTACCGTGAGGATTAGTCTCAGTACCCAGATAGCCTTTTGACTCCGCCCCGGAACCGCCACCGGCTCCGCCACGGATCCGTGAACCGGGCCCAGAAAGGAGTCCACTTGCACAACGCGACGAACCCGGAGCAGGCAAGGACTGCGGACCCAAACTAGATCGGGCGCAGAGCCGATCCGGATCCGTTCATAAAGCGGCAGACCCGGTGCCACCGTGGACCCGGTCCGGGACCGTTCATGACGCGGCTCATCCGGCCCAGATCCTTTATTCAAAATGGCTAATTTGGCCATAACTAGCAACAGAAATATCCAACATCAACGTTGTTCTGAAAAAGCTTGAATACTTCCCTTAACCAGTCTGCCCTTATCAATACTGTAAATGGAAAAATGAAACACCCATGAATTGTATCCGAAGCATTTTACTGCCACGTCTCTCTGGGAAATCAATTACAAAAGAATATGATTGATAATCACGATAGGAAGACATGAAAACCAAACATGACAACATTGCTTTAATTTGGAACTGGTGGGTCCTCATCTGAAGTACCAGGATGCCTCTGGAGTTCCCGGTCAGCTGCGAGGTTCAACCAGCAAATCGCACATCTGATTATGTCTTCAGTCCCAACACAGCTGTGTCTCTTTTACAGCATCTGAAATCACACAAATATCACAAAATTCCATGAACTAAGACACCAGTTGTAATGTTTTAAAAAGATGTGTATAACCATTGGCTTATCAAGGGACATTTTGCTGCCTGACATTAGCCCCATTTGCATTGTTGACAAAACTCAGCAAATTTCATGTTTGAAGAGTGAATTTAAATCTATAGCCAGATACTTGTTGGTTTAGCTCAGTGGAAATGCTGAAAACATGTTCTAATTTTCTCTTGTTGCGGCTGATGAATGACCAAATGACGAAACAGCCGCCGCGGGCTAAACATATCGCTGCACACCGATCGACACTTAATCATATCGGAGTGGCCGTAAAACAGAGACAATAATACAGATTACCAAAACGTCAAATGCAGTCACATTACCGTACGTCCAAAGGCGTTCAAAGCGTTCAGGTGAGTGGCATTACTTATTGATTTCTGAAGACACACCCATAGTGCCACTCCTCCCACCACAAGCCAATACAGACACACACTCAATCAGGGCACCTGCACATTGGTCTAAACTCATGGATGACTTCTACAACTCTTTACTCGTTGACATGACAGCTCCCTTCACACCTGAACTCAATTTATTCTAATGTGGTCCTTCATGACTGAATTCAACTCGCTGAGCAAGGCATGTAGCTAATGTTCAGTTCTCCCCACCTCCCAGACATAAAAACATTGTCCAAAATTTTAAACTTTAGCTAGTTACCTTAATAAGTTTGAGAATCTCTTAAGCTAACGTTGATGCTAACTCTGTACTGTTAGCAAGTCTAACTTACCATAATTGAACATTTCAGAAACAACGAAACAAGTGGCCTTTATTTATCGTTACGATATCCGACTTGCGCAGGAGGAATAATAAGCGGAGCGGAGTATATCTCTATTTTCTTTATTGGACATGCGCCTGCTACGTCACCTGAACACTCCCACAGTAATCTTGCTGCACTACACCTGTCAAACCCATCATTTACATACACATACAACAGAACTACTTCCGCTCACAACAGGAAGTACCAAAATAAGAGCGTCACATATTTATGCTTAACATCTATGATGAATATAATTTTGCCAGTAAGATGAAAGTACATATTGGATAAATTTGAGTGTCGTCTAGTTACAGAATTTACCTTGTTCCTCATCCGGCGTCTGTGGGCGGAGAAAGGTGCGTACATAATGCGGTCATCCAGGCTCATAATGTCGTATTGACCACTCACGGAACCCCTGCATGTCCCGGTCCGACATAGAATTTGCATCAGCGTCTTAGGCGAAGAACGTGAATGAATGAATGAGTGAATAATAAATTTATAAACTTTATAACTGTCAAGCATAAACGACTCTTCTACGTGGAGGTGAAGCCGTTGTACGTCAGAAAATAGCTGGTTTTCGTCGCAGGGACACGCCTCCCAGATAGACGTCTCCCTGCTCCAACACACCTGATCGTTTGAATGAGGATCAGGTGTATTGGAGCTCATCATCGATCAGCTCGATCATCATCGGTATCAGGTGCTATCTTGGTAGCGGCATCCGCTCTGTGGATCCGCCTGGCATCCATACAGAGTCCGCTGTATGATGGTGCGCTGCCCGCAACCGGCCCGTTTCCTCTGCGCTTCCCTGAAGCGGGTGAGCCACCGGCGTCGGGTGCTATATGGGATAACTTTCACGCACACGATCAACAAATTGTTTGCGTGTCCTTGTTCACACACACCTGCTGCTCTTCATGGGCACCTTCCCTAAATTACCTGTGTTCCTTCGATGGAGCAAGTCAGTAGTGCTCTACCTTGTGTATAAACCACAACACTGCACGCAACGGCAACGGCCCGGTTACGCTGCACGCAACCGGCCCGGCTCCTGTGCGTGTCCTCAAAATGACTGAGACGGGCAGTTTCGCAAGGCATTCGCTTTGCGGATCCGCCCGGCCTCCGAACTGAACCCGCTGTATGACGGTGCGCTGCCCGCATCCGCTCCGTTTCCTGTGCGCTTCCCCGAAGCGGGTGATCCGCCAAGGCGGAACTGCGCGTGTTAAGGGCGGATCCGCCCCGGCGTCGGGTGCTATGTGGGTAACCACTTATTTGTGTGAAAAGGAGTGTGTGGTGTGAATGCAGTGAAGGAGAACAGCGTAAAAGTGATTTGTCCAGATTCTTGTTCACACACAGATCCACACACACACACAAACACACACACATATATGTGCGCTGAGTGGCACGGTGGCGCAGTGGGTAGCGCTGTCGCTGCACAACACGGCGGTTCCAGGTTCGAGTCCTGCTCTGGGCGGAGTTTGCATGCTCTCAGTGGGTTCTCCGGCTTCTTCCCACCTCCAAAAGCATGTGCTTCAGGTTAATTGGCTGGTCCCAAATTGCCCGTAGGAGTGATTATGTGTGTGCCTGGTTGTCTGTCTTTGTGTGTTGCTCCACGGCGCACTGGCATCGTGCCCGGAGTGTCTCCCGCCTCACGCCCTATACCCAGCTGGGATAGGCTCCAGCTTCCAGTGACCTGCTGCAGCAGATACCGTGGCAGAAATTGAATGGATGTATATATACATATATACATATATATATGTGTGTGTGTGTGTGTGTGTGTATGGTGTTTATATACTGTGTATATATATATATATATATATATATATATATATATATATATATATATATATATATATATATATATACACCATATAGTCTATATTGTATATAAATATAGACTATATGGTCTTTATATTGTATATAAAGTCTATATTGTGTATATATATATATATATATATATATATATATATATATATATATATATATATATATATAGAGAGAGAGAGAGAGAGAGAGAGAGAGAGTATATAAACTAATTGCTTTAGTTGCCAATTTAAAAGTTACTGTATTTTGCATTTTGCGCACCATTCGGCTCATTGTATAAAGAGGCACAGTCTAAATGACTGAGTTTATTTCTGTATTTTAACCGGATACACGGCGCACATTATTGTTCGGTGCATGCTAGCTAACGGAAGCAAAAAGGAGACTGTGGTTGAACTGTGTTGTACTACATATTTAAATTTCAAAAAATACACCGAACACACCGTTTTTATGTCTTTATTTTTGATAAATCTGTGCTTAATCCTTCGAAGTCCTCATCCTCGGTCTGCATTGAATAGCTCGGCAATTTGACTATTGCTGACCGTCACATTTCGGGGTGGCTGTCCGGTAATAATGCCGGCTTTTGCGAAATATCGGACAAAAGTCGAAGCAGACACGTTAGTCCAGGCATCCGCAATCCACGCACATATTGTGGGGTGTAACTCGCGGTGTAACTCGCCCGGCACTGCCTTCAGTCCTGGTAAACGCGTGTTCACCGTCTCATCCATCACTCCACGACGCACGCAGCTTAACTTTAAAGGCTGTTTACACCGATGTCCAGCAGTTGGAGTTCTTTCGTTAATCCTCCCAGGATGATGGCAAGCTCCGAATTCAGCTGCTTGACGTGGTTTTTGACAGAAATGGTGGTATGGGCGTGCATGGAGTCACAGTTAAAGAGAGATGGCGAAGCGTGAAAAAAGCCACCTGGTCTCTTCACTTGAACAGGAACAACTGGAACTGATGGCCTGAAGTTTACATGTTGCACTGTAAGCGTGTCTCTTTGCTGACGCCATTGGTCTTTAGCCAAACAAATGTGGTTATGCAGCATAAATGCATTTACTGTATACCGGCACCTACCAGAGGTGTGCCGGACGTAGCCTCGCGTCATGTTCTCTAATTGGTCTATCCCTGCCGGTGTACGTAGTGACGTAATACGTCCTATGTTGGCGGACAATGGTCGATCTGGCGGATCGCTGACTAAAATCACACAAAAACATTTTTACAGATTTTGGAACTCAGTGTACACATAAGACGCTTAATGTTAATAGGTGCAGCTTTGATTTTTGAGAAATTTTAAGGCTTTTAAGGGCATCGTATGGTGCGCAAAATACGGCACCTACATATTTATATTTACAAGGTACATTATTAACCGGTTCAGGAACGTCAGTTTATGGGTGGAATGCAAAACCGGAATCGTTATAATTCCGTTTCTGTTCGGAACGAACCAATTGGCAAAAAATTCTGGTTCAAAGCCCTGCTCTAAATAAGGCAACTAAATAGCAAGATGCCAACAGGCTTTTCCTTTAAAAGGATAAGCTAACGTTCAACTCTGTCCTTGACATGTTTTGCATTCTAATGATACACTAGGCTGGAGCTGCTTTGGTGATATAAAAATTCTCTTTTACAAAAGGTACAAATAATAATATCAATAATAATAATAATAATAATAAAAATAATAATAATAATAATAATAGATATATATACCTGTATGTGGATCCCCACAGGAAACATAACTGAGACCAACAAGCTGATTCACAGTACAGCAACAGTAATCCTCGAGATGCTGGGATATAATGCTGGTGAATAAAGCGGTACCCAGGAAATACAGCAAGCCCTCCATACCTGAAGCACTCGAAACTGCCAAACAAACTAACGGCTCTGGCTACCTGACTGAAGAGATACACCAAGGAGATAGAGGCCAAGAGAATAAACAAGACCTTCTCCACGCAACCAGCAAAGGTGTACTCTCAGTGGCAGGGAAATAGCATCCAGTCAGACCCACCAAGAACTGAGGTGGAAAAATACTGGAAGGGCATATGGGAAAGAGAAGCATCACACAACACCGATGCCCAGTGGCTAGTGGACCTGAGGACTGACCACAGCTGCCTCCCAGAGCAAGAACCAGTAACCATCTCAATGGCAGACATCCAAGAAAGAGTTTCAAAGATGAAGAGTTGGTCAGCACCGGGCCCTGATATGATCCAAAGAAGCTGACAGCACTCCATGAGTGTCTAGCAGCACAGATGAACCAGCTGCTAAGGGATGGGATGCACCCAGAATGGTTGACTGGCAGGACAGTCCTGATCATGAAAGACCCACAAAAGGGATCTACCCCATCCAACTACCGGCCAATAACCTGTCTCTGTACAACATGGAAGCTCCTGTCAGGCATCATGGCGGCTAAGATGAGTAGGCACATGGATCAATATATGAGCGGGGCACAGAAACAACACCAGGGGAGCCAAGCACCAGCTACTGGTGGACAGAGCAGTACACAGAGACTGTAAGAATAGGCAGACCAACTTGTGCACCGCCTGGATAGATTACCAGAAAGCCTATGATTCAATGCCACAGACGTGGATACTGGAATGTCTGGAACTGTATAAGATCAACAGGACACTAAGAGCCTTCATCAAGAACTCAATGGGAACATCAAGTTAACATCAAGTGCGGCATATACCAAGGGGATGCACTATCACCAATGCTGTTCTGCATAGGCCTGAACCCCCTCAGTCCAATCATCACAAAGAGTGGCTATGGATACCGATTCCGGAGCGGGACCACAATCAGCCATCTCCTCTACATGGATGACATCAAGCTGTATGCCAGGAATGAGCGAGAAATTGATTCACTGATCCACACCACCACAATCTACAGCAACGACATAGGGATGTCATTCGGATTAGACAAATGTGGCCGGATGGTATCAAGAAGAGGCAAGATGATCAGAACTGAAGGGGTTGACCTACTAGGGGGCAGGATAAAAGACATCAAGGACAGCTACAAATACCTTGGAATCCCACAGGCTAATGGCAATCATGAGGAGGCCACAAGGAAGTCATCCACAGCCAAATACCTCCAGAGAGTAAGGCAAGTCCTGAGAAGTCAGCTGAATGGCAAGAACAAGGTCCGAGCCATCAACATGTATGCACTGCCGGTCATCAGATACCCCGCTGGGATCATAATCTGGCCAAAGGAGGAGATAGAAGCCACAGATATCAAGACTAGAAAGCTCCTCACCATGCATGGAGAGTTTCACCCCAAGTCCATCACTCTGAGGCTGTACACTCAGCGAAAAGAGGGAGGCCGAGGACTAGTGAGCATCAGGGCCACTGTCCAGGATGAGACATCGAAAATCCAAGAGTATATCAGGAAGATGGCCCCAACAGAAACCTGAGGAGGAGGAGACAACATGGAGGGACAAACCCCTACACGGCATGTACCACCATCAGATAGAGGAAGTGGCTGATATCAAGAAGACCTACCAATGGCTGAATAAAGCTGGACTGACTGACAGCACAGAGGCACTGATCATGGCAGCACAAGAACAGGCCCTAAGTACAAGAGCAATAGAGGCCAATATCTACCACAATAGATCTGACCCAAGGTGCAGGCATGTAAACAAGTCCCAGAGTCGGTCCAGCATGTGGTAGCGGGGTGTAAGATGCTTGCCAGCTCAGCATACATGGAAAGGCACAACCAAGTAGCCGTGATAGTGTACAGGAACATCTGTATCCAGTATGGACTAGAAGTACCCAAATCCCAATGGGACATAGCACCAAAGGTGGTTGAGAACGACAAGGCTAAGATCCTGTGGGACTTCAGCTTCCAGACTGACAAACAGCTGCTGGCTAACAAACCGGACATAGTAGTGGTGGACAAAGAGCAGAAGAGAGCAGTGGTGATAGATGTAGCGATTCCAGTTGATGCCAACATCAAGAAGAAGGAACATGAAAAGACTGAGAAGTATCAAGGGTTGAAAGAACAGCTGGAACAGATGTGGAAGGTCAAGGTTAATGTGGTCCCCGTGGTAGTAGGAGCACTTGGGGCAGTGACCCCCAAACTGGAAGAGTGGCTCCAGCAGATTCCTGGAACAACATCTGAAGCCTCAGTCCAGAAGAGCGCAGTCCTAGGAACAGCTAAGATACTGTGCAGAACCCTCAGACTCCCAGGCCTCTGGTAGAGGACCCGAGCTTGAGGATGACACAGATACCACCCCACAAGGGTGAGAGGGACTTTTTTTTTTTTCTCACCGACAACTTTAGTAGGTACACCATGCTAGTAACGGGTTGGACCCCCCTTTGCCTTCAGAACTGCCTCAATTCTTCGTGGCATAGATTCAACAAGGTGCTGGAAGCATTCCTCAGAGAGTTTGGTCCATTTTGACATGATGGCATCACACAGTTAGCGCAGATTTGTTGGCTGCACATCCATGATGCGATCCTCCCGTTCCACCACATCCCAAAGATGCTCTATTTAATTGAGATCTGGTGACTGTGGAGGCCATTTGGGTACAGTGAACTGATTGTCATGTTCAAGAAACCAGTCTGAGATGATTCCAGCTTTTTCCGGCGCGGTCTTCTGCTGCTGTAGCCCATCTGCCTCAAAGTTCGATGTACTGTGCGTTCAGAGATGTTCTTCTGCCTACCTTGGTTGTAAAGGGTGGTTATTTGAGTCACTGTTGCCTTTCTATCAGCTCAAACCAGTCTGGCCATTCTCCTATGACCTCTGGCATCAACAAGGCATTTCCGCCCACAGAACTGCCGCTCACTGGATATTTTTTGTTTTTCGGACCATTCTCTGTAAACCCTAAAGATCCCAGTAGTGCGTGAAGATCCCAGTAGATCAGCAATTTCTGAAATACTCAGACCAGCCCTTCTGGCACCAACAACCATGCCACGTTCAAAGTCACTCAAATCACCTTTCTTCCCCATACTGATGCTCGGTTTGAACTGCAGGAGATTGTCTTGACCATGTCTACATGCCTAAATGCACTGAGTTGCCGCCATGTGATTAGCTGATTAGAAATTAAGTGTTAACGAGCAGTTGGACAGGTGTGCCTAATAAAGTGGCCAGTGAGTGTATAACTATCTGTGTGCCGTGAGCCGTTGCGCATTCGTGCATCAACGTTTGCGACTTCTCATTGCGGATTTTTGGTAGGCAGTCACATGATACCATACACGCATTGTATTGGCTGATGGCATCCAGAAGTGTGCTATGTTCCATGACTCTCAGACTTCCGTGAGACACAAAAGTGCTTTGAACAGTCGATAAGAGTGTGGGAAAAAGTAATACAGATAGAGGGTGGTTTAATATCAGTATGGGGAGGGTTCATAAACATTTAAATTACTACAAATAATAAGATAAATAGTTCGTGGCTATATCACAGACTTCGTTATTCGCGTGTGGCTCCTGGAATTAACCGTGAGTAACAAGTATCTGTCTGTCTGTCTGTCTGTCTGTCTGTCTGTCTGTCTGTCTGTCTGTCCGTCCGTCCGTCCGTCCGTCCGTCCGTCCGTCCGTCCGTCTGTCAATATACACACACACACATCTTCAGGTAATTGCTCTGTTGCTGCCCAATGTGGTGCTTTCCCTATAATGAGGCTCTTTATTGTTGTTTTTATCCTTTGACAAATGTTAATTTCTGTTGACAAACTATGCACTTTGGTAAGCAAATGTGTGCTAAATTGTAAGCAAAATAGTAATTGTTCCTCATCCCCATAATATTAAACTCATTGCTACGTAACCCTAATTTCTTACATGAACGACCAGACACTCATTAATGACTTTTCACAGTCAGATTTAGACCCTGCGAGTCTCACTGTCATAATCAGTCATAATACAGCAGGGACTGACTGTCACATTTTATTTTGTCATAATCCACAATTCACAATTCATCTCCTCATCTCAGTGATGATCTGACATGATCATCACTGAGATGATGAGTGTCCTTAGAGCTTAACATTAGACCTTCAGATGCTTCCAGCAGCGTGGAGAAGGACGGGCCGTGACGTGACACCAGACCGCAGGCGGTCGTGACGTTAAAACCCTACTCAGCTGAGCGGAGGAGGCGGCTCTCAGCCGGTTACCGGAGAGGGAACAACGCAGTCATTTACTACTACTTACTATCATTTAAAGACGTGTGTAGTGACTGAAGATCGGTACAACAGCCTGCAGCTCGTCAGTTGCTATCTCATGCTTTTTATCAGATTTGTCGCGCTCCGTTGGGTTATTTTGAAGGAGTAACTCACGCAAGAGTCAGCCACAGGTATTCCGTGTGATGTGATTTATGAGGTCCGTTCCATTGACAACAAATGAAGAGGCCGCTCGTGAGTCTGTCAGAACGGGGGAGAACGTCTGCGGTCGGGAACGGCAAGATATCAGGAGCTCCTCACCAAACCCTGGCCGTCGTCTAAATAAACTGATCCATCGTCCATCATCCATCATCCAGCATGCCGGGCATTCACTGCTCCTACGCGGTGACCGTCCCCGAAGCGCCGGTCGCGGCGTTCCCCTTCCTAAAGCAGGAGGTGCGGAAGAGATGCAGCAGCATGTCCGGCTCGGTGCTTGTCTCAGCCGTCGTAGGGCTTCTCATTAATCAGGTGAAGGTAAGAGTCTCGATATCCCGAAGAGAACTCCACCGGAAAAATAGATCCGTTAGCCCGTCATGATAGCCCGTTAGCCCCTCTCAATAACACTAATTTAAAAATAAGATAATGTGTGTTTAATATTATGCTCCCAAATAGGAAATGTTATATATTTAGCACACAGCAGCAGACCGATATTATGAAATCATGACACCGTAATAATCGTGATGGATGATCATGATGTAAAAACGTAGCTACAATATCACCTCGTCTTTATTTTTTTCATAATGTACAGACTGATTTTGTTACAAAATATTATGTTGTCCTTGGTCAATATCAGGGTTTTGAGGGGCGTTACTGTGGAGATAGTTTAATGAAAGAGGACACAGATGGTTGTTTCACTGCTTATTCCATGAATCCTGTCAGTTTTATGTCCGGAGGTAAACCGCTCTTTTAAGCCACTGTCGTCCCTACCAGGATCAGCAGTCCTTCACTGGCAGGTCTGGAGTTATGTAACCTCCGTTTAATCCCCTCCATACCCTTCTAGCTACTGTACTGCTCTTATGTGAGCCAATGAAGGCACATAATGGAAATGCATGAAATAACTCCTGTAGGACCGAAGGTTGCTTCTGGTTGTGTCCGGACGCAAGTCTGAGCATGGAAAATCATTAGGATTAAGTAGATGAACATTCAACCGGATTAATTGTTATACAACTTTTAAATGGATGATACCTTTGGGTTGTACTTATTTGCAATTTTAATTTTTCAAATATTGCCCAGATAAAATTGATTTTACCTGCATATAATTACTGGCATAGTTGGAATTTTTTTAAAAAATTGTTTTGACGTAATTATGTGTATTAAATCATGTGGTTAGAATCAGTATGGCACAGTGTGAATTTTCCATCTTTTTATTAAGTGGTGGATTAATCAAAGATGAAATTACTTAGTCTTTTGGCTTAGTTGGTTTGACTAAATAGATTTAAGAAAGAAGAAATAACTACACTTTAATGATCCCTTTGGGGAAATTATGTTTTCACTCATGTAGTAAACATGCACATGTATGTGTACAGTATGTTAGTAAACATGCATATGTATGTGTACAGGCCCCTGAAACAACCAAACACCCACAAGGGACCTGTAGGCATGCATTTATTTAGTGAGTAAATACAAGGGAGAGGCAGAGTGACAGGCAGCTCATCTTTGGTGTGCCCTAAATGAGCAGCTTGTGGAGGGGACAGTACCTTGGTCACAGGGCACCTTGACAGTGCTCAGGAGGTAGGGTGACACCTCCTACTGCCAGCTCACACTAAATGTTTTTAGTCCACACCAGGCCTTGGAACCAGCAACTTCCAGTCCCCAGTCCAAGACTTAGTGGACTGAGCTATTTAAGTTCAGACATTTTACTTTGGAAGTATCAAGGATATTTTAATTGTTTTATAATTTGTAATGTAATTACAGGAATCAGAGAAATATGTCAGGAATCAGAGAAATATGAAGGCTGGCAAATGAAATGATATTAAAATCAGTTTAACTTCCGAGACCCTTTTCATTACAATTGCCCTAGAGAGTATGAGTGTCTTTGTCACTCCAATGAGCAAATGAAAAAGGCACTCCTTTGGTGATAAGAGAAAAATGTATAACACTGGGTTGTGGCTGTGCCATTAGTGTGTGTAGCTTTCTGTCCAGATTTCTAAACTGATAAAAGTGACAGATCACGCTGTTCAATTTAGATTATTAGTGTTTTGGGGACATGTCAAATATTCTGGCCATCGGAACCTTCTCTGCAGGTTAAATCACATCTCTTCTATGTGAAGCTATTTACACACAACAAAAATTAACCATAGCCAAAAACAATTTCATGTAAGCAGTATCATTAAAGAAGATGTCACCATTTTCTGAGAATCCAGTGTATTGCTTTGTACAGTGTTGCATGTTAATGTGATTCCTGCTGAATGCACATTGTGTGGAGGTTTTTACAACAATTTTCGATCAAATTAAATGCAAAATAGCTGCCAGATCATAGGATAATACGCTATAGTTACATGGATTTCTCAGAAAGATGTTATGTATTTTCTCAAAAGCCACTGGTAATTAACGCTGATGCTGTTAATCTTTGAGGCTTTTCAAAGTATTTTCAAAGACAAGTTTTTGAAGAATTTAAATTTTACATTGTTTATACTGACAATATGTTTGCTGGATAGTTGTCAACCTGTTCCCTTGATTTGTTGGCCGATCACTACATTTGTTTTGTGTCTTTGCTTCCGTTTTTGCGTGTACAGTACAAACAAAATGGAAATCCACTTATGAATAAACAACACAGCTAGTGATGGAAAATACATCATTAATGCTTCTTTCACATTATACACAGTGTTGGAACTTACCCAGTAAAAGTGAAACCTGCCTCATCTTCCATTTGTTCATTTGTCAAAAATTACTTTTTGTACCTTCTTGAAACTTTACTGGTGAAGACATTACATGCATGCAGTATTTCAAATAGCATTAAAATGCATTAATCAAGTGCATGGGTGTTGGAGCTGAAAAATATCTTTGATGATTGTTCATATGCTCTATCTCACCAAATGTCAGCTAAGCTTAAATGGACAAAAAAAAAATCATTATTCCAGCACATTTAGAGTATAATGTAGTCTTAAAATGGAGGTGTTTGTTTTTGTGTATGGTTAATATCAGCTTATATCTGACGGTAACTGAAAGCAAGTCAGGCCTTTGTTCCAGCTAACATTTCTTAAATTAATCTTTGTGTGAACAGAATACATGTTTGTCCTTGCTGGGAACCAAAGTTCACCAAGTAGTTTGAACATGAAGCAAAAGTAAGTTGTCTTTTTTCCCTTTTTTATTATAATTTGAGTTCCAACAAAGTTACCTTGGAATGTGATGGTTTATGTTTCTTCAAAGTCCCATTCGTTTCTTAAATCAGTTTCTTCTAGCCTCCATCCTTCAAACCAGCAGCCCTATATATTTGAATAAATTTTACAGTGGCTGAGCAGATTTTACGTCCAACAAGCAAGGTTTGTGCCAAAGACCCTTCTGTTTGTCTTTCCCAGCATTAGCAAGAAGTTCACCCTGGCCTGAAGAATCCTCCTAAGTATGGCTTCTCTGTCCAACCATGCTTTAAGCATGAAAAGTGCAGATTTTCAAAAGTAGTTCAGTAGTATCCCGAGCTGTTTCTGACGTTTATGAATGGCGCATTTTTTTCCAAGTCACCTCACAGATAGCTTCTGTGCACGGTATGTATCAGTTAGTATTTGGTAATCATATCCTTTGGGGGAAAAACATGTTTTAGCATGTGCTGCCTCTACTTTTTAAATTGATTGACAACTATAAGTCAAAATTATGTCATGATTTTTCAACGTGTTCTGTACAGTAAGGATTTACATTGTTGACAATGAAGTTCAACATTGAGTATGGAGACATACTTCTACAGATAGACAAATAACTATAACACTGTCATATTCATTTACTACTTTAGGTAGGAGGGGTGTTCCTTCCTCAAGTGGAGGATTTCAAGTTTCTCGGGGTCTTATTTAGAACAGGAAATAGACAGGTAGATTGGTGTGGCATCCACAGTGGTTGAGTCAATCTACTGGTTGTAAAGAGAAGAAAAAGCCAAAAGCTCTCCATTTCCCACTCTGTCTACGTCATAACCGTCCACTATGGTCATGAGCTCTGGGCAGTGACTGAAGGGTTTTCTCTGCAGGGAGGCTGGACTCAGGCTTAGAGATAGGGTGAAGAGTTCAGACATCCAGGAGACGCTCAAGGTGGAACCTTTGCTCGCTTAAATTGGAGAAAGAAATGGTTAGAACTTAATCAGATCATGCTGTTTGGCACAATACTCTTATATATAAAGTCTTAATGACTTGAATTATAATGTAATTGTACACAGTAACTGTCAAATGAATGGTGAGATTTGTGGAATGAGTCATCAGATGATTTATAATTTAATTTTTTTCCTTCTTACTTAATATATTAGAATTATTATTGTCTCAATAATTAAACTTCAAAATGGAAGATTACAGTGGTGTGTAAAATATGCAATAGAATGTTTGGCCTTCAGTTTTCACCTTTGTTGTGGGATAAACGTTAATTGCCCTTTCAGCAGTGTGGCTACAGTGAAAGGACTTGTTTTGCTTTCTGATGCAACGTCTGTGAAAAATAACAGCTTTGCTAGTTGAAGGATCAACCGATTGTGAGCGGAGAGCTCGGCATTATCAAAAGCAGAGCTGCTATTTTTGGAACTGATCCTTGCATTACACAGCATATTACACACAGAGGTAGATTGAGTACACTTTCCAGTAGAAGAAGTGTGTGTGTGTGTGTGTGTGTGTGTGTGTGTGTGTGTGTGTGTGTGTGTGTGTGTGTGTGTGTGTGTGTGTGTGTGTGTGTGTGTGTGTGTGTGTGCGCGCTTCCAGGGTAACAGACAGATTTCAGAGGTTGTTAATATAATAGGAAAAGCCCTTCTTGTAACAGAACTAACTGGATCAGCTGCAGACTCATGTCACTGGATTGGGTTAGAGTAAACATTGATATGAAATATGAAATATAAAATGAATCAGACAGTGATCACACTTACAGTCTTTCTGGATTGCTTACACACATTTTCTGGTACTTGAGACACAATGACCACAACAGCCCACTGAACCATTTCTGCTAAACTACAAACACATTTTCTGCTTTACACTCAAATTTCAATTGTAAAACACACTTTTTTCAAAACACTACACACAATTCTCTGCATTAGACACAATTTTCATGAAGAAAATCTGTTGTTTTCACAAGGAACACACTGTCATTCAAAATTCTAAACTTAATTGCCCTACCATGTGCACTGACTCACCACATCAGCAAACACTTGCCATACAGTTTTACAATTAGCAATCACAGCTTTAGCATAAAAGGGCAACAGGGCTTGTCTGTTTTGGAACAATGGATGCCAACAGAGGCAGAGGTAGAGCCAGAGGAAAACATTGCCTGTGATGTGGATGAGGTGTTGTGGCCAAATCCAAACAGAAGACAGAATGCAGCATAGTTTCTTTTTCTTTTTTTTCTTACTGTAACTGCATTTTTCTATTTGTATTTGCAACTTTGTGTTGGTTGGATGTTCACAGTGTACATTGTTTTTGTTGGAAAAAATAAAATATATTTGTTACAGTGTATTTGTCTGTTCTGAGTATAAAAACAATTTTTTAAAATATTTGAAAACACTTTTTTCTGTACTGTCTGTAGTAAGTATAACACTGAACAAAAAAGGCCTAAATCCTTATGATGAAAGGAGAAGAAGTGTTTTCCATTCATCACAGTGTTTTAAATTGAGCACATCAGTGTTCAAATGGTTCTTATAAATGTCTACTCATTTGATGGTTTGTGTTTTGTCATTTGACAACAAAACACCATTTTGAGAAGAGATAACATTGTTTTGAAAGTAAAACTTCATTTTGCAGGAGATGTGAGAGGTTTTGACCATTTTTGGATTTGTGTGTAGAGTTCTGAGAGTATGAAGCACGCTTTCAGAAAATGTGTGTTAGCAACCGAGAAAGACTAACTGAATCATTCCCACTGTGCCCATGCATGGGAATGTAGCTGCATAATATGCCATCAAGACAACTGTGACACATCATGTTTTATTTCCCACAACAACTGTTCAAATTAATTTTAGTCTTTTAAAGTTTACCATCAAAACAATTCAGTATATCCAGTTCAACTTGAGAAAGCATGATGGAAGTTACACCTTTTATGTTTTATAGGAACCATTGACATTAGTGAGTTTATAAGCAAATATTTCATAATAAGGAATACTCTTGTCCATTAAGGAACAGATAGGGGTTTTGACTGACAGATACAGCATTGTCTGAGTTTGTATTAACAGTAAATTGCTGTAAACTGTAAACAGAAGCAGATAACAACAAGCCTGAAAGTGGTGTAGGATGTTTTGCCAACTGAGTGGTGACAGTTCTCTTTAATCGTTCAGATAGAGTAGATAGATTAGTAGTAAACTGTCCAGTCCATGACATCACAACACAAACACAACACAACACTGTGTAGGACTGAGTTAGTACTATAGCATTGTTGGTCCTGCTAACTCCCAGAATAATGCTAGCTCCCTCCATGTTCACCTAAACAAATGTTAGTTCTGAAGTTCAACACTACTTTAGATTACGTGTAGCACCACTCAGACAATAGGAAAGCACACAAAAATCTTGAACCAATTTTTTTCAACAGCTGTTGTACATATACCAAATGTGTGGCAATTACAGGAAAATCTTGAAGACATTTGACCTCTGATCTGTTGTACAGGACTAGGTGTTGATAAACCTCAATAGATACAGTACTCAAGGCACCAGTGACACTCTGTGGAGTTCAAGTGAATCCCAGTGTCCCAGGTTTACTCCCTAGATGCCATCAGGTCACTTGAAGGCTCAGGTCAGATCCTTTGTTTTCGTCCACAGCCACCTTCTACCCTTCTCAGAAGCCCTAGAGAGGTCCTCGACTGCCATACCACTGGCTTAGGTTTGCAGGAGAGGGCAACACATCATAGACAGCCCTGATGGGGCTTTCCAGGAGATGGGGCTTTCCAGGTGATCTTTCCACAGATTTTTCCAGGAGATCATTCTCTTCTCCACTCCTTCTCATGCCATCCACTGCCCTTACTTTGCTTGTGCCACAGCCCGGCACACCTTGATGCTTCCTCTGCAAGTCATCCACTGTATCTCCGGCCCCCAGCTTGTGTCTCTAAGCTGGAATGGCCTTGCTCCAGGCCAGTGCATTGGCCCTGAGACCAAGACCACTCCTCTCCTCCTGAACTCGACCCACGATGTCCCTGTGTCTGAGTGCTGCCTTTGCTTGCTCACTTCAACCAACGTAGTCCACTTCTTTCCGGTGGCCAGGATGGGTGCTGCTTGGGCTACAAATGGATCGCTCAAATCCAGTAGCATCATTTTTAGACGGACATTGGCACACTTGTACTCCTCTGCTAGACCGGAAATGGGCAGATGTAACATCCCTTTGCCGTAAAGCCCAGTGCTGCTCAGGCACCTGGGAAGACCAGCTTCCTTGCATGTGAGCTAACCAGCTTCTCCAGTTTTTCCACCTTTGAGAGCGGAACTTCATTCAGGATTAGTGGCCACAGAAGACTTGGGAGTAGTCCATACTGCATACACCAGAGTTTCAGCTTGCACGGAAGCAGGGTTCTATTGATGTTCTCCAAACCACTGGCTACTTCCTTCCTTAGTTGCACCACCTGCTCTTTGTCTTTGAGGGATGCATCATACTAGCAATCCAGGCTCTTTACAGGCTTCCCGTAGACCATTGGAATGGGTTCCGCGCCAATGTGGAAGTGGTGGTCTGCCGGCTTCCCCTTGACAAGGGAGATGCTCGTCGACTTGCTCAGCTTGATCTTCATGCGAGCCAATTCGATGTTGTCCTGGAGCTTTCCTAGCAGCCATAGTGTGCAAGCCTTGGTCATGGTCAATGTTGTGAGATCCAAGATGCTTCTTCAGTTCTGAATGGCTTCGGGAAATGTAACCTGGTGGGAAAGGTCGAGGTTGTTGCGTCATAATGAGAGTCGTTGAAAGCCAAATCCAGTTGATTTTATTCAACACAGTGAAGCTGAAGCTCCATCTCAACCATCCTTTAAAACAGTAATTATGAACCTTAATATAAACAACTTAAAAGTTTAATAAAAGTGCCAATATCATTAATCAATGGATATACCTCAAATACTGAATTCGTTTAAATCTGTAGTGCTACAAACAATCAAGTGCATGCATATACTATGAACAAGCAGAAGTGTGTGAGAGAGTGTTTTTGTGGGTGTATCTGTGTGCACGTGGGTAGATGTGTGTGGTGTTAGGAGTGGGAAGACAATCGAAAGCAGTGGGACATTCCACAAGACGGGGATGTGGTCACGCGAGAGGTGATTTTAGAAAGAACCATAAGGATTAAATGCCAGAAATTTCTTTTGGTTTGTGATTTGTATATCAGGTACAAATAGAGATATGATTCAAATCCGTTATGGGGTGAAGCACATCTGCTGATAGGAACAGTGTCAGTGAGGGTGCTGTGGGAGATAGAGTCAAGTTGAATGTTTCCTAATGATTAAAAATATTAACTGGAGCTTTTGTAGTACTATGAAAAAGCTGTCATAGGGCGTGAGGTGGGACAAACTGCGGGGGTGACACCAGTGCACTGCAGAGTTATGTTATTAATAAAAACATTAAAATTAACAGTTTTGTTTAGTTTTTATATTGTACGACTGGCAAAACTCAATCCTTGCAAATGCTTCTACCATGTATTCTATTATTACTTTTGGGACGCATAAACATCATGTCGGATGCTCGCATTTTTCTTGGAGCACATTCCAGGCGTGCATTACTTTCTTGAGGTAAAATAAACTCTGAACAGAGATGTACTGTATTTCTTACTGAAGGTGAAGCTGCCATCAAGAATTTCTGTCCTATTTTCAGAAAAATACAAAGGTTTATTTTTCTTTGAAATATTATCAATTTTACAAGTATCGTCTCTGTTGTCTTTCAGAATTCAAAGACTGCTCAGGGCCTCGTGGGACTAAAGAACCTAGGAAACACTGTAAGTAAAGCAGCCCCTGCCCCATGCTGATCATATGGGATCTAATTCTTCTCCACAGAGAAGATAAGTTCTCAGAATCCAGCTAGTGTCACACGGATATCCTACAAGAGTGGGATATCTGTCGTCTACCAAGCAACAGGCAGAAGGACAACTCTTAAAATAAATGCGTGTGTGTGTGTGTGTGTGTGTGTGTGTGTGTGTGTGTGTGTGTGTGCATGTTTGTGTGCGTGTGTGTGTGTGTGTGTGCGTGCGTGTGTGTGTGTGTGTGTGTGTGTGTGTGTGTGTGTGTGTGTGTGCAGTAACCTATTCACAAAGCTCTGGCTGGTTTGATTAGTTCAAATTGCATATGTCACATGTGAATTGTGTCCTTGTAGAGGAGTTCACACTTTTGTGCTTTTGTTGACAGCATATATACGTGTGTGGTACTTGTAATTATAACAGTGTTCTTTTACTTTGTCTTAAAATTTGTTTGAACTGGTGTGAATTTAACACATTGGATGAACATGAAGTGTTTGATTGTATTTGAAATTTTGTATACAAGTATGCAATTGAGAATGGTGGTAGAACTGGAATGGTGCAGCTTGAAAATACCAGATGAGGTCTCCAATTTTGTGCAAAACTTGTCTTGAGCCATGTTTTAATTTCCCTTTATTTTTAAAGTAATTTTTCCTAATCTGTTCTAGCTGTGGTCAATCTGTCAAACTGTAGTTGCTGTGACCTCCAAGGGCCATGTACCCATTAGAACTGCTCAACAGACAAAATATAAAGAAAAAGATATTAACTCACTCCTTGGATGATGAGAAATCACCATACATGGGAAGCATGTCAGTTCTGTCCACAAATGGATAAAATACATCATTCAAGTATCTTTTCAGTAGATGCCAACTGTTTTTTCCACATGCTGAAATGTTTTTCATCAAGGCTGGATTCTGACATCACTTCACTATCACTATAACTGTTTATCTTTGTAGTGTTTCATGAACAGTATCCTGCAGTGTCTCAGCAACACACACAATCTCCGAGATTACTGCCTGCACAGCTCACACCGCAGAGACCTTAACAACAACAGCCGCACCAACACAGCCCTCATGGAAGGTAAGATGAGTCACACTGGATCATTGGAATCTGAAACACACACTACTTCCTGCTTATATTCTCATTTGCCTCCAGAACAAATGTGGTTGAGAGACACAGAGGGTGTTTAAGTGTTTGGATTTTGAAACTAAGTTGTGCCTTCAGTCATGGTGAAAATATTGTTCATTTCCCCAAGGTGTGAGTAACTCAAGTGTTTCTGTTCTGGCAGAATTTGCCAAGCTGATACAGACCATGTGGACATCATCCAGCAGCGAGGCAGTGAGCCCATCTGAGTTTAAAACTCAGATCCAGAGATATGCTCCCAGATTCATGGGATACAAGTAAGCTGCCGTGCAAACGCTTTCTTTGGTTTCTCTCTTACTGTCTACAGTATGAGACCAGATATTTCACACAAAAGTTACATTGTAGTTTTGACTTAGTGCTTCTGTGTGTTACAGCCAACAGGATGCTCAGGAGTTTCTACGTTTTCTCCTTGATGGCCTACACAATGAGGTCAACAGGGTCACTGTGAAGCCCAGAGGAACTATAGAGGACATTGATCACCTGCCGTAAGTAACTTTCCTGACAGACAGTTTTTGTTCACCTGCTCTGACAGATTTCTTCACAGATCTGCACGCCCATACCACTAAATTTGTATTAACACTCAGAGTTTTCTAACCATAGCCATAGGTACTTTTTTAGTAGCACCTACAAAACATAGCTAAATATGAAAAGCAATGCAAATTGTACTCTTGATCTTGAAAAGTGTGTCATTATTGTTTGTATCATCCATTTTTTAATTCATTTTGCAACCTTTAATAAAGGTTAGCTACTTAGTTTCTATTATCTGCGGTCAAATTATCAAACTTTTTACACAATCTGGACAAGGGAGAGTCGTGTGTATAAATCCATCTATCTTGGATTTGATATGCTCACTGTGTAAACTGTGCTCTTTACACAGGGATGAAGAGAAAGGAAAGAAGATGTGGAGTAAATATCTAGAGAGAGAAGACAGTAAAGTTGTTGGTAAGTAGAAGACATTCACATTTGTTTTAATGATTTTTTTTAAGTCTAAACATGTATCGAGTCTGAATATCTAAAACATGTTGAGTAATTGTTTGTTGCTGAGATTGTCGGTCATCCAGTTCAGGATAGGTCATTGGTCAGTGAAGCCCAGTGAAGCACATGCATGCACCCAACTCAACCTTGACAACGCCTCAATTGTTAGTGAGACAGAGAGTTCCAGATATGGTATCATAATAGCAGGTCACACTAAACTCATTTCTCTGAAAAGAAAGAATCGCATAAAAGAAAGTGAATGTTCCTGTCATCGTAGTGACCAGTGTGTGTTCTCTGTGTGTTCTCTCCCAGATCTATTCGTAGGGCAGCTAAAAAGCTCTCTGACCTGCAGCCACTGTGGTTTCTGCTCCACTGTCTTCGACCCCTTTTGGGACCTGTCACTGCCCATTGCAAAGGTGCGGATACATACATATACAAACACGCGCGCACACACACACACACACACACACACACACACACACACACACACACACACACACACACACACACACACACACACACACACAAACACACACATCTATCCATAGCTCCTAACACAAGATTTTTTGTTGTCTGACCTTTGTTTCACTTTTCTTTGTGTGTGTGTGTGTGTGTGTGTGTGTGTGTGTGTGTGTGTGTGTGTGTGTGTGTGTGTGTGTGTGTGTGTGTGTGTGTGTGTGTGTGTGTGTGTGTGTGTGTGTGTGTGTGTGTATGTGTGTGTGTGTTTGTGTCTGTGTGTGTATGCTATGTGGATGTATCTGTATTTCCCCTCAGAAGGGCTACGGTGAGATAAGTCTGATGGACTGCATGCGACTCTTCACCAAAGAGGACGTCCTTGATGGTGATGAGAAGCCGGTAATAACCAACAGGAAACTTTCCTGAAGTCATTTCAGTACATGCATCATTTTATTTATCTTAACTTACAGTATGTTAAAACAAAGTTTTTTCTTTATCTTGGACTACAACTTAATTGATTTTTTATATGCTCACAAAGTGAGATTAAAAGGCATGTTATTGTATTTTAAATCTAAATATTTATACTGCATATTGTATTATATTAAAACTGACAGGTTATACACAGTAAAAAACTTAAGTCTGTCTCCTCTCTGCAGACCTGCTACAGATGTAAATCCAGAAGAAGATGCACAAAGAAGTTTACGATACAGAAATTCCCTAAAATCTTAGTTCTGCGTATCCTTCCCTCTGGACATCAGACTCTGACGCTGTGATTTTTCTTTTCCTATTTTCGTTTGAGTTTACAGTAAATCACTAAGGATTAGGTTATTATAAGTTATATAGCCCTTGATTCACTAGAATCAGGGTTGGTTTTTGTAATGCTCATGAATTGTTAGAAGGTATGATACAAGTCAATCAATGCACCTCCGTTCTTATATAAGCAACCATCTATGGCTTGCAAACAATTTTTGAAAATGTGCATCACATTCATACCCATGCAGAATAAATTATTTATTCTAGAGAATCATCTTATCTTCTGATAATTATTGAACAGCTCTGATAGTCAGTAAAGTACTGATTGTATTTAAAACTCAGTGTCGTCATCAAATATTAATGACCAAATGTGTATGGGGCCTCCTGCCCTTACAATAAATGAAGATATTCTCAGATATTCCATCAAGGAGGCAATAGTAAAACATGTTTTCTGGGTATATTCCTTGACTCTCACTCTGTCTCAGATCTGAAACGTTTCTCTGAGGCCAGAAGAACCAGTAAATTGTCTACATTTGTTAACTTCCCTATGAAAGACCTTGACCTTCGGGAGTTTGCCTCTGAAAACAGCAGTAAGTGCTGATTGTGTTTCATGTTTAATTCAAGTTTTGTATCATGAAGATAAAATTCAGACACTTGATTTCATTTAGTCGTCTAAAATGGTTCAGATTTTGAAATATGACTCGAAGTATCTGCAAGTTTATGTAACTTTGTGTTTGCTTTGTCTTGTTGCAGTAAATGCAGTGTACAACCTGTATGCGGTGTCCAACCACTCAGGCACCACTATGGGTGGTCACTACACAGCCTACTGTCGCAACCCCAGCTCAGGAGAATGGTACACATTTAATGACTCTAGGTAGGTTTTCAACACCTTTCATCATCACTGTCACTCAAAACATCTGAGGTTGTAGTTTACATTATAGTATAAGCAGGCCTGTAACACATACACATACACACACACACACATTCTCAAATATTGCCAGATCCCAGATTTGTCCCATGTATCCACAAAGATATTGATGTCGGACCAGCTCTTCTCCAGCGGCTCAAGCCTCTCTGCCCATAGATATTTCTTATGAGTTGGATATAATGCTGAATTGACTGATCAAATCATTCAATTCTGCACAGGATTGAGAAAAATTATGAAAAAAAAGGTTTTAGTTTTGTTCTACTATCTTCTTTTGTTGCAGTGGTGAGTCGCCTTAATAATAATAATTAGGGTTGAGCCGGATACTCGTTTCATACGAGTATTCGGTACGGATAATGCATTTTGACGAGTATGAATACGAATAAAGCCCGTTAATACTTGTGATCGGACTGAAGGAAAATCAGCCGGACTGTTTTCACGCTCTGTGATTGGCCAGTCACACATACGTCCCGCCCCTCCCTACTCGCTGCAGTTAGAGCGGAGTTTCCCTGTCTCACTCTCTGTCTCCGGTACACGCAGTTACTGATCTCTCTGTTCGTGGTTTCACTGTTGCTCACGTCCTTATTAGATTTTCTTCAGCTTGTCTCTATTTTGGTGTTTGGTTATGTGGTGAACTTTGTTTTGTTTTGTTTTTTTGTTGCAGGTACGTGTGCATTTAACCACCGCCTTGGTGGTTAAAGTCTTTTTTTTTTTTTTACCTGTTCTAAATGTCTATACTTAATATTTTGCGCACACACACACACACACACACACACGCACACACACACACACACACACACACACACACACACACACACACCATAATCAATATTGTTTAACTTTATGTGAAAAAAATGGCAATAGCATTTGGTACTAAAAATAAATAATTGAAAAAAAGTACTAGAAAAAAATTTAAATGAAAAAGAAGAAAAAAAATTAAAAAGTTTTGTTGAGTATGACAATTCTTGTTCATGCATACTTTGTAGTTAATTACTTTTTTTATTGCATGCACTTCATTAATGCACTTTGTGTTTACTCGTTCTATATATAGTTCCTTTACTATTGTGATCAAAAAGCGTTGAATCTCAATTCTGAGGCTCTTCGGTAAATATTAATTCATAGAGTTAAGAATATTCATGTTCTGACTCAGTTCCATAAAAAACTTGTTCTGTAAATAGTTCTCTTACTTTTGTGATCAAAAACATTTATTTGAATTACGATTTTGAGGCTGTTCTGTAAGTAGTTTTAAAATAAGCAAAAATACAGCAACTTGTGATCAATCCATATCAATTTTAGACTTAAAACAATGTGGTAATTTAAGCCCCACCCATTTCCGGTCAAACCACACTCACTTCCGGTTTAAGCCCCGCCCATTCCGAATACAGATACGGATACAGATAATCTAGTTGGTTGAACAGATACAGATAGTGGTGTACTCGCTCATCCCTAATAATAATAATACATTTTATTTAAAGGCGCCTTTCTTGACACTCAGCATTTAAGAATACAGCATTTAAGAATCAACAATAAAAATAGATAAAATCAATATAAAGAGCAACAAATTTCAGCTGGAATAGGCAGTCTTAAACAGATGTGTTTTCAGTTGTGCTTTGAAGTGGGGGAGTGAATCGATGTTTCTAAGTTGGGGTGGTGGTGAGTTTCAGAAACAGGGAGCAGAGCGGTTGAATGCTCTGCACCCCATGGTAATGAGACAGGCTGAAAGGACAGACAGGTGTAAGGAAGAGGAGAAGAATCTGAGGGAGCGGGAGTTAGTGGTAACATGGAGGAGATCGGACAGATATGGAGGGGCAAGGTTGTGGATGGCCTTGAAAGTGAGGAGGAGAATTTTAGTCATTGATCAACAGCTGGTGGAGATCAGTCTATCCAGAGATTGTTTCTTGCTGTTGAACTTTACTTCTGTGAGCCTCTTAAATATTTATCTAGTCAACGAAAATTTCTTGACGTGGTCAATCTCATTTTTGATGTTTTTTATTGGAACTGAAACTATTTCTTCCTTTTTTCCAACTTTTATATACTTTTCTTCTTTTTCTTCTCCTTCCGTCGTCTGAGCAGTTGTCTTCTTTTGATAACAGGTCCAAATCATTCTGTTTTCCATGGGTGCAGCTTTCAGTCTCTCGTTACACAGATAGTTTATTCAGTTTTCTGTTTATGCAGAGCATTTCAGGTCACACATTGTATTCAGTTACAGGTCATTGCAGGTCACAGATCATTTCAAGTTACAGGTGAGAGTAATACACTTGTTTAATACATCTGCACTTTGTTTTAAAGATAACCAGTCAATATCTTTCTTTTCTTTCTGTAAACATTCTTTTCTGAAACCAAACTTTATAGTTGATTAGTTATTCTGTATTGTGTATATCAGGGGTCATTTTACCTCAAGAAAGTTGTGCATCCCTGGGATGCACTTCAAGAAAAATTTGTGCATCCCAACATGACATTTATGCATCCCAGAATAACAGAATATACGGTAGAAGTGTACGCAAGGATTGAACTTTGCCAATAGTACAATATAAAAACTAAACAAACTGTTAATTTTAATGATTTTATTAATAAAAGTCATAAAAAGTCATGTTATTAATAAGTCATAACTAAGTAAAAAGAAAAAAAGAGTAAAATTATATATTAGATTTATCAAAATGATAAAAAATACTCAAGGATGCAGGGACGCACGCTAACACTGCATATGTGTCATTGTTCATAATTTATTTCTTTTAATTATTGATCAGCACTTCTTTGCTACTCCTCCATCTTCATTTATCCTGGTTTGGTCAGATATACCATAGTTAAAGGGCGAAGTCACTTTATTTAACTAACTTAAGTTGTGTTAACACGTGATGAAACAATGTGTGTGAACAGTATGCATGAAAAAGACCACAATTCAAGATTAATTCAATTAAAGATTAATTCAACCGAAGCAATAACATCATAACACTGCAATTTGCTTATTGAAACCCAAACGGTGACTTTTTTTTTGGCCGGGCAGTGTATGAGAACTAAATGAGAACTAAAATATATATGCTTCAATAACAGTGAACTGTTGGAACAGTTCACCGCAGTATTACCATAGGGACGATTCCTTTTGTCAGGTCACCGATAACACATTATATTGATCTATTTTTGTCTAAGGTGTAAGGTGTTCAATAAGCAAATTGCAGTGTTATGATGTTATTGCTTCGGTTGGTCAAGTCTGGGCTCAGCAATATATTCAGCAAAAAAATTAAGTCAGCTGAGTATCTGAATGTACTGAATGACCAGGCAATACCATAAATGGATTTTTACTCCCAGATGACACGATCATATTCCAGGACAACAATGCCTAAATTTATCGGACTCTAATTGTGAAAGAGTGGTCCAGGGAGCGTGAGGAATCATTTTGACACATCAATTGGCCCCCACAGTCCTGAGCTTAACCCCATTCAAAGTCTATGGGATGTGCTGGAGAAGACCTTGGAAGAGTGGTTTGACTCCTATCATCAATATAACAACTCGGCCAAAAATGAATGCAATTCTGGACAGCAATAAATGCTGTGACGTTGTACGAGGTTGTCCAAACAATGCCGTGGCAAATGTGCACCGCAATCAAAGCTGCAGGCAGTCCCATGAAATATTAGAGTATGTGACTTTTTTTTTGGCCGGGCAGTGTATTTCTCCATTATTATTCGTAACCTTCAGCTGTTTTCTTTCTGTGCTAATGGTTTTGTCTTTTTGTCTTTAGAGTAACAACAATGTCCTCCAGCCAAGTGCGCAGCAGTGATGCGTATGTCTTGTTCTATGAACTGGCTTCCTCTTCACAGATGTGAACCCACCAGGCTGCAGCACCAATCTGACTGATGGACAGATGGAAAATCAAAGTGTTGTTTCAGACTTGTATTTGGACATACTTGTGTAGGTACGCCCAACGGCCAGCCTGGAAGCTGTTTCTCTCCGAAGAGAGCTGGACAGGGGAAAACTCTAGAAATTGCAGGAGCCTGATCAACCAGCCTGCTGTTTTCCCCCTCTGTCCTTACTCCTGTCTCTTGATTGATCTCTGTGTGTATGTGTGTGTGTGTGTGTGTGTGTGTGTGTGTGTGTGTGTGTGTGTGTGTGTGTGTGTGTCTGCGTGCGCATGCATATGCAAAGCGTGTGTTTGTGGCTTACATTGGGCAATAAACCCGTCTGAACTACCAAGCCTCCCTGTCCATTACCAATGTCCTTCTATGCACTACAAACAAATCACATCTTCACTTCTTTTCTTCAACTCTTTTTCTTCAACTCTTGCCATTTTCCTTAAATCATTAAAAGTTATTAAAAACATAACACTAAATTTTAAGTCATGTCAGCTTTTATGTGTTTGTTTTTTTTGTGGGAGTTTTTAATCCTAGCACCATTAACATCATTATAGTCATCCTTGAAGTTTGAATAAATGAGACTTTGTGTGTATCATGACACATCAATACCAGAAGGTAGTAGCTTCCGTAATGTAACTTTCAGCTTGGTTTTTATGGCTTTCTTCTCTATTGCACTTACAAAACTCCAATTTCTTTGTTAGCATTGCAGTCACTTTCTGTTTTTGTCTGAAGTGGGAAAGAGGCCGGTGATACTGTGAGCACTACATGTTTAAGAGGACAAGCCTCAAATGTGTTTCATTTCATGAGTTTCTCCAACGTGTGGCTGCTACTGAGGTTTTCAAAGTGCTGTGAATAGATGAGTGTACAGTCCAATACAGACCTGTGAAACGTTGAAAATGTAACCAGTAATAATGTTGGTGGCCCCCATTGACAACAAGAAGTCTTTTCTTCTCTTGTTTCATGCCATTTAACAACTCAGAACTAATGTTTTAAAAAAGAAACAATCTACAGCTGTATATTTTTATACCCTGATGCAATACAGAGAATGTACTCTTCAATGGTGCTGATAATGACCCATAACTGTTTTCAGTTGGCTTATTTCCTGGGTTTTTTGAGAGAGAAAAAAAGTTATTTATGGTTTAAGGTGAAAATATGTTCGTGTGTGTGTGTGTGTGTGTGTGTGTGTGTGTGTGTGTGTGTGTGTGTGTGTGTGTGTGTGTGTGTGTGTGTGTGTGTGTGTGTGTGTGTGTGTGCATTTGTGTGATGATAGATAGATAGATAGATAGATAGATAGATAGATAGATAGATAGATAGATAGATAGATAGATAGATAGATAGATAGATAGATAGATAGATATGTGAATAACAATAAACAAACCATATGTGACATGTGTTTCTTCAATTTCTTTGATTGAGAGTCAGCACTCTGTTGACCACTAGATAGCTGACCGGTTGTAAACTGCGATTGATTAGAATTATTGTAACTATCAACCCTTTAGGAGGCACCTTTTGAAATATTTTGAAATTCAACCTTCATAGTATTACCGATGAACAGACAACTTTATTTCAGTTACGACATTTTCAGAATTGTAGAAAATTAAATTATCAAAAATATTTACTTGCCCGATAAAGGGTTAATGGGACATAAAGTTAAATTGATATGGAAATCTGAGAATTAGATTTAGGTCAGATTTCATGAAACATGTCCAGGGATGTCCAGGGACATCCAGATGTTGGTTGGGAGAGCATTTCAGAGGGTGAAGGCTGTGGCACTGAAGGGTCAGTCATCAAATGTCTCGAGTCTTGTTTGGGAAATGGACTGTTAGAGGACCGGAGATTTCGGGAAGGGTGTGTGGTTGGAGGACAGAGAGGTACGGGAACAGGGTCATGGAGGACACTGTCTGGACTTGCTCTTCAATTCCCAAGGATCATTATTATATAGGTCAAAGGACCTAAACTTTCTGACAATCATTTTAAGTGATTCATACAGATTCTCCTGAGACAAACAATTAATCAAAGATCAATCATATTCAAATATCAGTTCATGCGAAATTCTAGGAAAAGCATAACAGTAGAAAGTAAATTTACTGTATGCACTTGATTTACTGCTGAGTGTAAAAGGGTTTTTTGTCCTGACCAGTCTCTGAACTTGTGACAATTCATCCTCCTTAGACATCCTCTGGAGGGTCGTGTTGGGTTTCTCTGTCTGCAAAAGCGCTTCAAAATGCTTTTTGATGCGATTAAGCGCTCTATAAATAAAACTTGACAGTACCATTTGTAGCACAAATTTTGTGGCATCTCCTCTTAAGATGCAAACCCCAAAAAGCCGCATCACCTCCAGCCGTCTTCACTCAGAGATCAGTGGGCAAGCTATGAATGGTACACCCAGCATCTACTGATGTGATAACACGAGGAATGTATAAACTCTAGTAGGAAAGAAATGTGAGTTGAAAGGTAAGATATGACATTTCTACTGAGAATGTCACTATAAAGGTTTGATTCAAACTTTTCAGCTTATGCAATATATTACATTGAAATTACTTTACACAATGTCACCTTATGGAGCATTTAAATATAAGAAGTTTTATTATTCTCTGAGAAGCAGTTACCGTATTTGTGATCCCGGAACTAGCATGGGAGCCAAAGCCTTCATTTATCAACCTCTTCACCTGTGAAACCACCTTCAAGCCTTTGGCCGACCCTCATTACCCCTTCTTATTTAAGAATAGTGATAATACTGTACATTCCTTTGATAAGGCTTTTACATTAAGCTTATACGGTTGCCCCTCTTTACTCGCGGTTAATGCGTTCCAGGAACCACCAGCAAGAACAAAATTCTGCGATATAGTGACGAACTATTTATTTTATTATTTACAGTAATTAAAATATTTATGAGCCCTCCCCATGCTGATATTAAACCACCTTCTATCTATTACTTTTTCCCACATTCATATTGACTGTTTAAAGCACTTTTGAATCACATGGAAGAGCGCTGCGTGCCGATACTCACGGCACGCAGTGCACTTTCGGATGCCATCAGCCAATAAAATGCGCATACGATATGATACATGTGGCTACCTACTAAAAATCAGCAATGTAGAGAAGCCGGGCGTATTGATATGCAAGGGATTACTGTAATTAAGACTTGCAAGCACCCAGTTACTTTGCTTCTTCCTAGTCTAATCTTTCTCATCTCACAGTTTACTGTGGATGAACTGTGGTGATTGACAACCACAGACATCATCATTATCATCAACATTAACATTACTGTATTACTATGACTGTTTTTATTATCATCATCAGGCAGGTAGGTAGGTTGGTTGGTTGGTCCGGACCCAATATAATATACAGTAACATAATATAAGTGTTGTTGGAGCCATCTTAAGGGTCGCCTGAGTGGTGCTGTGGGAAAACTTAAGAGGGGATTTAAGGTGCCCAGATGTGGTGCTCAGAGGGCATATTATTTATTGACCGCAGGCTGGCGGTGATAGGTTTTTGAGTTTGTTTGACCATTATGTTTATTATTTGTTAAGTGTTAAACGGATTGACATATCCAGCTTTACGTTTCGTTACATGAAGTTTTATTTTTCTTCAAATTCATTGGAACGAGTTAGTGAAGACAAACCTGAGGAGACATCAAAACAACACTGGAGCCGCGAGTGCTTAACATGCAAATGGCGTCATCACAAAAGTCAATAAATAGTATGCCCTCTGAGCGCCACATCTGGGCCAATTAGTGGGCACCTTAAATCCCCTCATAAGTTTTCCCACAGCACCACTCAGGCGACCCTTAAAATGGCTCCAACAAGTGTCTTTAACAGTACTACAGATGCAGTATTTGCGTTGAGGATGTTAATAGAGAATTACAGAGAAGGCCAGAGGGAGCTGCATTGTGTTTTTGCAGATCTGGAGAACGCTTATGACAGGGTGCCCAAAGAGGAACTGTGTATGAGGAAATCTGGAGTGACAGAGACGCTAGACCAGTGCAGGACGTGTATGAGGTCTGTAAGACAGTGGTGACTTGTGCTGTAGGTGTGACAGAGGATTTCAAGGTGGAGGTGGGACTGCATCAGGGATCAGTTCCTTGTTGTTCGCTTTGGTGATGGACAGGCTGACAGATGAGGTTAGACAGGAATCTCCACGGACTATGATGTTTGCAGATGACATTGTGATCTGTGGTGACAGCAGGGAACAGATGAAGGAAAAGCTAGAGAGGTGGAGGTTTGTCCTGGAAAGGAGCGGAATGAAGGTTAGCCGCAGTAAGACAGAGTACATGCATGTGAATGAGAGGGACCCAAGTGGAAGAGTGAGGTTACAGGGAGAAGAGATCAAGAAGGTGGAGGATTTTAAGTACTTAGGGTCGACAGTCCAGGGCAATGGAGAGTGTGGAAGGTGAGGAAGCGTGTACAGGCAGGATGGAACGGGTGGAGAAAAGTGCCAGGTGTGATGTGTGATAGAAGAGTTTCAGCTAAAATGAAAGGAAAGGTTTACAAAACTGTGGTGAGACCAGCGATATTGTTTGGTCTAGAGACAGTGTCACTGAGGAAAAGACAGGAGACAGAATTAGAGTTAGCAGAGATGAAGATACTGAGGTTTTCTTAGGGAGTGACAAGTATGGATAGGATCAGGAATGGGTACATCAGAGGGACAGTACATGTTAGAGATTTTGGAGGTAAAGTCAGAGAGGCCAGACTGAGATGGTTTGCACATGTCCAGAGGAAAGATAATGAATATATTGGTAGAAGGATATTGAGTTTTAAACTTCCAGGCAGGATGCCTAGAGGAAGACCAAAGAGGAGGTTTATGGATCAAGTGAAAGAGGACATGAAGGTAGTTGGTATGAGAGATGCAGGATGCAGAAGACAGGGTTAGATGGAGGCAACTGATTCGCTGTAGCAACCCCTGAAGGGAAAAGCCGAAAGGAGAAGAAGATAATATAAGTGTCTTTCATGTGGCCCCTTCGGCACTTGAGTCAGTGTACCCTGCCTCACGCCCCATGTCTGCTGGGGCAACTCCACAACCACAACAGTAGAAGGAGTGCGTCCTGATGATGATGAATGAATGACTGAATGTTATATTATCATCACCCTCTTAAAATAATTGCTTAGGTCAATCCTTTTAAATCATCTCCTTGTGGCCGCTTTGCAGCCACGAGGAGATGATGCGCAGCCGCAAAGCCCCAAATACAGACTGATGCGCAGCCGCAAAGCTGCTGCGCATCAGTCTGAATTTTACTGCAATCTTCCTGTGGCAGGATGATGTGCCCCATCAGTGGTTAATTTGGAGCTGCTGCGTAGTCACTGGCGGCCAATGACCTCGTGGTGGCACTCTTTAAAAGGGAGTGTTGGTGGCCTCCCCTCCTTCTTGCTCTGGCTGTCCTCGTTACTTCCGGGTCCCGTCGTTCCCTTCTTCTTGCGTCATCTGTACAGGTATGGTAGTAGTGGCTGCTAATAATACTCTGTGAATATTGTTGCGCTGATTTTCCTGGTTGGGCTTGCGTCTCCTGTACAGACACCGTTAGTCTGCGGCTCACGGGATCACGGTCGTACAGGACCATATACGATGCGCTTGTCTTTCTCCTCTCCCTCTTCCTCGTGGTGATCCCTCACGGGGGCCTGACAGGAGCTGTGAGGACCGGGTGGTTGCTGGGGAGTTTCAGCGGCGTTAAGTTGCACCTCCAGCAGTGTTACAGCTCCAGCAGCGCCAAGTACCGTAGGAACACCGTAGCTTGTCGTTTTGTGGATGCCGCTTTGCCCTGCTTCGCTACTGCTCTGCTCGGCCAGGTTTCGCTGTCCTGACTGTGTCCTTTTGCTTGGTTGCGGGCCTCGCTTCGCTGCTGCTTTTTCCTGGTTTTATTTGTCTGCGACACCTATCCTGCCTCGGGGGTCGGCGGCTCCTTTTCGCCTCAGCCTGCAGCCGCGACAAGACTCTCTGGTGCTCCGTGCGGTTGAGGCTATGGCTGCTGCGGCTGCTAGTCCCGCTAATCCGGCATGGTCGCGGGCGGAGCCGTAAGGATAGACCCTTAAAACCAAGGATGGAACCTCCGCGACACAGCGGACTGGACCAAATATTTGGTAGCTTTTAAAACTTGACTTTAATGACTGACTGAGATCAGTGGGGTTATTTTGGGTTCTAATTACTTCTTGTTTGTTTCTCTTCGTCTTTTTTTTCATTTCTGGTCGAATTTGTTTCTACGAGTTGGTTAAATCATTTCTCCATTGATTTCTTCCCTTTATTTTTCCAAGTACTCAATTATTTTCCCTTGTGTTTGCGACATTTGTTGTTTAACTGAATATTGGTTTTGGGTTTAATCATTGAATGAATTTGTTGTATTTGGTTACCTTGGTGTGTGTGTGTGTGTGTGTGTGTGACCCACTAATTCCCTTTTGTTTGTTTTTTTTACCTTTTTCAGTTGCTGAGAGCCGACGGTAGTGGTCCCTGGTGCCCTGGTGGGGGTTTCCTCGTATAGTGTGCTGTGATCCCCAGTATTTGAGTTTTTCAGAGTGTGTGTAGTGTGTGTCACGAGTGATTGGAGTGCTTTTCTTCCCTGGGAATCCCGTTTGTGTTCCACAACCACTGCACCGTCGACGAGCCTCCGCACCTGAAGGTTGTCCCTCCCGAGTGTGTGTGGTAAATTTTTAAAGGCTTTATTTTTAATCTTGTTGAAAAATAAAGAGAATTGTCTGAACCTGGAACCACGTCTCCTGCCCATTGTAAATAGAACGAACCTGTGTGCCTTACTCTGTTGGGGTTGATTAAAACTATCTCCTTGGGCGAAATTCTCAAGGTGGCGTTGTCGGCAATTATAACTTTGAGGAAAGTGTAAGATTAAGTAAACTCAACCCCAAATCTGCCCCTCGAGCTGCCACATTCCTGTTGCGGTAAGCGTTTCCGTCATTTCCTGTTTTGTTTAACTGCGGTGTCTTGTTCGCAGTTGTTGCATAATCACTGTTAATATCTCGTGTCATTTTAAAACTGTAGAGGAAGCTAGTTGTTTTTTCCAGCTTAAAACTTGATAGCGAAAGCTATCACATACAGTATTTCGGCTAGCCTCTTACGAGTTGCTTATTAGGGTAATCTGTCGTAGTTTAGAGCTCGTTTAGCTGCTAGTCATGGCTACACTTCTTTCTCTCCACACTCCACCCTCTCCCACTCCGTGTTGCTCAGTCTGTCTGATGTTTAGTTTTTCCTCCGCTTCCTTCAGCGACAAAGGCATCTGCACAAAGTGTAGTGTTTTTGCTCCGATGGAAGCAAGGCTGTCAGTTGGAGGCTCTGGTCCACTCCATGACAGAAAATATAGCTGTGCCACCTAGCCAGGCAGCTTTAGCCGGAGTGGACCCACCAGCTCAGGTTAGCTGTCCTCCAGCAGCTCCCGTGCAGTCAGGAAACCAGGAGCAGTGGGTGACTGTTCGAAAGAAGCATAGTGGAAGGTGAAAGCCAGCGGTTCACCACCAATCACTGCAACCACTTCATGTCTCAACCGCTGAGACAGAAACTCTGGTTATTGGCAGCTCTGTGGTGCGGAATAAATAAATGGAAGTTCACTCAACCACTGGCTGTCTAGGTGGTGTCCTGCTAATGACATTTTGTTGATAATTGGTGGACTTTTTGGGGAAAACCCAGTCTCAGTAGAACAGCATACACCCACTTGGAGTGGCGCTGCTCTCCTGTCCAAAAATCTAACCACGTTTATTTCCAACCCAAACCCTGACCCAGAATTGAGACTGGGATGCAGATTCGCAGTCTTACACAAGTCTCTGCGCTCCTTGAACGGTCACCTATTGTACTGTCACTATTGTACTTTCACCCACCGTACATACTATAAAGACTGTCTGTCCCCTGACCGTTTAAAGTTAATTCATGTAAAATTAATTCATTTCAAGTACAGAGGGAAGCAACTGGACACCAAAACTGAATAAAAATTAAAACCAAGACTCCAACAGACCCAGAGTACAAGAAAATAAAATGTCTTCTTTTCCTTTCGGCTTTTCCCTTCAGGGGTCGCCACAGCGAATCAATTGCCTCCATCTAACCCTGTCCTTTGCATTCCTCTTCTCTCACACCAACTACCTTCATGTCCTCTTTCACTACATCCATAAACCTCCTCTTTGGTCTTCCTCTAGGCCTCCTGCCTGGCAGTTCAAAACTCGGCATCCTTCTACGAATATATTCACTATCTCTCCTCTGGACATGTCCAAACCACCTCAGTCTGGCCTCTCTGACTTTATCTCCAAACATGTGCTGTCCCTCTGATGTACTCATTCCTGATCCTATCCTTCCTGGTCACTCCCAAAGAGAACCTCAGCATCTTCATCTCTGCTACCTCCAGCTCTGCCTCCTGTCTTTTCCTCAGTGACACTGTCTCTACACCGAACAACATCGCTGGTCTCACCACAGTTTTGTACACCTTTCCTTTCATTTTAGCTGAAACTCTTTTATCACACATCACACCTGACACTTTTCTCCACCCAGCTAACCTCTTTCTTTGTATACACTCCTGTACCTCCTCATTCCACCACCAAGTCTCCTTATCTACTTTCCTTCCAGATGACACACCAAATACTCTCCAACCTGTCTCCCTGATCACATTAGCTGTAGTTGTTCAGTCATCTGGAAGCACCTCCTGACCACCCAGAGCCTGTCTTAACTCCTTCCTAAAGGTCATGCAATACCCTTCATTTTTTATCTTCCACCATTTCGTCCTCTGCTCTGCCTTTGCCCTCTTCATCTTCCTCACCACCAGAGTCATCCTACACACCACCATCCTATGAAGAAGAAGTGGGACACTGAGAGGACTGAGGAGAGTAGACAGGAGTACAGGGAGATGCAGCGTAAGGTGAAGGTAGAGGCAGCAAAGGCCAAACAAGAAGCTTATGATGACTTGTATGCTCGGTTGGACAGTAAGGAGGGAGAGACTGATCTATACAGGCTGGCAAGACAGAGAGATAGAGATGGGAAGGACGTGCAGCAGGTTAGGGTGATTAAGGATAGGGATGGAAGTCTATTGACAGGTGCCAGCAGTGTGATGGGAAGATGGAAAGAGTACTTTGAAGAGTTGATGAACGTGGAAAATGAGAGAGAACAAAGACTAGAAGAAGTGACTGCTGTGGACCAGGAAGTAGCAAAGATTAGTCAGGATGAAGTGAGGAGGGCATTGAAGAGGATGAAGAGTGGAAAGGCAGTCGGTCATGATGATATACCTGTAGAGGTTTGGAAGTGTCGAGGAGAGATGGCAGTAGAGTTTCTGACTGGGTTGTTCAACAGGATCTTAGATAGTGAGAAGATGCCTGAGGAGTGGAGGAGAAGTGTACTGGTGCCCATTTTTAAGAACAAGGGAGATGTGCAGAGTTGTGGCAACTGCAGAGGAATAAAGCTGATGAGCCATACAATGAAGTTATGGGAAAGAGTAGTGGAAGTTAGACTAAGGGCAGAAGTGAGCATTTGTGAGCAGTATGGTTTCATGCCAAAAAAGAGTACTACAGATGCAGTATTTGCTTTGAGGATGTTGATAGAGAAGTACAGAGAAGGCCAGACGGCGCTGCATTGTGTTTTTGTAGATCTGGAGAAAGCTTATGACAGGGTGCCCAGAGAGGAACTGTGGTATTGTATGAGGAAGTCTGGAGTGGCAGAGAAGTATGTTAGAGCAGTGCAGGACATGTATGAGGACTGTAAGACAGTGGTGAGGTGTGCTGTAGGTGTGACAGAGGAGTTCAAGGTGGAGGTGGGACTGCATCAGGGATCAGCTCTGAGCCCCTTCTTGTTCGCTATGGTGATGGACAGGCTGACAGACGAGGTTAGACAGGAATCTCCATGGACTATGATGTTTGCAGATGACATTGTGATCTGCAGTGAGAGTAGGGAAGAGGTGGAGGAGAAGCTAGAGAGGTGGAGGTTTGCCCTGGAAAGGAGAGGGATGAAGGTTAGCCACAGGGGTGGAGTACATGTGTGTGAATGAGAGGGACCCAAGTGTAAGAGTGAGGTTACAGGGAGAAGAGATCAAGAAGGTGGAGGATTTTAAGTACTTGGGGTCAACAGTCCAGAGCAATGGAGAGTGTGGAAAAGAGGTGAAGAAACGTGTGCAGGCAGGATGGAATGGGTGGAGAAAAGTGTCAGGTGTGATGTGTGATAGAAGAGTTTCAGCTAAAATGAAAGGAAAGGTGTACAAAACTGTGGTGAGACCAGCGATGTTGTTTGGTCTAGAGACAGTGTCACTGAGGAAAAGACAGGAGGCAGAGCTGGAGGTAGCAGAGATGAAGATGCTGAGGTTCTCTTTGGGAGTCACCAGGAAGGATAGGATCAGGAATGAGTACATCAGAGGGACAGCACATGTTAGAGGTTTTGGAGATAAAGTCAGAGAGGCCAGACTGAGATGGTTTGGACATGTCCAGAGGAGAGATAATGAATATATTGGTAGAAGAATGCTGAGTTTTGAACTGCCAGGCAGGAGGCCTAGAGGAAGACCAAAGAGGAGGTTTATGGATGTAGTGAAAGAGGACATGAAGGTAGTTGGTGTGAGAGAAGAGGGTGCAAAGGACAGGGTTAGATGGAGGCGGTTGATTCGCTGTGGCGACCCCTGAAGGGAAAGGCCGAAAGGAAAAGAAGAAGAAGACTCTCCTCTCTGACTGATAACTTTTGATATTCGACTATTGTGTAATTCCCTTCCTGTAAATCTTCACCTCATCGCGGAATTTCTTCCTCATTGAGGAGGTTTTTCCCTGCCACTATAGCTTATGCTTGCTCTGGAGGGTTCTGTTGGGTTTTTCTGTGTCAAAGCGACAAAGTCGTTTTTCTGTGTTGTGATGGTATTTGGGATGTGGAAGATGGCCAGATGAGCGAGTGGGGGCTAGATCTAAGTGTTGGCTACGTCCAGGAATAAGACGTGGAGTTCTCTTCCTTCCCTGGCAGACTGGATTTGCTTCCATATCATGCTTGAATGCTCCAAGCATCCTGAAAAAACAGGCATTCTAGCTTTCTGCTAGATGTGTCAATCAAGTTATTTCGCTTTAGGTATGTCCTCATCCTTTTAGCAAAAATGGTAAAAAAAAAGACCTTCCCTTCAACCTTCAAGAAGTTGATCTTCAGAATTGATCAATGTTTGAGGCATCTTTCTCCTTGGGGACTACCAATCCCCCAGCTCTTCGCCAACCATTAGATGTTCGAGAAATTTTTATACAACCGTTATGGAACTCTGTTTGGCCCTAGAGCTGAAACAGCAATTGACTTTCTCACTACATCTTCAACCGCTTGCAAAAACTGGAGGATGACATGGAAAAAATGCAGAGCGGAGCAAGGGCAACAAAGAATGGAGGAATTCGAACAAAGCATTCGAATAAAGTGATCATCACCGGCATCAAACTTAAGCCGAGAAATTATCCTCATGCCGTGACCAGAGGAGTGGAAACTGAACACATCACTGATTTTGAGTCGGTGGAACAACAGGTGATTACTCAACTGAGGAACCTGGAGATTAACATTGAGTCGGACCAGATTGAGACTTGTCACCCACTACCATCTGGAGGTAGGAGATCACCTGCAGTGCTGATAAAATTCAACAATCGTAAACACAAGATTGCTCTTCTGAAACAAGGCTTCAAACTGAAAGGAAAAAATGTCTACATTAATGAGAATCTCACTAAAAAGAATGCTGATATTGCTAAAAAAGCTCGACAACTGAAAAAGAATGGGCTGATCGACAACACCTGGACCAACAACTGCAGGATCTTCATCAGAACAAAGGGGCTTTCTCCGGACCAGATGAAAACAATGGTGATCAGGAGTGCAGAGGAGTTGGTGAAATATGAGCAATAAAGACGGACAAGAATTCTTGCTACACCAAAGGTCAGCACAACAGAGTCACTTCAATAGTGGGAGCTCTACGATTTTGGACAGGTCAAGTATTACATGGAACTGTCGAAAAAATCAACACCATTGATGTCAGAAACATGGACTAATGAACAAAAAAACAAACTAAAAAAAAACAACAAAAAAAACGACATGTATTTGTGATAAGATGGGATAACACTAACTTTGAGACTTTAAAGAGCATATTGATATCTTTTGACAATATAATACCATGTGTAACTGTTAAAGTGTCTGCAACAAACTGGTTAATTCTTGTGTAAACACTGTCTGCTGAAAGAGGTGAATATGATCATTATATTCTTGTGGAGAACACTGGCAAGGTCAGTGTCTACTTTTGGCTATTCATGATGTTAACAAACCTTGTGTTCCTAGGAAGAATGTAAACATGTTTATGCTCTAGGGTAAAAGGCTAATATCTGGAAGTGGATAAGGGAATGAACATCTGTCAAAATTCAATGAGCTGGTTGAAGACTTTTAATGTCTGAGTTTGTTGATTACATATTCTAATGAGATGTTTTGTTGATGATTTAGGGGACGGGAATCTTACAAGCCAATGGCTTCTACCCGTAACCCTTTTTTTTTCTTTTCGGATGTTGTTGATGATGTTTCAGCACTGATGAAAGTGAAATATGTTGTAATGACATGTCTGGAAAGAAGAAAAATAAACTGAATAAATAAATAAATAAAAATAAACCTCGCTCCACCTTGGAGAACTTTCATCAATCTGGTGTTCTGGTTAAGGAATCGGTGGCATGACTGATTATATCTCCCTTTGCTCAAATGTTTGGCTGTGAGGTTTTGTTTTTTCAGGTCTTACAAGTCCTTCTTTGTCATCTTAAGTGATCCGCTCTTATCCTTTGTGAAGAGTCCTGAAGGGATCCTTGCAGAGGGATGTTCTTGCCCTTTCTTTCCTCCTTCATTCGTTGAGATTTTCAGCTTTCCAGTCTTCCAAGGCATCCCTTCAGGTCTGTTTGCAGGAGGTCAATGCCCTCTCTTTCCTCCAATGATGCTGACTTCCATTTCTTCCTCAAGTCCCTTTTCTCTTTGACAAGGAGCTCAATTTCTTTCTGCTTTCTGGACTTGGGAGGAGCTGTTGGCATCATGTCCTTCTTTCCTGATTCTTTTGTTCCGAACGTTTCTTCTTTGTAGGAGTAGATCAGATCTTCCATTTCCCCCAATTTCTTCTTCACTGTTCCTTTGAGTCCTTGATCAGGTCTTCATCAATTGTTGACCACTGAATTCAACTATAAGATGTGAGTGTATAATTTTCCAAAACCTCCAGCTGTCCATCGTGAAGAGCTGTCCTACAATTGCTGCTGTCTTTTTTAGCAAATGAAGTGACAGTGACAGTTATCCTTTTAACTGACTATAATTTGGTAGATATTTAGAATTAAAAAATGAAACTCAGATAAATGGTCATGTTTGCTCGTGAAAGTGAGTGGAGGATGAAGTGTTCAGACGTGTGCGTTTATGACTTCTCAAACTGTCCAGTGTGTCAACACAGGGCCATAACAACTCATCAGCTAGAGTCCAGTACTCTGCTGGCCTCAGCACCATTTCCACTTGGAATGGATAAGTTAATCTAATAAACAGTTAATGACACACAGGACAGCAGTGTACATTTGTTTGCTTTTTTTTAACTTAATTCCATCTTCTTTTTGCAGGTGGGTGGAGGTTGTGAAGTAGATTAAGAGATAGTCTCAGTTTGATGCATTCTTTGGCCTGATGTCTCTAGTGCTAACATGTTTTTGTATGTTTTCATGTTTACAAACTTGTACAAATCATTTTGGAGAGTGCTGTTTGAAGATGGACACTCTCAATCTGGCCAGCCATCTCCTGAACCGGTTCATCTTTTTCTTTTTTTCTGGGTGGTTGCAGCTTCAGCTCCCCTCCTTCAGAGAGATCTGAAGGGATTAGAACCACCAATCTTATGATTGGACAAGCTGCTGTACCACCTGAGCTACTTTTATATATGTGTACATACACATTTTCAGAAATATAGATACGTTTTTTTATTGCCTGTGGGTCTGAGAGGACTGTAATTTCATCTGTGCTGTATGTCGTTTGACAATAAAGTTGACTATGACTCTGACTATATATGTATGTATACATACATACACACACGCACAGGCACATACAGTACATGACAAAGCCTTCTCCAATCCCCATTGGATAATTATTTACAGAGGCAGACAAAAGAATACACAATTTAATGAATAAACTACACACACACAAAAATAACTCAGGCTTATATGAGGTGGCAGTGCCTCAGTTGTAGAGCGTGTGATAGAGCGGGTCGATTCCCACTCCCGCCCAAAACACCCGGAGGTGAGCTGATAGTGGGAGGTGTCAGCTCACCTCTGGAGCACTGCCGAGGCGCCCTTGAGCAGGGCGCCGTCCCCCTTACAAGTTGCTCATTTGGGGCGCACCAAGCAGGAGCTGCCCGCCACTCTACCTCCTTTGCATGAGTACAGGCCCCCTGTGTGTGTGTGTATGTGTGTGTTCAGGGCCTGTACACACTAACATGTATGTGATTTGATCTGGACTAACTAGAGTGTGCCACTAATTTCCCTCCGGGGATTACTCGAGTATATAAAATAAAATAAAAAAATATTGGTATCCATTTACCATAAAAACATTCCCTACATTATGATTCATGATTTTGTTTAAAATTAAGAGCAGAAAATGTGTGATGGGTTTGATTACCAAGATCACGAATGGTAAAATGTAGGAGTTTTAATAGAATCAATTTAAAAGCAGTGATTCAAGAGGAGGCAATAAAGTCATGAATTTGACATCAAGAATACATTCAAAATATATAGCATTTTACGATAAATGCAAAGCATTTCAAAGGCACTTACTGAATCCATATCAGTCAAAACTAAATATTCGATCCTTCCTCAATACACACCAACATCGACATGAAAACCTATGGAATACACACATTTAAACAACAATAAAAAGTGCAACAGGCCATCCGGTGGTTCTGCACCTTCATTTTATAGAAATATCACAATATTAAAATGTGAATAATAGTTTTTATAAACTGCAATGTTTGTTTGGGTTTACAAGAAACAACATGAGCTACAAAATGACCACAGGTAATGTGCTCCAATAAAATTATTCAAAATAATAAAACCTTTAAACAATTTTTAAAGATATAAATGGTAATACAATGTGAATATTATATATATATAAAAAACTATGATACCACATAATTCATTAAAATACTGAGGATATTTTGCTACAGCAGTACACCCCCCCCCCACACACACACACACACAGATGAGTTCTGTGAATATTGACAATAACATACAATTAAAACCATGAACTGATTCATATTACAGTAAACATTACAGCCGTGGGTCAAGGACTGAAATTTCTCTACATGTTTATACAGTAAAAATGGAACAGAAGAGAAATGGCAACATCATGTTGTTGTGAAAGGACAAATTAAAATACATTATATTTGGAATTTGACTGATTTAAATTGTTTGGGAGGGGGGAATGGGGGAATGTGTATTGTTGCTGATGTGAGATGAAGCCTTGTCTTTCAAGGCTTCATCTCACACCGAAATGAAAGTGTGGAAAATAAATATGAATGATTAAATTAAAGAAGTTATTTCCAGCATCAGCTCCAGAATTACTTTTAAAATATTTGCCAAGTAAGCAGTCAACAATAACTTGTTCTTTCTCCAATGCAAAACAGGTCATTGTGTTCTACTAATGGGATTAATTAAAAAGTTGAACTTTTTAATTTCGCAGTTCCCTTTTTGTATTTGTAACAGATTCCACTTTGGTGTTTCCAGCATTCCAAACAAGTCAAACTTTCTGCATTAAATCTCCAACCTTCTCAAATTCAGCATTAAACATGAAGTTCACACAAGTAATAAACAGAAATTTTCCTTTCTCATTTCCTTTCTCCTTTCACACATACAGCAGCAGACCCATTCAGTTTTCCCAGTAGTTCTAACCATTTACCTCCCGCTGATATGTAATTAATCAACCACATCAATGATAGAATATAATCCCATTTTATGCATGGTTTCCATAGCGTTTCCCCTGAAGGAAACCTGCGGGTGCTTGAAAACAATGGCTGAACCAAGGTTTGGGTTCGTGGGTTGGTTTTCACCTTCATATTGTAAAACATTTAGTGCAATAAAAACTTGACATAAACATATCCTGTCAGCTTTAATGACTTGAGCTGCATCGTTCTTGACAATGATTCCCAACACTAGCAGTCGAGGCTATTATAACTATTATGAGTATCTGTGGTGTAATTAGACAAACTGGGATTGTTTGATCCTGATCTGAAAAACTGAGATGTCCAAATGTCAAGAAAAAACTCTCAAGTGTGACAGCACCCAAGTGTTGACCTGTAAAATATTCCTTCGTAGTTTCTGCTTTACATTAATTCAATGACGCATTGCACTGTGTGCACAGCAAACTTGATCCTAGCAACCAGTATTAGAAGGTGTACTGGCAACAGAGGAGTAAGACGCGAACAGCCAGTGTCATCGTTACAGTTAAGAAATACAGGAATTAAAAACCTTGTGATTCAGGCGATCCAGGTTCAAACAAACTCACATCTACATCATACCATAACTGTGAATCTTCACTTTCTAAAATTCTGTCAAGTCCATCAATCATCTCAGGCAGCAAATCTTCTTTTGATTTGACCTAAGAGAAATGGTGATCACAGAATGACAAATTCTGTCATGGGATGAAGTTGTATAAAGCCTGTTCTTATACCCACCTTGAATGAGTCACTGATTCCAATGATGCATTGTAGAACACTACTGTAGTAGCACAGGAGGCACTCCCCTCCCTGCACAGGGATTTCCTCTTTACCAACATATACCTACAGACAGAGACACATTTAATCTACCACTTTTTCTCATGTATTTCTCTCATGGTATATATCAATGGATGTATAAGAACTGACGCCACCTGTATGACTTCTTCATTGAAGGCCACTTCATCATCTTTGACCCACACAAAAGTGATATAATCTGATACACTGCTGAATCCAACCTGGAGTTGATGAACACATTCAAGACTGGTATATAAAATATAGTATATAAATCACAGGTGGTGAATGCTGAGAAATGGTCTACCTTGTAAAGACCGATCCAGTCCCACGTACTGGATGGAAATGACTCCAGTGGACGGTAGAGAATTGTGGCATCACTGTCAGCTCTCCACTCGCCTTCTGCCTGCAGGTGAACCAGAGGAGTCGCAAACATCTTCTTCAGCTGGAAAAACAGACACAAATGTGACATTAGAAATGACTTTCTGTTGTTAAATTGTGTACAAAGGGAAAATCTTGTGAAGATATTTACAGGTAAGGCAAATCCTATGAACAAGTTACATTTTTTAAGGATGATCAATCAGTTTAAATCTTAAAGCCCACATGGTGAAGTATCCGTATACAAGATATTGAACCCCAAATCGCTCCCAGTGGCTGTTCCACTGGTGTGTGAATGTTTGTGTGAACGGGTGAATGCAGGATAGACTTGCAAAGTCAGAGTAGAAAAATGTGACGGAAGTAGAGTCCATTCACCATTTCTGTTGCATGATCTGCATGAGTTGGAGGGGCAACAGGATCAAAAGGAGAAGAGGGGTTGAAGGGGAACAGGAGAGTAACATAGACAAAAGACAGGCTTCAGTGAAAGACCAACAAAAGTAACATTTAAAACAATAGCGACAAAAGCAAAAACACTAACCAAACAGACCCAAATACACATACACACAAAAGAGGGACAAGAGGGGACAGTGGCTCTAAAGCCTGTCCAGCACAAAGTCCAGCAATTAAGGGACAAAGTCTCTCTTCACAACCACTCACAGGGGAATGGGGCAAGGTGCCTCACAGGGGCCAAACAAGAGATCATTCCAATACTTCAACTTTGCGAATTTTAAGAATAACGTCATTGGAACCATCTGGTTACCTGATGGATGGGACACAGGTCAGAACAGAACCAATCATATTTCTGTAAAAGCCAGGAAATAACTTCCCATGCAATCTCTCAGATTACAAATCCATAAACCATGTTGTAAAAACACATTCATGGTATAAATAATGAAGCACTAAGTGTTATTCAGCTCCATATTTTTTATTTTATTTTTATTGTATTTATTTTGTATACTTTAAAGGGGTCCTATTATGAAAATCAAATTTTTTCATGTCTCTACAAATAGATAGTGGTCCTCCCAAACCTGACCAACTCCTAGAATCTGGTACACAAACGCTTCCTGCATCAATAAATATTGGGAGTTTTAGGATTTCATGGCTCAGACCGAATCAAAACGACCAGATTGTGCTAGAGTTTCCATTTGTGTTGTCACGAACAGCGCTCAATGACAGGGTCACTGACGATATTGATTGACATGCCCAAGGGCGTGGTTATCCGAGGGGGGGAGTTTGTTCAGGTTACGGTAGCATTGTGCAGTAATGTCCTAGCTCAGGACTACACACTGAAAGTTCCGCACACACTAATGAAGTCAAATAGCATTTGGCTAACTAGTTAGCCCCGCTTCAGTCGTATGTGTGTGTCCGCTAAAGGTGTATCCTCATCGTCATAGCAAACACAGCCGCGTGTGTCCGCACGCAGAATAGGTAAAATAGGGACGGCACCCGCTCAACAGCCCGCTTTAGCTTACCTTTCCCATGTTTCATTTATATCCAAATCAAAGCGGTGATGTATTATAATTGTCAGTGTTTGTGTGTCCGTCCATTCCTCCTTTTGTATGTCCGATAGTCCACCAAATATCTTCGCAGCAGTTGCAGATTGAAAGATGAAACAAAAAAGCACATTACTGGGGCAGCAAAAGGGGATGATAATAAGATGATGACCTTGACCTTGAGAAAACTAGGTCAAGGTTAAATTTCAACATTTGTACACTCAGGAACAGATAAGATAGAAAGACGAGAAGGCCAGTGTGAGTAAGACCATAGATCAAAGAAATACCTTTGATCTATGGTCTTACTCACACTGGCCTTCCGGTTCCTGAGATATGTGCAAAAAAATGTACAAAAGTTGAAATTTGACCTTGACCTAGTTTTCTGAAGGTCAAGGTCATCATCTCATTTTCAACCCCTTTGCCGCCCAAGTAATGTGCTTTTTCTTTCATCTTTCGATCTGTGAATGGTTGTGAAGATATCTGGTGGACGGACGGATGGATGAACACACAAACACTGACAATTACAATACATCACGGAATGTAATTAGGACATGGAGACTGAAATATGTATCCGTAGCGAAGTAATATGTGGACAGACATGTTGGACTGGGGGAGTAAGTCTACTTTAAAATCCATTACTCTTATTTAAAAAAAAAAAAGATTATTACAAGTGGATTATATTCCCCTTGAATAATACGCATTTAAAATATCTCAGAAACACTTTACATCAACACAACGGACTGTATTTAAGAAAATTAGAGAAATTTATGACTACTGATACATTCAAAAGTTTGTTTATATAAATATTGCATTAATGAAGTTTCCTGTACTGGATTGGTTGCACTTGTCTCAGAAACAAGTTATCGCTCTCTGGTGGACAAATTATGTCATTATTCCTTCTATGACAAACCTTTTTTTTTTTTACTGTACACTAAAGTGTTTTTCTAATTAGACAACACACTCATTCCAATAAATCAGCAGAATACATGTTATTATCCAGCAGCTGCTCAGCCAGCTAATTGGTTAGTGTTGTATCAGCAATTACTAGGAGAGCTGATACAACACATTTTACAAAATTGGTGTTGGGATATCTTTTCTCTGTCACGTATACTGTCACGCTATAATTCATAAGCCACCTGACTACATGAGGTAAAAGCGAGGAGATCCATCAAACAAGGATGACTAAAGGACAGTAACTCACCTCTAATGTGAAAACGCCGATAACAGGCTTGTGGTCACTGATGCTGTACTCCTCACTGCTGGTGTATAGGTCCTGCCTGATTTTCAGAGTGTATTCCTTATCCTGCCCTAGCTGCCTTCCCCTCTTCATATCTGGAGCTATCATGTTTTCATGTAGCTCCCCGGGGAGCCGGGCTTTAGGTTGGAGCCGCCACAGAATCCTGTCGGTCCAGGCGGGTTTACGCTTCTTTGTGCTGGACAGGTGGTTGCAGGTGATGCGTGGACAGAGAGCAGAAGGATGATCCTTAAAACTCTGTTAAACTCTCTAAAAATGTGAATGTATATGGAATCAGCACAAAACAAGGTACAATGTGTTTTCAGTGCAGCTTTGACTTTTGTAGATTTGAGACTGCGACTAATTTCTTTAATTTTTCATTCCACACTGCTGATAGTAGAAGCCTTCTGACCTGCCAGATTTAGGCACACTTTCATTCTAACATCAGTCACATGACTGCTGACTTTGTTTAAATTTGATACCTAATGTTCCCAATGTTCCCCATTAATAATGTAAACTGCTACTTTGTGCCAGCCATCTAAACAGATGGATACATGCTACACTAATTATTGTGATAGAGTATAATATAATTTGATATAATTTGTGGTTCTGTAGACAGAAGAGTCATAAAGTACATCATAAGGACCTGACGTTGACATATTGCAAGATATGTGTTACATTTACATAAATGGAGAATTCTTCAACTTTAACGGTTTGATATATCCAACGAAGATTTAGCATCATGTGAAAAACATGATGCTAAATCCGACTCAGTTTTTTAATGCAACATTTCCCTCACAATTTGAAGCAAATCCTTTGCTTGGTTTTGATGGTTTGTTTCCATCTCAGGTCCTACTGGAGGAAAAAACTGTCACCCCTAGGGTTTCTGGGAGAAGAATCTTTCATTAATGGGCATTCCTAAAGACCTATTACACATTTGAAGAGTGAAGTATCTCATCGTATGATTTTAATTTAAAATTGTCTATTTGTACTTCAACATTTTCAGACATGACTTAAACATTCCTACCTCTGTCTAAAGCCATTATTCAGTGAAATCACTGTAAAATGTCAGTCAGTCATTATCTTAACCCGTGTAATCTGCTGATGTGGGTTGTGGGGGAGCCGGTGCCTATCCTGGCAGTCTCAGGGCGTGAGGCGGGGGACACTCTGGGCATGGTGCCAGTGTACCGCGGAGCCACACAGAGACAATTTGGGACTGGCCAATCAACCTAGGGTGCATGGGGGGAAGCCGGGGAGCCCGGGGGGAGCCCACGCAGGCATGGGGAGAGCATGCGAGCTCCGCACAGGGCGGGACTCGAACCCGGGTCCGCCGTGTTGTGAGGCGACAGCGCTACCCACTGCGCCACCGTGCTGCCCCACTGTAAAATGTGTCAACTCAATTATGTAGAAACTTCATTTCAGTCTTTTTCAGGCCACAGTGGCTGTGTTATCCAGTTATTAACCACATTAAAAGTGTGTGTATTACCCAAACATCTATTTCTGGTCACAGGTTTTATGTGGTCGTTGTTCTTTTGTCAGTTACCTGGTGTCATAATGATTAGAGTTTACGTCAAATTTGTATGTGGGTGGAAAGTTCAGAGGTCCTTCCTCAAACTCCTGAAGCATCTGTTCTTTCTTCTTCATCATGTTCAGCTGAGAAGGAAAACAAACGCCTATCATTAACTTCTTCATCCGCCAATCATGCACAGGGACATGAAGTTGCCACATGGAGTCAAACCTGGTCTTTGCTCCACAGAAGGTTGTAAGTTTGATTGTTGATGCAGGAATGTACAAAATGAATGTTGTGGTCCTGAATTCGAAAGTTGAGGTCTCCAAACCAGAACACTAGTCTGCACCAATACAATCATACATGAGAAATTATCGACTATAATTTCATTTATAGTAGATATAAATGAAATTAAATAAAAATGTGAATGCACAAACTATATATTAAAAAATGAAGATTAGATATTTGCATTAACATCTGTCATACAAAAGAAGGTTTGATTAATGTGGAGACAGTGCACCTACTCACCTGTGATCAGCAATTCTCAGAGCCTCCTTGCTGTCAAACAACTGAGTGTCCATGATGTACTCAAACTCCTCCACTCTCTCTGTGACATAACTCATATGAGCTGCCAAATGACAGTTGAGGAAACAGAGTGTATGGCCATAGAGAGACAGACGGAGAGACACACCACCTTTGTTACCCTGGGAGACAGGACGAGATATGAGCTTCATTTGTTTTTTTAGCTATCTGAGACATGAAATATTATTTGAACAGAAAAGTCATCTGAAGACAACATACTCCATTTTCTGAACCAGTGTTTCATGGAAATCAACTGATCCAGCCTCGGAGAAGCATGTGAAGATCACTGATACTACTTTTCACTAGGTTTTGATGTAAAGCGTGGAGAGTTTCTATATGCCACTCTGCACAGTGTTCACAAGAGACAACTGTGATTGTTCAGTAGCTGCTGCAAGTTATGGTGTTGAATACCATCATACGATATTTATACTGTCTTTGTTTTGAATCAAACGCCTCTTATTTTTCACTGGAGAGCCACTATTCATTCCTTAACAAGGCTTTCATTGTGAAACAGTTTCAGGAACATCATGTGGAAAACTCACTGAATCACAAGGCAATTAATATTCAATTTTGATTCAATACTGAATTCTCATGGTTTCTATATCTAATTCTATTAATTCCGTTCCCTTCATTTTTTCACTTTTTGAGCAATCCTGCTGATAGACACAGTCCCACATGAGTCCAAAATCATTGTTGGAGTGCAGTTCAATGTCATGTCCTTTACTGTACATGTGTGTAGTTCTCACCCAGTAACGGAAAACTCCTGTGCGTGTGAATGCAGTCTGAATGTTCCTGATAAAGGGGACATGTTCCAGTTTAGAGAAGACTAGCAGCAGCAGCCCCTGCATCCTGATCGCCGACAACTGAAACGTACACAAAGAAAACACAGCACAATACTGTACTCTCACCCTCAGCAATAGTTTGTTCTCAGCTGTTAATGAGATTGTGTAGGTCTTGCCTACCTTGTAATGTGTGTGTGTGTGTGTGGGTTTGAGTGTTTTCAGTTGCTTTGTACCTTGATATAATTTCGTGGGGCTAAAGTGGACAAGAACCGATGACTCCAGGTGTCATCGTATAAAGCATCGGACAAGAATCTCAATGGTCCTGAGTACACTTCCTGCAAACTAGGACACACAGTCGGGATTATCTCCCTGCCCAGGAACCAAGTTTCTAAGCACTGCTCTGCTGTAACTCCTACCCAATGACGTAGAGGTCTGGAGACTTTGAGGAGTTCAGATGGAGGAGCGGGGTTACATTATCTGGAGGATCAGCTGTTGCAACGTTCCACGTCACCATGTGTATCCTGGGATAAGGAAGATTGATTGGTAAATGCATAGCAAGATTTTGAGGCATTTTGACACACCAAAATAAACACATTCCATGAACAATGAAAAATATTTTAGATCATAGTACACAAGGTTTGACAATGGGAGACTCACATTTGTCCCAGAAACACATATGGCTGATTTATAATGCATAATCAGAAAACAGGATGTGAATGTAATCAACAGTGTAAATTCATAACAAAATTCCTTTTTGTGAGTGTGCTTGATGGACATAGTAAGAAAAAACATATCTCAAGTATTAATTAGCAAAAAATAACTCTAATTTTGACATACACCTTTCTTACTATCAGTCAAGAATTATTTAACTGAGCATTATTACAACTTTGTTTCCCAAAAGTTAAGATGATTTGCAAAAACACTGAAACCCCAAACGCAGCTCAAACTAGTACCTATCACACCATTAAGGCTGAAAGAAGTTTTACCTTCGCAGGGATGCCTGTGCTTATTCTGATTTTTAAAAAATGAAGTCATTTTATCACTTATCAACAGCGTAGCTCCACAGAAAATGACCCTGGGTGTCAGACTGGACTGTCTACAGTACAGACCTTTCATTATAAATAATATTCAACCACTGTATATCAAAGTCTATTGTGTTTTTGTGAGTGTATTTATGTTTTATGTTTCCATCCATCTATCATATCCTGTTGCTTATGCTTGCTGTGGAAGGTTCTGTTGGGTTTCTCTGCCTGTAAAAGAGCTTTGAAATGTCTGTTGATGTGATTAAGCGTTTTACAAACAAAAGTTGGATGATTGATTGATTGATATCTATCACACACAATGAACTCAAAACAACTGCTGATCAAAAGCACAAAGAAAAGTTTGCTCATTTGGCTCAAACCATTTAGACACATGTTTTAGTTGGGCTCTGTTGAGGGATGAAACAAAGGTAATGTTAAAGGCCAATGATTCAGAATTATGTCTGAATGATAAAGAAAGAAGCGTATATGTTAAATAGACCATCCAGCTGAACTTGAAGCATGGCTGTGGCTTGGGGTTACTTTGGTCTTTGAGCACTGGATACCTAAAATCTCTGGTGACTGGTGGTATTATTCCTGTGCAATCAGACCACAGGAATACAGGAATATTTCGAAATTTGAGGCTTTTGTCCAAAACAAATTGATTAACATTGCCGAAATGCAGCTGGTGTAGCTACAGATGACACTTGTAACAGGTCAGAGCAGCTACACAATCTCAAGAAAGCATCAAAGAGGCATTTTATCAGTGGAATGAATCATTCTGAGACCGCAGTAGTCACTGACCAGATGCATCCTGCTGTTAAATGTGGGGAAAATTGGAATATCCGTCGTAAACATTTAGACTGTTCTTGTATAATATTGTTAACAACTCATAAATAGCCTATTTATCTAATGATGAAATTACTATTCTGGTTTTACACCAATAGGTGTTGACTTGTTCAAACAGCCTCACCTGAAGGTTTCTACCTCGTACCCGTCTCTCGTCGGCTCTGTCAGCTGGACGCCTGGCTGCTCCTCATTATCCTGTATCATCTCCGCCTCTGGAAGGTTATCAACTGAAACTACTGTAAATGACATTACGGCAGCGTCAAAAATACACAGCACACTGTTAGCTAAGCTGCTAGCAGAATCAGTCTACCAGTTTACTTTAAAACGGTCTCAAAGGCAACACACTGTATTAGACATTTATCTTTCTTTTGAAGTAGTCTTGCTAACGATATAATTAGCTATGCTAACATCCTCCGAGCATAGTAAATTTAACCGGATGTTGTGTTATTTGGTATCGTAAATAAAGACTTTTCCACTAGCCACCTGACGCAAGAATTAAAACCCTGTGTATTTACGGTTTGGATCTTTTACTCTAATACTTTGTGCGTTTCAGTAGATCTTGCTTTCGTTGTTTTCCGCCTGTAAACAGATGTACAGTACAACAGTGGCTACAGTTCGGGGTACAGTAGCTAGCCTTGTTTCGCCACCCCTACCCGGAAGTTAGGGGCGTTCATAATAAAAGCATGTAATGTTTCATCTAATCATCCAATAAACTGGTTATTAATGTCATTTGAATGGCTAATTGTGTTTATGTGGGTTTTTTTCTGTTCAGCTGTCTGTCCGTCCATCTATTGATCTATCTATTTGACCGAACGATCGAACTATTGAAGCGGATTCCTACCAACTATTTCCGCAGCGCGTTCCTTTGATGATCAGGGCAGGCAGATAACTCTTGAGACGATGGTTGAAGTTCATGGTACTTTACTAACAGAGCTCTCTCCAATACAACAAACATCGATGCATGGTATGAGAAGGACAATTTCTCATCTCAAGACAGTGGTTCATATACTATTCAAGACAGGCATGACGTCACATGACTCCTTTGCAGGGATGCAATTACTATTGTGGTGAGACTTGGTAGAAGGAGGAGCAAGGACCGTAATCACTGATCTGGCTGCTCTTGTGCATGTGTGGCGGAAGGAGGCAGGGAGAGGAGCAGTGAAAAAGACTGACAGGTGCATCAGAAGGTGATTTTGGAGCAACACGCATGGCAGACCGGCACTCTGGTAGATGGAGGGAGGGGTCGCCCGTACCAAGTCTCACCACACTATTAAATTCAAAGGGATAGTCTTATAAACAGATGGTGAACGCATAATAACCTCAAGGTCCATAAACTACATCTTCAAAAGCTAGCTTATTTAGCAGGTGTTGATTGTATCTTGAGCGAGGACCTCATCATCTCGAGACTGACGGCCATAGAGATGGTGGCGCTCTGCACTGGTGTTCGACTGGCACTAAGATTCCGAAATTCTCGGGCAGAGGCAGCTGGGAGCGAAGTTTGAACTTTTAGCTGGTGCAGCTGGTTGGTCTGATACAACCAAAGCTTCCAGCTGGCACTGGTGCTGATGGAGGATGCTGCATCCTGCCTGCGGCTGGCAGACCCGGAGGAGAAAGATGACTATGCGACCCTAACAGGGGCACTACAAAGACGGTTTGTCTTTGTAGCGCCCAACTTGAGAGACTACACTGTGAGTTCAAGCAGACTGCCTGGCTGCCCTCTATTACCCTGTTACCCTTACACACACACACACACACACACACACACACACACACACACACACACACACACACACACACACACACACTTTATGGAGTGATGATGATTATTGAGGCTGGACGCCAAATAAAGCTCACTCAAGTAGTGAGTGTCATCTTTACCCACCATTGGAAACACAATTTAAAAAAAAAAAAAAAATCAGAGCTGTAACAAAAACTCTACTTTCATTGGTTAAAAATTTACTCCAGCTTTCAAATCATTTTGATGCAGCCAACTATAGTTAGTTATCAAAATAATTCCTGCTTATTCCATTCACCCATCCATCCATCTTCAACCGCTTATCCGGGGCTGGATCATGGGGGCAACATGGAGGGATACCCATACTTCCCTCTCCCCAGGGACCTCTTCCAGCTCCCCCGGGGGTATCCCGAGATGTTCCCAGGCCAGCCGAGAGACACAGTCTCCACAGCATGTCCTAAGTGTTCCCCAAGGTCTCCTCCCGGTAGGACATGCCCGGAACACCTCCGCAGGGAGGCGTTCAGGAGGCATCCAGAACAGATGCCCGAGCCACCTCAGCTGGCTCTGCTCGAGGTGGAGGAGCAGCAGCTCTACTCTGAGCTCCTCCCTGGTGCCTGCGCTCCTCACTCTATCTCTAAGGGTGCGTCCGGCCACTCTACGGAGGAAACTCATTTCAGCCGCTTGTATCCAGGATCTTGTCCTTTTGGTCATGACCCAAACCTCATGACCATAGGTGAGCGTAGGAATGTCGAGTGACCGGTAAATCAAGAGCTTCGTCTTGTGACTCAGCTCCTTCTTCACCACGACAGACCAATACAATTGACCACATCACTGCGGAAGTTGCACCGATCCATCTGTCACCACACTTTTCTGGTTGAGAACTATGGCCTCAGTTTTAGTGGTGCTCATCTCACTCGCGTTACACTCCGCTGCAAACCATCCCAATGCATGCTGAAGGTCCAGATTTGATGAGGCCAACAGGACAACATCATCAGCAAAAAGCAGAGATGAAACCCTTTGGTTCCCAAACTCCCCCCGGATCCTGGCTGCACCTACAAATACTGTCCATAAAGCTTATGAACAGAACCGGTGATGGGGGCAACCCTGCCGAAGTCCAACATTCACCTGGAACAGGGCTGACTGACTGCTGGCAATGTGAACCAAGCTCCGGCTTCGGTCCTACAGGGACCAGACAGCCTTGAACCCCATACTCCCGAAGCACTCACCACAAGATACCACGAGGGACACAATCGAATGCCTTCTACAGATCCACAAAACACATGTGGACTGGTTGGGCAAACTCCCATGAACCCTTGAGCACTCAATGGAGAGTGTAGAGCTGGGCCAGTGTTCCACGACCGGGACCAAAACTGTATCTTTCCTCCTGAATCCGCGGTTCAACTATAGGTCTAACCCTCCTGTCAGTACCCTGGAATAGACTTTCCCCAGGAGGCTGAGGAGTGTGATCCCCCTATAGTTGGCACACACCTTTCGGTCCCCCTTTTTGAAAAGAGGGACCACCGCCCCGGTCTGCCAATCCAGAGGTACCGTCCCTGACTGCCATGCAATGTTACAGAGACATGTCAGCCATGACAGTCCCTGCACATCCAGAGACTTGAGGTACGCAGGGAGGATCTCGTCCACCCCTGGTGCTTTGCCACGAAGGAGTTTGGCAACCACCTCGGTGACTTCAGCTTGGGTGATGAACGAGTCCACCCTTGAGACCTCAGCCTCTGCTTCCTCTGTGTAAGACATGGTAGTGGGATTGAGGAGATCCTCCAAGTATTCTTTCCACCACCCGACAATATCCTCAGTCAAGGTCAGCAGCTCTCCGCCTCTACTGCAAACAGTGTTGTCTGCGGACTGCTTTCCCCTCCTGAGGCGCCAAATGGTTTGCCAGAATTTCTTTGAGGCTGACCGATAGTGCTCCTCCATGGGGATCTGAGAGAAGTTCTCCCGGAGGTGTGAAGAAATTTTAGTTTCATTGTTCAGGTCTTTACAATGGAATAGCATTTAAACCCTTTGATCATCTTCTCACCCTTAGGTTTGTTCTCCAGGGTTGTTGTTCTGGTTTTTGCTCAGGTTTATTACATAGGAAATACTGTTAACATTATCAAGATCTTCTAACCTTTGGGGTTAGAAGAACATTTGGTGAACCCCATCCATCCATCCATCCATTCTCTTCCGCTTATCGGGTCGGGTCGCGGGGGCAGCAGCTTGAGCAGGGAAGCCCAGACTTCCCTCTCCCTAGCCACTTCGTCCAGCTCCTCCGGGAGAATCCCAAGGCGTTCCCAGGCCAGCCGGGAGACATAGTCTCTCCAGCGTGTCCTGGGTCGTCCCCGGGGCCTCCTCCCGGTAGGACGTGCCCGGAACACCTCACCAGGGAGGCATCCTGACCAGATGCCCGAGCCACCTCATCTGGCTCCTCTCGATGCGGAGGAGCAGCGGCTCGACTCTGAGTCCCTCCCGGATGACCGAACTTCTCACCCTATCTCTACGGGAGAGCCCAGACACCCTGCGGAGGAAACTCATTTCGGCCGCTTATATCCGGGATCTCGTTCTTTCGGTCACGACCCACAGCTCGTGACCATAGGTGAGGGCAGGAACGTAGATCGACCGGTAAATCGAGAGTTTTGCCTTTCGGCTCAGCTCCTTCTTCATCACGACGGACTGATACAGAGTCCGCATCACTGCAGAAACTGCACCGATCCGCCTGTCGATCTCCCGTTCCATCGTACCCTCACTCGTGAACGAGACCCCGAGATACTTGAACTCCTCCACTTGGGGCAGGATCTCATCCCCAACCCGGAGAGGGCACTCCACCCTTTTCCAACTGAGAACCATGGTCTCAGATTTGGAGGTGCTGATTCTCATCCCAACCGCTTCACACTCGGCTGCGAACCGTTCCAGTGAGAGTTGGAGATCACGGCTTGACGAAGCCAACAGCACCACGTCATCTGCAAAAAGCAGAGACGCAATACTGAGGCCACCAAACCGGACACCCTCAACGCCTTGGCTGCGCCTAGAAAGTCTGTCCATAAAAGTTATGAACAGAATCGGTCACAAAGGGGAGCCTTGGCGGAGTCCAACCCTCACTGGAAACGAATCTGACTAACTGCCGGCAATGCGGACCAAACTCTGACATCGGTCGTACAGGTACCGAACAGCCCTTATCAAGGGGTTCGGTACCCCATACTCCCGAAGCACCCCCCACAGAACCCCCCCAAGGAACACGGTCGAATGCCTTCTCCAAGTCCACAAAACACATGTAGACTGGTTGGGCGAACTCCCATGCCCCCTCAAGGACCCTGCGGAGGGTGTAGAGCTGGTCCACTGTTCCACGGCCAGGACGAAAACCACATTGCTCCTCCTGAATCCGAGATTCGACTTCCCGACGGACCCCCCTCTCCAGAACCCCTGAATAGACCTTACCAGGGAGGCTGAGGAGTGTGATCCCCCTGTAGTTGGAACACACCCTCCGGTCCCCCTTCTTAAAAAGGGGGACCACGTGAACCCCTTCCACAGGATTTACCCCCCCCCCACACACACACACACACACACACACACTTTGACCTTCGGTTCAACTGTAAATGAGGTCCTCTCACAGGATATAATCAACACTTGCTAAATAACCTCAGTTTCCTAGCTTTTGAAGATGTAGTTTATGGACCTTGAGGTTATCATGCATTCACCATTTGTCTCTAACACTGTCCCTTCACCATTTGTTTCTCAGACTGTACCTTTTGAATTTAATTAAATCTCTGTAAAAGAGTCATGTGACATCATGCCTGTCTTCAACAGTATATAAATCATTGTCTTCAGATGAGAGCTTGTCCTTCTCATACCACATGCACCAATGTTTTGTTGTATTGGAGAACGACCCAGAGCTCTGTTAAAGTACCACGAACTTCAGCCATCGTCTCTAGAGTCATCTGTCCAACCTGATCATCATTTGAACGCGCTGCGGAGCGAGTAGGTTGGAATCCGCTTCAGGTGGGAGTTGAAGACCTCACTGACAGGGTTCTGCCAGACATTCCTAGCAGTCTTTCAAAACACGTTTGGGCCTGCTGAGTCTGTCCGGTCCCCTGCTCTGCCAGCGGATCCAACTCACCACCAGGTGGTGATCGGTTGAGGTCTGATGATACGACAACAAAGTCGATCATCAACCTTCGGCCAAGGGTGTCCTGGTGCCATGTGTACTTATGGAAATCCCTGTGGTTGACCAAGGTGTTTGTTATGGACAAACTTTGACTAGCGCAGAAGTCCACACCACTCGTGTTAAGATCGGGGAGGCCGTTCATCCCAGTCACCCCTTTCCAGGTCTCACTGTCATTGCCCACGTGAGCATTGAAGTCCCCAAGGAGAACAATGGAGTCCCCAGTCAGAGTACTATTCAGTACTCCTCCCAGGGACTCCAGGAAGGCCGAGTATTCCGCACTGCCATTTGGCCTGTAGGCCGAAACGACAGTGAGATACCTGTCCCCAACCCGAAGACGCAGGGGACAGGTGACGCGACCCTCTCGTTCACTGGGGTGAACTCCAATATATGACAGCTGAGCTGTGGGGCCATAAGCAAGCCTACACCAGCCCGCTGCCTATCACCTTGGATAACACCAGAAAAGTGGAGAGTCCAGCCCCTCTCAAGAGTTTGGGTTCCAGAGCCCAAGCTGTGGGTGAAGGCGAGCCCGACTATATCTAGTTGGTACCTCTCAACTTCCCTCACAAGCTCTGGCTCCTTTTCCCCCAGTGAGGTGACATTCCATGTCCCGTGAGCGAGACTCTTTGTCTGGGGATTGGGTCGTCGAGCCCCATGCTAACGACTGCCACCCAATCCACACTGCACCCGTCCCCTATGGTTTTCTAGGCGGGTGGTGAGTCCACCGGAGGTTGGGCCCACGTCGTCCTTTTAGGCTGAGCCTGGCCGGGTCCCGTGGGCAGAGGCCCGGCCACCAGGCGCTCGCATACGAGCCCCAACCCCGGGCCTGGCTCCAGGGTGAGGCCCCGGTTGTGCCATACTGGTCGACGTCACGGTCCTTGATTTTTTACTCATCATAGGGGATTTTGTGCTGTTCTTCATCTGGCCCATCACCCAGGACCTGTTTGCCAAGGGAAACCCTAGCAGGAGCATAAAGCCCCTGACAACATAGCTTCTGGGATCATTCGGGTACTCAAACTCCCCTACCACGATTAGGTGATAGCTCTCGGAGGAGATTTTGTTTGACTTCTAAGACAAAAAAATTCTGAATTTTTTGATTAAATTCCAATATGTTCAATGTCTAAAGCATTCGAAAACCAAGGTTTGCTTGTTCCTTAAAGTAAAGCACATGACTCTCTCAGTGACAAATACATCTATAAATCCGATGAGTTTTCTGAAAGCTCTGTTGATATTTTGAATTAACTTTCATCCTACATCATTGAAACAGCTTCAGTGAGATGATTGAGGAATTTTTTGACCCTGACATAATGAGAATGTAATTAAAAGTGAGATGTTTACTTCCTGACAACTCAGGCACGCAAAGACAGCAATACTAAATGTGCTTTCCATAGCTTCTGGGAGGTGTTTTATGAATCATAACTATGAAAGTGCCCTTTCTGTGGCATAATTTTTGTACTTCTGTATGGCAAGCTATTTCATTTGAAGGATTTAAAGATATGATCCATCTCAAATAAGCTTGCCTCACCTTTTCCAGAAGAATTTTTTTTTGGGGAACTGCACAGTGACCTGAAGACACATTTTCTTTTTTTTGTTTGCTGATAAGAGCAAGATGTCCTTCAGCAAACTTTTGATTTTCTTTTGTTGATGTTGACCTAGAGTTCTTCAGCACCTATGACTGTAGGAAGCAGGTCACTGACGCATCTCTGGCAGAAATCTTAGATGAAATATCTCATAAGGAACTTGTCTGTTACGACCACTGAAGAATGAGTTATTTCTTGCACAATTATGGCTTTATTCCAATAAAATTAAGACTGTATTGTTATAGTTTTCTTTATTAATTCTGTCATTTAAATGGCACTAATTCTTCTGCATATCAAACTGAAAAGGACGATATAGTTTTTTTAGGTTGATTTCTACCTGAAGTCAGTGGGAGATTCCATTAACCAGAGGCAAAAATACCAAATACTAAGTGCACCTACAGATGGTTGCACAAACAGCACATACAAAGCGTGAGTCCCAATAAACATTTTATTTTTAAAATATAAACTAAACATTTTAATTGTTGGAAGGCACCCCATAGTCACATCTTGTTAAATGTCCAAAGTCCAAAATTAAAAAAGAAAGCAACCAAGTACATGCAGCCGCAAGAGGGCACAAGCCAGTGTCTTATTGTGCCGGTCCCAAGCCCGGATAAATACAGAGGGTTGCGTCAGGAAGGGCATCCGGCGTAAAACTTTTGCCAAATCAAAGATGCGAATCAAACCTATGACTTCCATACCGGATCGGTCGAGGCCCGGGTTAACAACGACCGCCATCGGCGCTGTTGACCTACAGGGCGCCGGTGGAAATTGGATTACTGTTGGTCGAAGAAGGAGAGGAGGAAAGTGCGTTCGCACGAAGAAAGAGAAGAGGAGCGCCAAGAGTATAGGACTAAGAGTAGGGACGTTGAATGTTGGAACTATGACAGGAAAAGGTAGAGAGTTGGTCGACATGATGCAGAGGAGGAAGGTAGACATACTGTGTGTCCAGGAGACCAGGTGGAAAGGTAGCAAGGCTAGAAGTTTAGGAGCAGGGTTCAAGTTGTTCTATCATGGTGTAGATGGGAAGAGAAATGGAGTAGGAGTTATCTTGAAGGAGGAGTTTGTTAGGAATGTCCTGGAGGTAAAAAGAGTGTCAGATAGAGTGATGAGTCTGAAGCTAGAAATAGAAGGTGTGATGTTCAATGTTGTTAGTGGGTATGCCCCACAGGTAGGATGTCAGCTGGAGGAGAAGGAGAAATTCTGGTTGGACTTTGATGAAGTGATGCAGAGCATACCTAGAAGTGAGAGAGTTGTCATTGGTGCAGACTTCAATGGACATGTTGGTGCAGGTAACAGAGGTGATGAGGAAGTGATGGGCAGATTTGGTATCCAGGAGAGGAACGCAGAAGGACAGATGGTAGTTGACTTTGCAAAAAGGATGGAAATGGCTGTAGTGAATACTTTCTTCCAGAAGAGGCAGGAACATAGGGTGACCTATAAGAGTGGTGGTAGGAGCACACAGGTAGACTACATCTTGTGTAGACGATGTAACCTGAAGGAGATCAGTGACTGTAAAGTGGTGGTAGGTGAGAGTGTAGCCAAACAGCATAGGATGGTGGTGTGTAGGATGACTCTGGTGGTGAGGAAGATGAAGAGGGCAAAGGCAGAGCAGAGGACGAAATGGTGGAAGATAAAAAAGGAAGGGTATTGCATGACCTTTAGGAAGGAGTTAAGACAGGCTCTGGGTGGTCAGGAGGTGCTTCCAGATGACTGGACAACTACAGCTAATGTGATCAGGGAGACAGGTAGGAGAGTATTTGGTGTGTCATCTGGAAGGAAAGTAGATAAGGAGACTTGGTGGTGGAATGAGGAGGTACAGGAGTGTATACAAAGAAAGAGGTTAGCTAAGAAGAAGTGGGACACTGAGAGGACTGAGGAGAGTAGACAGGAGTACAGGGAGATGCAGCGTAAGGTGAAGGTAGAGGTAGCAAAGGCCAAACAAGAAGCTTATGATGACTTGTATGCTCGGTTGGACAGTAAGGAGGGAGGGACTGATCTATACAGGCTGGCAAGACAGAGAGATAGAGATGGGAAGGACGTGCAGCAGGTTAGGGTGATTAAGGATAGGGATGGAAGTCTATTGACAGGTGCCAGCAGTGTGATGGGAAGATGGAAAGAGTACTTTGAAGAGTTGATGAACGTGGAAAATGAGAGAGAACAAAGACTAGAAGAGGTGACTGTTGTGGACGTAGCAAAGATTAGTCAGGATGAAGTGAGGAGAGCACTGAAGAGGATGAAGAGTGGAAAGGCAGTCGGTCCTGATGATATACCTGTAGAGGTTTGGAAGTGTCTAGGAGAGGTGGCAGTAGAGTTTCTGACTGGGTTGTTCAACAGGATCTTAGATAGTGAGAAGATGCCTGAGGAGTGGAGGAGAAGTGTGCTGGTGCCCATTTTTAAGAACAAGGGAGATGTGCAGAGTTGTGGCAACTACAGAGGAATAAAGCTGATGAGCCATACAATGAAGTTATGGGAAAGAGTAGTGGAAGCTAGACTAAGGGCAGAAGTGAGCATTTGTGAGCAGCAGTATGGTTTCATGCCAAAAAAGAGTACTACAGATGCAGTATTTGCTTTGAGGATGTTGATAGAGAAGTACAGAGAAGGCCAGACGGAGCTGCATTGTGTTTTTGTAGATCTGGAGAAAGCTTATGACAGGGTGCCCAGAGAGGAACTGTGGTATTGTATGAGGAAGTCTGGAGTGGCAGAGAAGTATGTTAGAGCGGTGCAGGACATGTATGAGGACTGTAAGACAGTGGTGAGGTGTGCTGTAGGTGCGACAGAGGAGTTCAAGGTGGGGGTGGGACTGCACCAGGGACCAGCTTTGAGCCCCTTCTTGGTCGCTATGGTGATGGACAGGCTGACAGACGAGGTTAGACAGGAATCTCCATGGACTATGATGTTTGCAGATGACATTGTGATCTGCAGTGAGAGTAGGGAAGAGGTGGAGGAGAAGCTAGAGAGGTGGAGGTTTGTCCTGGAAAGGAGAGGGATGAAGGTTAGCCGCAGTAAGACAGAGTACATGTGTGTGAATGAGAGGGACCAAAGTGGAAGAGTGAGGTTACAGGGAGAAGAGATCAAGAAGGTGGAGGATTTTAAGTACTTAGGGTCAACAGTCCAGAGCAATGGAGAGTGGGGAAAAGAGGTGAAGAAACGTGTACAGGCAGGATGGAATGGGTGGAGAAAAGTGTCAGGTGTGATGTGTGATAGAAGAGTTTCAGCTAAAATGAAAGGAAAGGTGTACAAAACTGTGGTGAGACCAGCAATGTTGTTCGGTCTAGAGACAGTGTCACTGAGGAAAAGACAGGAGGCAGAGCTGGAGGTAGCAGAGATGAAGATGCTGAGGTTCTCTTTGGGAGTGACCAGGAAGGATAGGATCAGGAATGAGTACATCAGAGGGACAGCACATGTTAGAGGTTTTGGAGATAAAGTCAGAGAGGCCAGACTGAGATGGTTTGGACATGTCCAGAGGAGAGATAGTGAATATATTGGTAGAAGGATGCTGAGTTTTGAACTGCCAGGCAGGAGGCCTAGAGGAAGACCAAAGAGGAGGTTTATGGATGTAGTGAAAGAGGACATGAAGGTAGTTGGTGTGAGAGAAGAGGACGCAAAGGACAGGGTTAGATGGAGGCAATTGATTCGCTGTGGCGACCCCTGAAGGGAAAAGCCGAAAGGAAAAGAAGAAGAAGGACCAAGTACATAATACCAAAAGAGGTGTGATTGCTCATTCCCAATATGAAGTAAAAGAATATCAAGATCTGATCTGAATGCCTAAACAACAAGAATTAATCTTGCATGATCAGCATAATAAAGTTTCATATAATTCTTTGTATTCATTGTACCAATAGATGCTTTTGTTGCACAACTATAGAAAAGCTCTAATGAATAATAGTTTGCGAACAATGTTATCATGATCACAAATTTCCCCACTGTGGGACAATAAAGGATTATCTTATCTTATGATGACGGACATAAAAAAGCTGAATGTATTCCCAATGCTGATGAATGAAACTGCTCTGTACTCATAGTAATGAAATGTTATCATTTAAAAAAATCAATAATCATGGCCGAACAGTATCATGCTACAAAGAGAAGAATGACTTGTGAAAAACAGATAGACGCAATGAATAATTGTTGTCAACATGAATTAAAACATTGTACTAAAAGGATTACTGTTGAAACATAACCTGTTGTCAGCAATGGTGCTCAAATTTATTCCAGCTAATGACTCTCAAAGTGATTTGACTTAGACAACTGACAGGGTGATACCCACTTTGGATGGGCTGTCAGCCCTTTCAAATTGGGCAGAGTGCCAGGGCAACTACTCAGACTTGTCATACTTAAACCAAGTATTTCTTAATCTATTTATGTATTTATTTTCTTATTTACTGACTTACTTACTGACTTACCGATTCTTATTTATTGCACCAGGCTTATCTTGCCCGACATTCAGTGCAAGTTATTGGAAATTGTAACATGCACTACAAATGTAATTATTTGCGTTATCACTTTATTTTCTTAAATGTTTTACCACATTGTATTCAACTAGAATTAGTTATTGAAAGTCAATCAAACTGCAGCTTGATACCTTTATCATTAAGCCAGAGAAGATGCATTCTTCAGAGAAGATGCATTTTGTTCAATGGTACAAATTCAATAATAATCCAAAAATAATCCATCCATCCATCCATCCATTCTCTTCCGCTTATCCGGGGTCGGGTCGCGGGAGCAGCAGCTTAAGCAGGGAAGCCCAGACTTCCCTCTCCCTAGCCACTTCGTCCAGCTCCTCCGGGAGAATCCCAAGACGTTCCCAGGCCAGCCGGGAGACATAGTCTCTCCAGCGTGTCCTGGGTCATCCCCGGGGCCTCCTCCCGGTAGGACGTGCCCGGAACACCTCACCAGGGAGGCGTCCAGGAGGCATCCTGACCAGATGCCCGAGCCACCTCATCTGGCTCCTCTCGATGCGGAGGAGCAACGGCTCGACTCTGAGTCCCTCCCGGATGACCGAACTTCTCACCCGATCTCTAAAGGGAGAGCCCGGACACCCTGCGGAGGAAACTCATTTCGGCCGCTTGTATCCTGGATCTCGTTCTTTCGGTCATGACCCACAGCTCGTGACCATAGGTGAGGGCAGGAACGTAGATCGACCGGTAAATCGAGAGCTTTGCCTTTCGGCTCGGCTCCTTCTTCACCACGACGGACCGATACAGTCCGCATCACTGCAGACGCTGCACCAATTCGCCTGTCGATCTCTCGTTCCATCGCACCCTCACTCGTGAATGAGACCCCGAGATACTTGAACTCCTCCACTTGGGGCAGGATCTCATCCCCAACCCGGAGAGGGCACTCCACCCTTTTCCGACTGAGGACCATGGTCTCAGATTTGGAGGTGCTAATTCTCATCCCAACCGCTTCACACTCGGCTGCGAACCGTTCCAGTGAGAGTTGGAGATCACGGCTTGATGAAGCCAACAGCACCACGTCATCTGCAAAAAGCAGAGACGCAATGCTGAGGCCACCAAACCGGACACCCTCAACGCCTTGGCTGCGCCTAGAAATTCTGTCCATAAAAGTTATGAACAGAATCGGTGACAAAGGGCAGTCTTGGTGGAGTCCAACCCTCACTGGAAACGAATCTGACTTACTGCCGGCAATGCGGACCAAACTCTGACATCCGTCGTACAGGGACCGAACAGCCCTTATCAAGGGGTTCGGTACCCCATATTCCCGAAGCACCCCCCACAGAACCCCCTGAGGAACACGTTCGAACGCCTTCTCCAAGTCCACAAAACACATGTAGACTGGTTGGGCGAACTCCCATGCCCCCTCAAGGACCCTGCGGAGGGTGTAGAGCTGGTCCACTGTTCCACGGCCAGGATGAAAACCACATTGCTCTTCCTGAATCCGAGATTCGACTTCCCGACGGACCCTCCTCTCCAGAACCCCTGAATAGACCTTACCAGGGAGGCTGAGGAGTGTGATCCCCCTGTAGTTGGAACACACCCTCCGGTCCCCCTTCTTAAAAAGGGGGACCACCACCCCAGTCTGCCAATCCAGAGGCACTGTCCCCGACGTCCACGCGATGTTGCAGAGGCGTGTCAACCAAGACAGCCCCACAACATCCAGAGCCTTTAGGAACTCCGGGCGGATCTCATCCACCCCCGGGGCCCTGCCACTGAGGAGCTTTTTAACTACCTCTGTGACCTCAACCCCAGAGATAGGAGAGCCCGCCTCAGAGAACCCAGACTCTGCTTCCTCATGGGAAGGCGTGTCGCCGGAATTGAGGAGGTCTTCGAAGTATTCTCCCCACCGAGTCATAACGTCCCGAGTTGAGGTCAGCAGCGCCCCATCCCCACTATACACAGTGTTGATGCTGCACTGCTTCCCCCTCCTGAGACGTCTGATGGTGGACCAGAATCTCCTCGAAGCCGTCCGGAAGTCGTCCTCCAAGGCCTGACCGAACTCCTCCCACGCCCGAGTTTTTGCCTCAGCAACCACCAAACCTGCATTCCGCTTGGCCAGCCGGTACCTATCAGCTGCCTCAGGAGTTCCACAGGCCAAAAAGGCCCGATAGGACTCCTTCTTCAGCTTGACGGCATCCCTTACCGCCGATGTCCACCAGCGGGTTCTGGGGTTGCCGCCACGACAGGCACCGACCACCTTATGGCCACAGCTGCGGTCGGCCGCTTCGACAATGGAGGCGCGGAACATGGTCCACTCAGACTCAATGTCCCCCGCCTCCCCCGGAACGTGGGTCAAGTTCTGCCGGAGGTGGGAGTTGAAACTCCTTCTGACAGGGGATTCCGCCAGGCGTTCCCAGCAGACCCTCACAATACGTTTGGGTCTGCCAGGTCGGACCGGCATCTTCCCCCACCATCGGAGCCAACACACCACCAGGTGGTGATCGGTTGACAGCTCCGCCCCTCTCTTCGCCCGAGTGTCCAAGACATGCGGCCGCAAGTCCGATGACATGACCACAAAGTCAATCATCGAACTGCGGCCTAGGGTGTCCTGGTGCCAAGTGTACGTATGGACACCCTTATGTCTGAACATGGTGTTCATTATGGACAGTCTGTGACGAGCACAGAAGTCCAATAACTGAACACCATTCGGGTTCTGATCGGGGGGGCCGTTCTTCCCAATCACGCCCTTCCAGGTCTCACTGTCATTGCCCACATGAGCATTGAAGTCCCCCAGCAGAACGATGGAGTCCCCAGTGGGAGCGCTCTCCAGCACCCCCTCCAAGGACTCCAAAAAGGGTGGGTACTCTGAACTGCTGTTTGGTGCATAAGCACAAACAACAGTCAGGACCCGTCCCCCCACCCGAAGGCGGAGGGAGGCTACCCTCTCATCCACCGGGGTGAACCCCAATGTACAGGCGCCAAGCCGGGGGGCTATAAGTATACCCACACCTGCTCGGCGTCTCTCACCATGAGCAACTCCAGAGTGGAAGAGAGTCCAACCCCTCTCGAGAGGACTGGTACCAGAGCCCAAGCTGTGTGTGGAGGTGAGCCCGACTATATCTAGTCGGAACTTCTCGACCTCACACACCAGCTCGGGCTCCTTCCCTGCCAGAGAGGTGACATTCCACGTCCCAAGAGCCAGCTTCTGTAGCCGGGGATCGGATCGCCAAGGTTCCCGCCTTCGGCCACCGCCCAGCTCACAGTGCACCCGACCCCTATGGCCCCTCTCACAGGTGAGAGGGGCCATGAGCCCATGGGAAGGGGGTCCCCCTTCCCATGAGCCCATGGGAAGGGGGACCCACGTTGTCCTTTCGGGCTGCGCCCGACCGGGCCCCATGGGTGCACCAGGCGCTCGCCTTCGAGCCCCACCTCCAGGCCTGGCTCCAGAGGGGGGCCCCGGTGGCCCGCGTCCGGGCAAGGGAAAACGTGCTCCACTGTTTTGATTCATCATTAGGGGTCTGTGAGCCGTCCTTTGTCTGGTCCCTCACCGAGGACCTGTTTGTCATGGGTGACCCTGCCAGGGGCACAAAGCCCCAGACAACTTAGCTCCTAGGATCATTGGGACACACAAACCCCTCCACCACGATAAGGTGACGACTCAAGGAGGAGCCAATAATAATCCAATCCAGTAATAATAATAATAATAACAACAATAATAGTATTTTATTATTATTATTATTATTATTATTATTAGATTAGGATGATTATTAACTTGAAATAAATCTTAATATCAAGTCAGTGAGCCAGAATTCCTTTTTGTAGGAAATCTAAGACCAAGGCTTTTTGCTGACGATGACAAACTGGTACCTGTTGCATGTCGAAAACAACAACTTTGCAAGATCACAGCATTATTTCACAGTGATTATTCCCACCATTTAAAATAAGAGACACATTCATCCAAATTATTGTGTTTATTTTGCTTAATATATTGATCTTTCTTTTCTTTTAGTTGAAACAGCATCAATCACAATGGTAATAATGTGATACAAGACAAAAGAAATAAACAACTAAACCAAGAAGACACATTCTCGTAAACATTTGAAAAAAAACTATATTACAACAAAGCAAAGTAAAGCTGGATCGGTAGAAAATTCAAGACATACTTGCAAATGTGGGGAAGCAACGTGTGTTCCAAATCAAACCTGTATTCTTTAATCACTCGCACCCGTCTGGATTCATCGTCAGAGAATAAGAACGCGAGGTCGTAGAAGAAGTGAAAGTGCTGATTATTTTCTCATCCACTTTATAGTTCATCACATTAACACTCACATTCAATTATGACATGGTTTACACTCCAATTGAGAAAAGTGACATAATTACATAATGCCATGTTAAGTCACAGAGCACGTTCATGAGGTCTTAACTGGAGAAAAAGAAAAGAACAGAACTGCATTGTCGTATGTCTATACCAGCCTTGTGTCAGGTTGCAGGGATTTTACTAACAACACGCTAAGTACACTCTATGTGGATAAATTAGTGCAGCAATTATTTATATTATGAAGATTGCTGAATATGGCGTCATCAACCAAAGACAGAAACATGCACTTGTAATTAAAGATTTGCACAACCCAAATAAATTTACATTTAGACATTTCTATGCAGAAATTATTGAAGTCTTATTTCCAAATTCTAAAACCCTTTTGAGAAACACCACCTGCTGCTAGCAGGGGTAGGAATCAATGGGTTAGGGTTAAAGAAGTTACTATTATTATTTTATTATTCTGGCTTATTAGTAATTTTGTAATAGACCTTGGTGAGGACACTGGCATCTGATAAAGATATTGGTCTAGATAAAGATCTATGCCCTACAAGTGACTTTTAAATATAATGTGCTGCTATTATGTAGAATTTCATTACTTTCTTAAGCATGGTTAAGTTCTCCTCAGTTTTCGCTCATTTTTAATCAGACTTGGATGTAAATATTCAAATTTATTATTCCATGCAGAACCTTTAATTATAAGTGTACATTAACTGACCTTTCAAGCATTTCCTCACATACATAATTTGGTTACATAATTGCTGCACGAATTTGACTCTCCTTCTTTACCAATAACAACCTCATGTTGTTTTCACAGGGATGAATTCTACCCAGTACGTCCAATCTTAAAAGAGAACTGAAAGACAAGACTCTGCCACACTTTCACTGCACATAAAGATAGTGAACATGTGAAGGATTTTTTTTCTGTGAATGTAAAAAAATAAGCCTTTTTTTATCCTCCCATGTTTCGATTTTTAAAAATCTGCCCCTGAAGCTCTGAGAATACATTCGTTTTCGCATCATGCACCACCAGCATCCAGCCATACACTAGAGGTGTAAAGTGCATCATGTGCCATTCCTTTCTCACTCAGTCATTCATCTCTTTGCAGCAGAGTCTTGCCTCTCACCTCTTTCACCTATCATCATTCAACATTTCAAAACATTTCTAAACATGGCTGGATGAAGGCAAAAGACGATAGAGGGAGACAAAGTACACAATATCCTGCCTGGATCCACTCTTCCCATCATCTGTAGACATAGACAGGCACTCTGAGGGTCATGGCTGTCTTTGGAAGTGACTTTTTGAGTTCCTCAGAAAATATCTGAGGAGTTCCACATTTCATTCTTCATATACTGTGCTTCCATTATTGACTTCTTGCTTGTCTGTGATGAGTCATCAAACTCCTCTTTGTTCAGAAGCTGGACTAATCAGCCTGCTGCCTTCAAGAAAATGTCCCTTATATTTATAGAAGTAAACTTTCTGCTGAGGCTGTACTTTAAATTTCAAGGGGGACAGCAAAAGAAAACAGGTATTGGAAAGGAAATACAGTTGGCTGTGTGTAATGTCATGGTAATTTATGCTAATATTACTCCTCGATAGCAAAAAGAAAAAGTACATACTCCTGTAATTAAACCAGCACCATTTGATTAAGAAACACAAGCCATTAAATGTACATGTCCACTGGTCTGTGTGTGATTGTGTGTCAACATGTTGCATCAGACCTCACTGAAGTGCTTATTGCTACAGCAAGTTGATATCAGGTGTACAGCAAGTATGAAAATGGTCAACATGTACTAAAACACACCGTATGCAGTAACATTTATGTCCCATCTATCTCCAAACACAAGTTCTGAACATGGCTAAATCAAGTGTTGGGAACAAGGATGTAACATACATATGTTATAAAATACATATGTTCCAAACACAAGAAGTAATTTCATGAGTAAAACTAAAAACACAGTGGGAAACAGTAGTAATAGTAATATAGCTGTCCCTGGATTTATGTTATGTAGTATATCACTCCAGAAAGCAGTTTTGTGCAGAGATCCTGAAATGTTTTCTTCACTTACTTTGAAAAGACTTTGTACCATTACTGAAATCTGGGGATTTTCATTACATTCAGGGCAGAGCGCAGTAGAGGGGCCATGAACAAGACTGCCAGTTATATATATGTTGGAGTTCCCATTGAGTGATGGCATGTTGTGGTCCACTGAGAAGCCAGAGGCTGATATAGTTACTGTCATACAAGCTGACAACACAACAGTCAGTTTTTGTGAATTCACTTTGAAAGCACAATATCACAGAGAATTTCTTTTTCCATTTGTCCATCTCTTTCTGTAGTATTGCCCCTCAATGTGACATTCCATTGGCTGTCATCTTCTTTATCTTCTCTGGTTTTGGCAGAGGTGTGAGAGATTAAACCACTAGGTGATAGAAGTAACAATAAAAAATGAAAAATAAAAAGACAGCATATGTGTGGAGAAAATAGTTGTGGCACAATAAAAAGCCAGCCATGGCTTCTTTCTTCCATTAGTCTATTTTCTCCTCAGTTCAGAGATACGGTCAGTGTGATGTTTCACACAGATTCTTCCATGAGAAACTAGAGGTGAAACTAGACGTCACAGTGACATACAGTCATATTTGACCAGAAGTGGTTGGCAGCAAATAGTGAGTGATGTGGAATGTAAGGTGATTCGTTTGTCTGAATGATGAAGTGAAGGGGTAACACAGTGTCAGGGTGGACAGGGTGAAGGAACATAAAGCACTTGACATACGCCCCTCTCCTCTCCCCATCACTCTCTTCCTTTAGTCCTTTTCTTTCTGTAGCGTACCCCCTCCAGACCATCGTTCACTCTGTTCCATTTCCTGGTCTAGATGAAGGCCTCTGGCTTGCTATCACTGTTGATCTTGACGTAGATCTTTGGGTCCTCGTCACACTCGTCTCTGAGGCGTTGTAGATGGCGGCTGTGGCATAGCAGGTAAAAGGGCAGGCAGAATCCCAGCATGCTCAGTGCCAATAGGCCGACATTGACCTGAAGATAATTATAAGGGTCAAAGCATCATGAAAAGGACTTCAAACGTTCTAAATATTTCCTACAGCACTTGTTCCTAATAGTACTAATATATGCTTATGTCGTCTCACCCATAGAGGGTCTCCATTCAGGGGTCCCACCATGGCCATGAACAGAGGCTGCTGAAGCAGGGCGAACAGAGCGCTGATCAGGGATTGCATGCCTGTCAGGCTGCCAAACTGAGAGGATGGGTAGCTGTATAAACAAGACAAAAAGAAACATCTAGGGTGGTAAATTTAAAAAGGCTTTGCTTTTAACCTAGAATTCTCAAGATTCGGACTGAATCAAATCAAATTGCTCTAGTTTTAATGGAATTGGCTTCGATGCTGATATGTATTCTCTAAATGATTTTTGTACAATTTATTCTGAATAATACATTTCAATTATAATTTCCTTAAACAATGTCCATGTCATTTTCACATGACATACAGCACACAGGTAGACTACATCTTGTGTAGACGATGTAACCTGAAGGAGATCAGTGACTGTAAAGTAGTGGTAGGCGAGAGTGTAGCCAAACAGCATAGGATGGTGGTGTGTAGGATGACTCTGGTGGTGAGGAAGATGAAGAGGGCAAAGGCAGAGCAGAGGACGAAATGGTGGAAGATAAAAAAGGAAGGGTATTGCATGACCTTTAGGAAGGAGTTAAGACAGGCTCTGGGTGGTCAGGAGGTGCTTCCAGATGACTGGACAACTACAGCTAATGTGATCAGGGAGACAGGTAGGAGAGTATTTGGTGTGTCATCTGGAAGGAAAGTAGATAAGGAGACTTGGTGGTGGAATGAGGAGGTACAGGAGTGTATACAAAGAAAGAGGTTAGCTAAGAAGAAGTGGGACACTGAGAGGACTGAGGAGAGTAGACAGGAGTACAGGGAGATGCAGCGTAAGGTGAAGGTAGAGGTAGCAAAGGCCAAACAAGAAGCTTATGATGACTTGTATGCTCGGTTGGACAGTAAGGAGGGAGAGACTGATCTATACAGGCTGGCAAGACAGAGAGACAGAGATGGGAAGGACGTGCAGCAGGTTAGGGTGATTAAGGATAAGGAGGGAAGTCTATTGACAGGTGCCAGCAGTGTGATGGGAAGATGGAAAGAGTACTTTGAAGAGTTGATGAACGTGGAAAATGAGAGAGAACAAAGACTAGAAGAGGTGACTGTTGTGGACCAGGATGTAGCAAAGATTAGCCAGGATGAAGTGAGGAGGGCACTGAAGAGGATGAAGAGTGGAAAGGCAGTTGGTCCTGATGATATACCTGTAGAGGTTTGGAAGTGTCTAGGAGAGGTGGCAGTAGAGTTTCTGACTGGGTTGTTCAACAGGATCTTAGATAGTGAGAAGATGCCTGAGGAGTGGAGGAGAAGTGTGCTGGTGCCCATTTTTAAGAACAAGGGAGATGTGCAGAGTTGTGGCAACTACAGAGGAATAAAGCTGATGAGCCATACAATGAAGTTATGGGAAAGAGTAGTGGAAGCTAGACTAAGGGCAGAAGTGAACATTTGTGAGCAGCAGTATGGTTTCATGCCAAAAAAGAGTACTACAGATGCAGTATTTGCTTTGAGGATGTTGATAGAGAAGTACAGAGAAGGCCAGACGGAGCTGCATTGTGTTTTTGTAGATCTGGAGAAAGCTTATGACAGGGTGCCCAGAGAGGAACTGTGGTATTGTATGAGGAAGTCTGGAGTGGCAGAGAAGTATGTTAGAGCGGTGCAGGACATGTATGAGGACTGTAAGACAGTGGTGAGGTGTGCTGTAGGTGTGACAGAGGAGTTCAAGGTGGAGGTGGGACTGCATCAGGGATCAGCTCTGAGCCCCTTCTTGTTCGCTATGGTGATGGACAGGCTGACAGACGAGGTTAGACAGGAATCTCCATGGACTATGATGTTTGCAGATGACATTGTGATCTGCAGTGAGAGTAGGGACGAGGTGGAGGAGAAGTTAGAGAGGTGGAGGTTCGTCCTGGAAAGGAGAGGGATGAAGGTTAGCCGCAGTAAGACAGAGTACATGTGTGTGAATGAGAGGGACCCAAGTGGAAGAGTGAGGTTACAGGGAGAAGAGATCAAGAAGGTGGAGGATTTTAAGTACTTAGGGTCAACAGTCCAGAGCAATGGAGAGTGGGGAAAAGAGGTGAAGAAACGTGTACAGGCAGGATGGAATGGGTGGAGAAAAGTGTCAGGTGTGATGTGTGATAGAAGAGTTTCAGCTAAAATGAAAGGAAAGGTGTACAAAACTGTGGTGAGACCAGCAATGTTGTTCGGTCTAGAGACAGTGTCACTGAGGAAAAGACAGGAGGCAGAGCTGGAGGTAGCAGAGATGAAGATGCTGAGGTTCTCTCTGGGAGTGACCAGGAAGGATAGGATCAGGAATGAGTATATCAGAGGGACAGCACATGTTAGAGGTTTTGGAGATAAAGTCAGAGAGGCCAGACTGAGATGGTTTGGACATGTCCAGAGGAGAGATAGTGAATATATTGGTAGAAGGATGCTGAGTTTTGAACTACCAGGCAGGAGGCCTAGAGGAAGACCAAAGAGGAGGTTTATGGATGTAGTGAAAGAGGACATGAAGGTAGTTGGTGTGAGAGAAGAGGATGCAGAAGACAGGGTTAGATGGAGGACACTGATTCGCTGTGACGACCCCTGAAGGGAAAAGCCGAAAGGAAAAGAAGAAGACCCTACAGGGCATACCCTACTGGGCATTTCCTGTTTAAACGCATGAGCAGTGTGAGGTCTGTGAGTCTGAGGATATCCATCATAAGCAACCATGATAGATCTGCAATACAGATCTATCATGGTTGCTTTGCTGGATGAATAGCTCAACATCGACATTGATTAATTTTCATGTTGTGTGCTTAAATACCATCTCTATTTTTTACTTTTTGTCAAATTTATTTACAATATAAACACTGGTGGCTAGTCAACATAAGAACACCAAGGTCCTGCCCTACCGGAGTCACACAACTCTTGTGTGTTATCTTTTGAACGTCACACTTACACAGCAGCATAGAGACCTCCGACTGCAGAGTGGATGAACCCTCTGACAATAGTGTGCAGGACAAATGACAGAATCTATAGAGAGTGAAAAACATGTACAGTAAGTACAATGTTCGATCATACAGCTGTCCATAGTGGAAGATGGTTTTCACGTTTAATAAACGAGATTCAAAATGACTAAGTAACATGCAATAACTTCTCTTCCCAGTAGATGTCACTAAAGTACTGTGAATTAGCAGGATTGCGTCGCAATGGGAGTCTCTGAGTCAGAACATCGTGTACATTCCCTTTTCTCCCTCTTCCTCTGCAGTAATGTCTATGAGACTGCCCCCAAGAACACACACTGATATGTGCATCCCACGGAAGCTTCAGCAACACAAAATAAATATCAACCCAGTGTGGGTTTATGTACCTGAAGGGGCAGGCTGGGGATGACGCAGGTAACCCCAAAGCCAACCAGGAGTAAGTTGGTGAAGATGAAGGCTCTAGTCGCATTAATGATTTTCTGAATCTGTCTGTCAGGACGACGTGGCTGACCAGGCTCCCTAGTGGAATGGAAAAAAATACATTTTGTCATAAATACAGTTTGTCTTCTTTCATTTTCTGCTGTATGGATGTATGCATGTAACCGCACCTCTTGGCACTCTTCTCATTAGCATCCTCACAATCTTTGAGTCTCCAGTCCATGACGTAGCCAATCACAGGAGAGGTGACCAGACACAGCAGTTGGAGCACACCAAAGATTGATGTGTAAACACTCACTGAGAGATAGACAACAGAGCAGTGACAGTAAATGTTTTGTTTATGTGAAATATTTCAATTTAGAACATGAAATGAATATGAAGTTTGGGTGAGGAACTTGTAAATTAGCAAACATAAAGTGGACAGACAGGTGAGCAGAATGACTCAAGAGGGTAGGTGGTTAGATCTTTTTTTGTTTCTTACCCACTTGCATCTTCTCAACTGCAACAGCAGCATGAAGCCAGCATGACAAGGAAAGATAAAAAACAACAGAGACAACAGGGAAGTGAAAGACAGAGCTGTGTTAGCTAGCATCAACAACGCAGGTAAGCTGAGCAGAAAGACAGACAGAGGACTGTTAAGTGTGAGATGGCAAAAAGGAAAGATATGGCTAGAAGAAGAACACCGAATAAAACATTCTACAACTCTCAGCTCTAGTCATCAAGTTGAAACACAGACCTGAGCTGAGGTCTCCCTCTGTCAGAGACTCCAGGATGGTGTTCATGGCTCCCATGTAAAAGATGAGGCGCAGCTGGGTCACACACATTGTGATGAGGCTCAGCAAGAAGATGGGACTGAAGATACTCTTCATGAAGGACTGAGCTGCAGAGGAAATTAAATAAGACACGTCTTTACAGTTTGATAACACATCACAATATCACAACATCTCCACACATGTGATTAACTTTATGCCAGCACATGATATTCTGTAATATTTACAGAATATTACAGAAATGTTTTTGTATCTTTTCACATTCTAATCTCTTTGTATTTAATGGAAAACTATTGTTTTCTTTGTTGTTAAAATATGTCTCGGTTAAATACTCTGTAAAGATGGAGGGACCACTGTCAACTAAATATTCCCAGTGACCCCTGGGTACCGTGGTAACATGTGTTCTGCATGACAAGCTTAGTATAGTGGGGGATTCCAAGGAAGATGGGTTCCAGGAAAAGTTGATCATTGATCAAAATAGTGAATGTAGAAGGAAACTGGACAAAGTGGTCCATATGTTGAAGCACTGGACAAACCAATTAATTGTCGGTGCACAGATGGAGCAGATGGCTTTATAGCCCAGAACAGATGTACAGCTGAAGCTAAGTTAAGATAATTGTTTGTTGGCAGGTCATGCTTCAAGGTATTAGAAAGTCTTAAAAGCACTTTCTTACGTGTGATATTGGAGTAATGTAGAATCTATGTGAAACTAGCAAGGCAAACAATGAATACATACAAAAAGACCTTTGCCTATCGTCAGGAATGACCCAAAATGTAATTTACACAACAATCTACTAAACTGAGGTCATGGTCTGATCCCGTTGTGGGAGAGCTGGGAGAAACTGAAGAAGTTGTAGTGGAACAAAGGTAAGCTTAGACATAATATAGAGGTTAAAAGACACTGGATGGCAGAGGTACAGAATATGTACACAGTTGTTGTTCACATCAGATACAGAGCATTAACATCAAACACAAGTTTAATTACTAAAAGGTAGCAGGTTCATCAAGACTATAACAACGGACACTAAACTTGTTAGTATAGTTTCCAAGCTGACATGGGACGAGGCCAGTCTTTAAACAAAGTGAGCACGGATTCTGGATACGTGTGTGTGTGTGCGTGTGCGTGCGTGCGTGCGTGCGTGTGTGTGTGTGTGAAACAACAGACCAAAAATGTTCTGGTACAACCATTTACTAGATAGTGAGTGTTTGCTCAGAAAGTCTATCCACATTTGGAGCTTGATTGATTCTGGACCTACTTGTAATCGATTCTTAATTTAATTTTTACCTCATGAGGGAAATAGAACAAGCTCAAATCCAATATTGATATATCATAGATTCGGTTTTAGTTTAGGATTAGGTGGTAATATTTTGTGTGATGGGAAATAATTAAAACTATTATAATATGTCAATCGACCTCTTATCTTCACTCTTGGAAACATCCATCCATCCATCCATTCTCTACCGCTTATCCGGGGTCGGGTCGCGGGGGCAGCAGCTTGAGCAGGGAAGCCCAGACTTCCCTCTCCCTAGCCACTTCGTCCAGCTCCTCCGGGAGAATCCCAAGACGTTCCCAGGCCAGCCGGGAGACATAGTCTCTCCAGCGTGTCCTGGGTCCTCGGGGCCTCCTCCCGGTAGGACGTGCCCGGAACACCTCACCAGGGAGGCGTCCAGGAGGCATCCTGACCAGATGCCCGAGCCACCTCATCTGGCTCCTCTCGATGCGGAGGAGCAGCGGCTCGACTCTGAGTCCCTCCCGGATGACCGAACTTCTCACCCTATCTCTAAGGGAGAGATAGTCGCACCCTGTGGAGGAAACTCATTTCGGCCGCTTGTATCCTGGATCTCGTTCTTTCTTTCGGTCACGACCCACAGCTCGTGACCAGAGGGCATGAACGTAGATCGACCGGTAAATCGAGAGCTTTGCCTTTCGGCTCAGTTCCTTCTTCACCACGACGGACCGATACAGAGTCCGCATCACTGCAGACGCTGCACCGATCCGCCTGTCGATCTCCCGTTCCATCGTACCCTCACTCGTGAATGAGACCCCGAGATACTTGAACTCCTCCACTTGGGGCAGGATCTCATCCCCAACCCGGAGAGGGCACTCCACCCTTTTCCGACTGAGGACCATGGTCTCAGATTTGAGGTGCTAATTCTCATCCCAACCGCTTCACACTCGGCTGCGAACCGTTCCAGTGAGAGTTGGAGATCACGGCTTGATGAAGCCAACAGCACCACGTCATCTGCAAAAAGCAGAGACGCAATGCTGAGGCCACCAAACCGGACACCCTCAACGCCTTGGCTGCGCCTAGAAATTCTGTCCATAAAAGTTATGAACAGAATCGGTGACAAAGGGCAGTCTTGGTGGAGTCCAACCCTCACTGGAAACGAATCTGACTTACTGCCGGCAATGCGGACCAAACTCTGACATCCGTCGTACAGGGACCGAACAGCCCTTATCAAGGGGTTCGGTACCCCATATTCCCGAAGCACCCCCCACAGAACCCCCCGAGGAACACGGTCGAACGCTTTCTCCAAGTCCACAAAACACATGTAGACTGGTTGGGCGAACTCCCATGCCCCCTCAAGGACCCTGCGGAGGGTGTAGAGCTGGTCCACTGTTCCACGGCCAGGACGAAAACCACATTGCTCCTCCTGAATCCGAGATTCGACTTCCCGACGGACCCTCCTCTCCAGAACCCCTGAATAGACCTTACCAGGGAGGCTGAGGAGTGTGATCCCCCTGTAGTTGGAACACACCCTCCGGTCCCCCTTCTTAAAAAGGGGGACCACCACCCCAGTCTGCCAATCCAGAGGCACTGTCCCCGACGTCCACGCGATGTTGCAGAGGCGTGTCAACCAAGACAGCCCCACAACATCCAGAGCCTTTAGGAACTCCGGGCGGATCTCATCCACTCCCGGGGCCCTGCCACCGAGGAGCTTTTTAGCTACCTCTGTGACCTCAACTCCAGAGATAGGAGAGCCCGCCTCAGAGAACCCAGACTCTGCTTCCTCATGGGAAGGCGTGTCGCCGGAATTGAGGAGGTCTTCGAAGTATTCTCCCCACCGAGTCACAACGTCCCCAGTTGAGGTCAGCAGCGCCCCATCCCCAGTATACACAGTGTTGATGCTGCACTGCTTCCCCCTCCTGAGACGTCTGATGGTGGACCAGAATCTCCTCGAAGCCATCCGGAAGTCGTCCTCCAAGGCCTCACCGAACTCCTCCCACGCCCGAGTTTTTGCCTCAGCAACCACCAAAGCTGCATTCCGCTTGGCCAGCCGGTACCTATCAGCTGCCTCAGGAGTTCCACAGGCCAAAAAGGCCCGATAGGACTCCTTCTTCAGCTTGACGGCATCCCTTACCGCCGATGTCCACCAGCGGGTTCTGGGGTTGCCGCCACGACAGGCACTGACCACCTTATGGCCACAGCTGCGGTCGGCCGCTTCGACAATGGAGGCGCGGAACATGGTCCACTCAGACTCAATGTCCCCCGCCTCCCCCGGAACGTGGGTCAAGTTCTGCCGGAGGTGGGAGTTGAAACTCCTTCTGACAGGGGATTCCGCCAGGCGTTCCCAGCAGACCCTCACAATACGTTTGGGTCTGCCAGGTCGGACCGGCATCTTCCCCCACCATCGGAGCCAACACACCACCAGGTGGTGATCGGTTGACAGCTCCGCCCCTCTCTTCGCCCGAGTGTCAAAGACATGCGGCCGCAAGTCCGATGACACGACCACAAAGTCAATCATCGAACTGCGGCCTAGGGTGTCCTGGTGCCAAGTGTACGTATGGACACCCTTATGTCTGAACATGGTGTTCATTATGGACAGTCCGTGACGAGCACAGAAGTCCAATAACTGAACACCATTCGGGTTCTGATCGGGGGGGCCGTTCTTCCCAATCACGCCCTTCCAGGTCTCACTGTCATTGCCCACATGAGCATTGAAGTCCCCCAGCAGAACGATGGAGTCCCCAGTGGGAGCGCTCTCCAGCACCCCCTCCAAGGACTCCAAAAAGGGTGGGTACTCTGAACTGCTGTTTGGTGCATAAGCACAAACAACAGTCAGGACCCGTCCCCCCACCCGAAGGCGGAGGGAGGCTACCCTCTCGTCCACTGGGGTGAACCCCAATGTATAGGCGCCAAGCCGGGGGGCTATAAGTATACCCACACCTGCTCGGCGTCTCTCACCATGAGCAACTCCAGAGTGGAAGAGAGTCCAACCCCTCTCGAGAGGACTGGTACCAGAGCCCAAGCTGTGTGTGGAGGTGAGCCCGACTATATCTAGTCGGAACTTCTCGACCTCACACACCAGCTCGGGCTCCTTCCCTGCCAGAGAGGTGACATTCCACGTCCCAAGAGCCAGCTTCTGTAGCCGGGGATCGGATCGCCAAGGTTCCCGCCTTCGGCCACCGCCCAGCTCACAGTGCACCCGACCCCTATGGCCCCTCTCACAGGTGGTGAGCCCATGGGAAGGGGGACCCACGTTGTCCTTTCGGGCTGCGCCCGACCGGGCCCCATGGGTGCAGACCCGGCCACCAGGCGCTCGCCTTCGAGCCCCACCTCCAGGCCTGGCTCCAGAGGGGGGCCCCGGTGGCCCGCGTCCGGGCAAGGGAAAACGTGTTCCACTGTTTTGATTCATCATGAGGGGTCTGTGAGCCGTCCATTGTCTGGTCCCTCACCTAGGACCTGTTTGTCATGGGTGACCCTGTCAGGGACACAAAGCCCCAGACAACTTAGCTCCTAGGATCATTGGGACACACAAACCCCTCCACCACGATAAGGTGACGACTCAAGGAGGAGCTCTTGGAAACATCTCTGTAAAAATGATTTCAATGAGGAACTTTTTTAAGTACACATTTCACTTTCTGCTATTTCTCCTCAGGGCTTTTGTCTGTACACAGTTGAAGAATGTTCTTAACTTGGACATAAGACTGGACAATTTGAGGCTGAACGACACTCATTTTTACTTGTGTTGAAATGATTTTCAACAGCAGCTTTCGGTACTTGAATTACTGTCAAAGATAACAATAATCTCTCAGTGGAATGCCAAGGATTCCAGCAATTTTGGTTAGATGGCAAAATTTTTCTAGAGATTTGTAGCATTTCAAGTTTCACCTGTGTTTTTCACTTACACTCCTCCTTCTCCTTACACTTCACCTCCAGGTCGATGGTGGACAGGCAAAGCTTGTTGGCTTCCTGCATCTCCAGGTCTTTGGGTGGCTGCTGCTGCTGCTTTATGGAGTTGCCAACACTAAGACGGCGCCCCACTGTGGTGACCTGTCGATAGAACTGCTTCCCAGTGATCTTATGGTCAAATCCTAGCCAGCTGAACTTGATCTTCACCCTGAAGGAATGACATAAAGACAAGACATACAGAATGGTTATTGTGGTCACAAAATACTTGGAGACATCAAATGACTGCAGGAGGAATACAAAATTAAAAAAAAAAGTCAAAGGAAAACTGGTTAGGAAAGAAAGGATTGAGATGAGTAAAAACAAAGTCTCTTGATCTTCTAGCTTTATATTTCTTGTCTTTAAAGCTTACTTGACCTGTGCTACATTACACAGGGATTTGCTGCACGCTACGAGAGAGCACACAGGTCTTTATACAAGTTCATACGCAGTAATGTGTACAAAACAGCCAGTGAGACTCAGGTTAGCAGAAAGCATTACAATAGCTGCTTAATAATGCTAGCTATGGTAAAGGGAAACAATTGCCTTTGTGTGAGCAAGACTATGATGCGTGTTCCTTACGTGAAGTCCATATCCTCTGGGCCTGGGAAGGGTTCGAGAGGCCAGTTGACAAAGCAGTTAAGAAAAACGAGGCCGGCGCAGCCAGCCCAAACCATAAGTATGGTGATGAAGGTGGCACCCAGATCATAGATCACCTATAGGCAGGCAGAAGGTCATAAAACAGCACAAAGGAGACTCGTGTTCCTTTTTGGCTTCCTGCATCTCCAGGTCTTTGGAGACCTCTGCATTACCAGTGTTATTCATTCACAATTCACTAAAGGACATGGCTTTTAAAGAGAAAAGGTCAAATTCATTAAAGTTTTAGCTTAATTAAATCAGTAATTAGATGATTCATTGGCAATACATATCAAATTTACCTTGATGCCAGGGAAAGTCACAGCAGAAGACGCATAAGATCCAATCATCAGAGCAATGAAGGTTGACCTCAGATCTCCAAACATGTTAGGAAGCTATGAAAGAGGGCAGAAAAAAAGATTTTTACAAAACTTCATATAAGTGCAAACAATTTCTAAAGATTGATTGGAAAGACAGTGGACAATATCTTCCTTAAATACACTGCCCGGCCAAAAAAAAGTCACCGTTTGGGTTTCAATAAGCAAATTGCAGTGTTATGATCAGGGGTTGCTTCGGTTGGTCAAGTCGAGGCTCAGCAATATTATTCAGCAAAAAAATTAAGTCAGCTGAGTATCTGAATGACCAGGCAATCGCATAAATGGATTTTTTCTCCCGGATGGCATGATCATATTCCAGGACAACAATGCCAAAATTTATCGGACTCTAATTGTGAAAGGGTGGTCCAGGGAGTGTGAGGAATCATTTTGACACATCAATTGGCCCCCACGGTCCTGAGTTTAACCCCATTCAAAGTGTATGGGATGTGCTGGAGAAGACCTTGCAGAGTGGTTTGACTCCTATCGTCGATACAAGAACTCGGCCAAATGGAATAATAAATGCTGTGACGTTGTACAAGGTTGTCGAAACAATGCCAAATGGCAAATGCACACTGCAATCAAAGCTACAGGCAGTCCCACAAAATACTAGAATGTGTGACTTTTTTTGGGGGGCCGGGCTGTGTATAATAACATTAGCGTGTGAGACTGTTGGCATGTGAAAAGGAAAAGACATATTCAGTGTCTCAACCGGAAAAGAAATTTTTCTTTAGAAGAAGACAAAAATGCTTCCTGAGATAAACTACATCACCACAGCTCCTTCACCCAAGCGCTTCGCATGACCAAGTGTTGATAGGCTTGCTAAACACAAAGTACACCATGTACAGCATTTCCTGCACAGTTCACATTTCAGCATTTGAAGTGGAACTGAGGGCTTGTAATGATGACCCTCAGCTTCACAGGCAGGAACACATGATGTTCATCAAACATCAAAAATTCAAAATGAACCAGACGTCTTCAGAAAGTTAAAATTATACCAAAACATTTCACAAAGGAGAATACATTTTTGACTAAATTAAAGATCAATCAAAGTCAAAGTAAACAGCAGTTGATGTGTTCAGATGAAACAGATGTGGAGATCCATTTTCCTACACCGCTTTATCCGCCGTTGTGGGTCACGGGGAGCTTGAGCCTATCCCAACTGGCTTAGGGCGTGACGTGGGGGACACTCCGGGCACGACGCCAGTGCGCTGCGGAGCTACACAGAGAGAGACAACCATGCACGCTCACACTCACACCTACGGGTAATTTGGAATGGCCAATTAACCTGAAGCACATATTTTTGGAGGTGGGAGGAAGCCGGGAAACCTGGAGAAAACCCACGCAGCCACGGGAGAACATCCAAACTCTGCACAGAACAGGACTCGAACCCGCAATCACCTTGCTGTGCAGCGACAGCACCCTGCAAGGCTGAGTGCTATGATATATTTTTTATTGCTCTTGAGTTAAAATAGAATGAAATGACTGGCCTTTATCTAAAGTGCTATGAACTACAGTATTGAGAGTTTCCTCCTGCCTGAAAATGCCCAGTGACTCAGTGGAATTATGGAGAAAGAGTGGGTGCAGTGAATTCTAACTAAAATGTAGTACTATTGTAGATCATCAAGACTAAAACTCTGTTCTCTTTTGCATTGTTCTTACCTGTCAGTCCACCCATCCATCTAACCCTACAGGGGTGCAGCTTGTTAGGCCGCTGCTTGAACCCTGTCACACCAGACAGACGTCATTCCCCAGAATAATTGGACCAAAGGTGAGAAAAAAATCGTTATGCCCCAGTCACTATGTCCAAAATAACAAGAGCCCCAAATCTTTCCATTCCACTTTCTCCGTGGCAGCACTCAACCAGAAGATTCCAGTTTTGACCCTTTACGGGAAGAAGCTGACTAGCAACACAAGAGTAGGATGGCTGACCTTTGGCACAGTTGACAATATGATAGAAAACACAAATGAGTGTAGCTCAGACAAACGTCTGAGGTTATGATGAGGTTATGCACTTTTGTAAGTCAAGTAAGGGTGTAAAGAAAACACCAATAAGTTTGGTTAGAGCCAATGAAAGGAATAATAAGAGTATGTTTCAATCCACCATCTACATCATGTTTATATACCTTCTTGATCACTCAGTCAACAAATAATTTCATATTTAGATTCCAGATTTTTTATATATATAAAGGAACAAAGATACCTCACTGTGGATGAGTAAGATAAGATAGATATTATAGCGCTTCATCATCACCACCATCACCAATAATCAAATTTGCATTGTTAGCAAAGAAGATGATCTGAAACCCATTACAGCTGACTTTAGGTAGGAGTCATGTTGCACCCTAGACAAGTCATTACTCGGCCAGATAAAAAAAAAGACAATCAGCACTTCAAGTTTCCTGTGGTCAGTTTAGAGTCAGGTTTTTAGTAATGGGAGGGAGGAAAACACGAAGACATGAGGGAACACAAAAACGAAAAAACAGAAATGACCCATGCGGATTTAAACCTACAACTTCTTGCTGTGCCGTAATATGCATGTGTGTCAGTGTGTGTGTGTTTATTTTGTGTGTGTTTATTTACTTCTATACTTTATTGATACCACTGGAATTTCTATCAGTGAAATCAGGTTCTCTGCATTTGACCCAACCAATAATACATGAGTCAAGCAGATAGGTGTGTTCATAAGGAGTGAGTCAGTTCAATTTCAGACTCGAACAGACAGACCAGACAGACTCCTGTATGGCTGCGCAATAACAGACAGGATCATTTCCAAAGTCAGAAACAAGAGCTGTTTGTAGAAGAGGTTTGACCTGACATTAACATGATATTTCCTTCCGGTAAATGGGTCCACTTGAATATGTGCTGGAAGCCCACAATTTTAGACTAACTCAACAGTGGATTATATTGATCAAACAAGTCAATCCATCCATTTTTCTTGAAGATGAAATAGCTGCAATTTTCTTGTCTTCAGCCTCTTTTTCCATCATGTGTTTATGCCTTGTGTTTCATGTGGCCTTGTGATGCGTTGCCAACCACCTCTCGCCAATGGTCAGCTGGGAAAGGCTCCAGCAACTCCTGTGACCCGTAAAGCAGAAAAACCGCTGTCATCAAGACGACTGCGGTTGTCTTGTCGACAAGAAAGTGGATGGACGGATGGATGGACAGCTCTGTCGATGTTGCTCAGTGTCAATGAGATTTGTAGCTTGAGCAATTTTTCTGCTCAGCTGTGATTGACTCATGTCTGGCTGACTGAGCAGGAGGTTATCAGTGCGTGCAAAGGAAATGAATACTGTGTACACAGAACAACATGTGACCCACTCTAACTATCATAGCTCCATCACACACGACTGATACAGTCCATAGTCTAGGCCACATGTGTCAAACTCAAGGCGCGGGGGCCAAATATGGCCCGCCACATCATTTTATGTGGTCCGCAAGAGCATAAAAGGTAAGACTGTCCAAAAATAAATGGGTCAAAAGCATGCTTTGACCAAAAACCACATTTCCCACAATGCAATAATTAAGGCTATTTTAACTTTGACAAAAAACAAAGTTAATGTCTTAACTTGTGTTTGATGTTATTTTTCTTATTCACTTGGATAGTTTGATCCTTAATTGATGAAGTTATGTGGGTTTCATAAACTATCCCCACCTATATATTTGAATAAGCTCCCTTGAAAAGTCTCATGCTGTCACGCTGACACCAACTCCACCCACTACTTGTCAATCAAGCGCCCAACCAATCACAGCACCAAACCAATCACGGCGCATCTGCCAGAAGGAATCACGTGAACAACATGGCGTAAGGCATCTGCTTTGTGAGTAGAAGAATTAACTATACATGGACTTCCCAGTTAACATAATTATTAGGGTTGAGCCGGATACTCGTTTTATACAAGTATCCGGTACGGATAATGCATTTTGACGAGTACGAGTACAAATACGAATAAAGCCCGTTAATACTCGTGATCGGACTGAAGGAAAATCAGCCAGACTGTTGTCACGCTCTGTGATTGGCCAGTCAAACCTACGTCCCGCCCCTCCCTACAGACTGCAGTTAGAGCGGAGTTTCCCTGTCCCACTCCGGTACACGCAGTTACTGATCTCTCTGTTCGTGGCGTCACTGTTGCTCACGTCCTTATTAGATTTTCTTCAGCTTGCCTCTATTTTGGTGTTTGGTTATGTGGTGAACTTTCTTGTTTTTTTTGTTGTTGTTTTTTTTGTTGCACGTACGTGTGTGCATTTAACCACCGCCTCGGTGGTTAAAGTCTTTTTTTTTTACCTGTTCTAAACTCTGTTCAAATTAACAATGTCTATACTTAATATTTTAACTGAGACAAAGCACGTGCGCGCGCACACACACACACACACACACACACACACACACACACACACACACACACACACACACACACACACACACACCATAATCAATATTGTTTAACTTTATGTGAAAAAAATGGCAATAGCATTAGGTACTACAAATAAATAATTGAAAAAAAAAGTACTAGAAAAAAATTTAAATGAAAAAGAAGAAAAAAATTAAAAAGTTTTGTTGAGTATGACAATTCTTGTTCATGCATACTTTGTAGTTAATTACTTTTTTTATTTCATGCACTTCATTAATGTACTTTGTGTTTACTCGTTCTATATATAGTTCCTTTACTATTGTGATCAAAAGCGTTGAATCTCAATTCTGAGTCTCTTCGGTAAATATTCATTCATAGACTTAAGAATATTCATGTTCTGACTCAGTTCCATAAAAAACTTGTTCTGTAAATAGTTCTCTTACTTTTGTGATCAAAAAAAATTATTTGAATTTCAATTTTGAGGTGCTGTTCTGTAAATAGTTTAAAATAAGCAAAAATACAGCAACTTGTGATCAATCCATATCAATTTTAGACTTTAAACAATGTGGGGATTTAAGCCGCACCCATTTCCGGTCAAACCACACCCACTTCCGATTTAAGCCCCGCCCATTCCGAATACAGATACAGATAATCTAGTTGGTTGAACAGATACAGATACAGATAGTGGTGTACTCGCTCATCCCTAATAATTATACTGTGTCATAACTGTTCCAACAATTTTCATGTTTTTGAGCAGAGAGTCCAAACAGCAGGAATGAGACAGAGAACCGCAACGAATTCTGAGTGAAACTAGCTGGCTAGCACGAACAGTCTGTCCAGCTATGGTTTCCGCTTGGAATGGGACATTTGATGTAGATCCTAAGTGCTCCTCGGGCATCTGACAAAAACGGTCTTTAAGTAACTACAAACAGTTCTGTTCATGTAGTCAGCTAACAGAACTATCACTTCTCTAAAATTTCTTTTCCACTTGCTCTTTTTACAGGTGCCTTTTCCTTTAATGTTAACTCCTTTCCCAATCTCACGATTATTTAGCTTTCTTTCTCCAGTTAGCCTGCTAACATTCATCTACGGCTTCACAGTGCCCGCCCAGCGCAATCCATGATTTGCCAACACAAAGTCATTATGTCACCATGTTGATTTTTGACTATGCTGGGTGCGCTTGGTTTATAAAACCAATACATTTGTTTTCACATGTTTGGTATGAAGTCTGATATTATTGTTTTATTTTGGAATTTCCACGGGTTGCCGCTAGTTTATGTTATAACAGAGCAATAAGCAAACATGTTTGTAATGTTTGTAACTTGAATAAGTACTAAATTCAGAGTCATTTAACATTAAGGAGTAGTTATATTTATTTTGACATTACATTGAGTTACAATTACATTCATAAGTTACATCTGGCCCTTATGCTGATGTGGCCCTCGGTGAAAATGAGTTTGACAACCCTGTTCTAGGCAGCGAGTCTCTTCTCTCCATCGCACAAACCATGGTGAACATAAAAACATGCAAAACTATTCAACGAGCCAGGAGATATGAGAGTAGAAGCATTGAAGGACCATAAACATTTTGTGTTGCCCTTCATTCTGAATGAACTCACTTTATATCAGTGTGCCAAGCACAAAAAATAGAAATGGCAATGACAGAAGCTGTTAAGAACTGCTGATCCTACAGTTAGGTGAGTGAAAAGTGAAAACAGAAATGTTAGACTGGAAAGAAGTGAGAAATGAAAGGAAGAAGAAGGTTTGCTGCAGTAAGTGGAAACTTCAGCTGAACAATGGAGAACCAGCTCTGACCAGTTCTGTCCTGATGGGGCATGATAGGATTCAGTCTATAATAAAGAGCAGCCAAGTGGGCCGTAAGATTAGCAAACACACCAGACAGCATACCTCTATTGACCTGATATCGTGTTTTGCTGCCTCCCATTATGGTCCAACATTTTTTTTGAGGCTAGATAAAACAGATTTTAGTCTGAACAGACGACAAGTTGCAGGTATTTTCACCTATACTGCAGATTAGGGTTGTGAGGACTAGTTTAATTCATGGGCACCAGTTCACCTTTATTGCATGTTTCATGTTCCTGTTTAATTTCATATGTTGTCTGTAACAGCTGGATACAGAGCATATACAGCACATCGCCCCTCATCCCGATCATCTCCAGCATGTTCAAAATAACCTACAAATCATCTCATTGCCTGCTCTGTTCAGAATGAAGTATTGTTTGTGCAGAATGCTTACAGAATGCTTACATTTATCATATCCTTTATCATTTATCATGTCATGTTAACGCTTCTATGCAGAGAATCTGTCAGATATATGATCAGTGATCCTGTAAATTCAGAGGGGGAGGCGACGGTAGAAAATGGATAGACAACTGTAAAAGCTCCTTTCATGGCATGAGAAAAAAAAACTGATTAAAGCAGCAAATAAAGCTTCAGACTCGAGGACTTGTCCAGACAGAACTGCAACATGTGAACATGAAAAAGATTAAGAACAAGGGGACATACTTCATGTCTCGTCTGCGCTGTTAATATACAGCACATACTGTATATGTGTGAATAGAGGAGGTCTGTTTGGGAACATTTCATGAGAAAGGGGACAACTACTGTGTAATATGAAGCTGTTTACAGGCGCAGATTGGATAGGGAGTGGACACACTTTCTTCCTTTCCTCTGGGTCACTCCCAGTTTTCTATCGCTGGGAATATTAACGGTACATCAACAGGAGGAAGTGAGAAAGTTGAGTATCTAAAGAGTCAACATGATGGAGTGAAAGCATTCCACTTTATTCTCCTTATAGATTGCAAAAAAAAAGCAGGGAAAGGAGGACAAAATACATCCCTGCTCCTAAATGACTGAAATACACACATGCTCAGCAATCACGGCAGGTCACTCTGACTCTCAATGATCCATGATAAAAAAAAGCTGCTGAGTCAGAGATCTTTATCCCATTAGAAATAAATGTTGCAAAAACCTCAGTAACAAGCCTTCACTGAGAGAGGAGAGATGAAGAACCTGAGCAGACATCACCAAAACACACACACCTTTCATCAATTTTGAATGTATGACCAGCATTTTTTTTAAGACCTGCGCATTCCTTGAACTGAACCAACACCCACATACACACACACTTACACATAGCATTACAAAGAAAACATTTGTTGAGGCCTGCAGGGAGGTGCCTACTGTAGGTTAGAGGTTCTCCACAGTTGAAAAACACACACAACCGTAACATCACCCCAGCATGTCTGTGAGACGTCTGAGGAAGAAGACTGATATGTACAATGTGGTCTTGCTGAGGGAGCGCAGCTGATAAAACAAACAACCAGGCTGAGACTAAAAACTGGGAAGGTCAGACAGACTTAATGGGGCAAAACCAGCTGGGAAAGTGTGTGTGTGTGTGTGTGTGGGCAGGAAGGAGTACACGGTGTGTGTGTGTGTGTGTGTGTGTGTGTGTGTGTGTGTGTGTGTGTGTGTGTGTGTGTGTGTGTGTGTAAAGGTCCCTTTAGAAGGGTGACACACTCAAAGGACCCACACTGCTGCTTCCTGTTTATCTCTTCAGTGGCAGCTTGTCTCTGTTATCATTGTTTTTGTGCTGAAGCAGCAGATTCTTGATACTGCATTGTTACAGATAAATATTTATAGTATTAAATACATATTGCAAAGAATTAACAATCCAGTCCTGAAATAAGGTGCGTAATGTATTTTCACAGATACCATAGTATTGACAAACAATACACTACTATTGAGCTGGTGGGACACATCTGTAGATGAGTACTGTCAACAACGCACACACACACATGCAAGCACGCCCACACGCACACACGTGCACACACACAAACACACATATGCAAGTGTTGTCTTCTGTGGATGAAATATTAATGAGGATAGGCTCACAGCTACAGCAGCAGCTGAATGTTGAATAACAAATTGCTAATGCAGACCCACTCTCCTTCATCCACTGTTCTCTTGTCGCTCTATGATGTGGCCTCTCTCTCTCTGGTGATGCTGCACTTTAGCTGAGATCATCTTGACCACTGGTCATCCTTATCTCTTCTGTTGTCCATACATTATTGCTCATGCTTTGACATTTATTACAAACTGGATTTATGTTATTGGGGAGGATTCTTCTCCTATATTTCTGACTCTTTTCATTCTTAAACAAATGTATTTAATGGTGTAGTTTCACTTTTTTCAAATAATTAAACTAAGTATGACGGATGGGAAACATTAATTTTAACATTTTAGTGAATATTGTCCTTGGTATTAGCACCAACTAACAGAACTCACACTATGACGACTGACAGAAGTGCAAAAATTCTTATTTTTCTGATGATAGGAATCAGAACATTCATGTTTGTTGATGTTACACAAATGGCAATAAGAAGTAACTGTCTGAATAATTGTAATATTGTTAGAATGCAAATAATGTGTTATGTCCACACAATGTGATTATTCAGAGGAAACATGCTGAGGTTTCAAAACAAGTGTTTCAAACACACAAAGAGTGAAAATACCCTAAAGCCCACATCATACTGGTATCAACAAATGTGTATCAAAAGCATTAGCAAAACTGTTGAGAACGAACTTCCATTTTGGCCAATCCAATTTAGTCATCAACCAAAAGGAAATAGTTAAATGATTTTATTTTTAACATGATGCTTTAGTGGAAGTAAAGGCAGGAAGTCGGTCCCCTGCCCAAACGATCATTTTACTCACACTTGGCACACACAATTAAAATCCAGTAAACATTTATCTTCACTTGTTTCTCCTGATTGAATCATTGTGATCTGAATAGTTTTTTCGTTTTTACTCTTGGCCTTAATGTAACAGTGTACCAGGTGCCATACATAATTAGTTTATAACTTGAAAGTCAGGCTTCATAAAAATACCCAGTAAGTTATATTGTTAATAGTTACTACATTTAATATTTTGCCCTGATTATAACAATTTATTCAGTATGATTTGGGGTATTGCTAATATCTGCTCAGTGCTCATAGCCTCTCCACACCATTAGTTCTGCCAATTGTATATTACATTTTTTTTCTGCTATAAATTGTTAGTTCTTGAGGTATGGAGTCAAATTAAAAATGCTCAAACAGGCAAGCAGATTTTTATATTGACAAATCATGCCAATGTAATTTCTGTGTTGGGGGTGTAAAGACACAACAGAGCATTGCACCCACAATACAAACAAATGAAATTATTCCACACCATTCACTATCAGAAGTGACAAACAGTCCTAAAGACAATGGATTGCTAGATACTAAAGCTACGCTAAAACATTTTCGTCCACATGTCTTAATGACAATGTTTTATTAAAGCCCCACTGCATACAAGTGTGGAAGGGAAATGAAGACAAGCTGGATGTTTATATTCACATCTTCTGACCTCTGTTTCAAGTGATTTACCAGCCATTCCAAAAATGTCATTTCAAACATTTTTATCAGTATGTCAAACAATGGGACAGTCAAACTATGTGACAATCATTTACCCTGACTGTATCTTAGCAAAGCTTTGGTACTCACCGTCAGAGAAGTGAAGGTCATACACATGCCTCCAAATCCATTCATGGCCAAAGCAAAGAAGATCAGGACCGACAGATCTAAAGACAGAGACGAACCTTAGTCTCTTGACACAAAGCCTCCATGACATCCAACCTGATCAATTAAAGTGTCACAGCTGCATCAGTACATTTTATGTTAATATTCTGTGTGATGTGGTGCACCCACAAAAGCAGCCTCATATGTGAAGATGTTAAAATTATGTATGTGAGATGGTAAGAATACTTACTGTTGGGATTGCTGGCACCGTAAGCAATGAGTAGGCAAGAGAAAGCGAAACAAGCACTGGGGAGACAAAGTGATTGGAAAAATTAGGCCATGAATAAACCTGACAAACCAGAAGAGGCCAAAAATTATCAAGCAGCAAATGGATTTTGATTTTCTTCTCAAACCTTACCTGCCAAGAAGTCGTAGCTTACGTGGACCATATTTATCCATGACAATGCCCATGGGTAGGGTGATGGCAGACAGCAGGAAGGAGCCCACAGTGAAGGCCAGGTTCAGCATTTCATCCTGGTTCTTACAGATGGGCCAGCCATTCATCTCCAGGTATTCTTCAGATGGCTCAGATGTGTTGGAGAGGTTGAAGCTGGAGATGTTTTCTGGATGGCCAGTAAAACAAAAGCAGAGACAAAATCCATCACAGTTGAAGTCTTGAATCAGGAACAGAGCTTTAATATTCTTTCTGTTATCCTAACAGTAAATCAAAAGCCAAAGGTACATTAATGCTTTAATGTAATGCTTCCATTTTAATTGTCAGCTTTATATTTTTTCTCCACTTTGTCTGACAGTCTTCAATCTAGATTGAAATGCTTCTCCAACTTTAAGTTAAAACGCTCATGGTATAACAAACAGCCCAATCAACAGGGGGTACTTCATATATCCAATGGTCAAGCCATAATACATTGGGGTCTATGCTGGCCCCGTTCTTCTACCAAGTTGACATGGGTTTTACTTGGTGGAACTTTTAATCCTGCTTAAAACAAACCAAACATATAATCTACATCCTCCTCAGTCAACCTGACATGTTAAGTTAATTAACATATCAGATTAATTAACATACTGTTGAGTATAATTTGTGAATCTCAAGTCTATCATCTACCTACTTCACCCACAACTGTTTCTAGTAAAAAAAACAAACAAATAAAACTAGAACCAAGGCAGTCAAAGACTGCAACATCCCGCGACACCCGTGAATTCAAAATTTTACCCTGACCTACTTTCAGGGTAATTCAGGGTAAGTCACCGGATACTGCAGTCTCTGAATTCAAAATTTTACCCTGACATACTTTCATAGGTCAGGGTAAATCAAAGCATAGGTGGATCAAAGCATGATCTATGGTCTTACTCACACTGGCGTTCTCCTTGTCTTTCTATGTTATCCGGTTCCTGAGTCATAGTCAATTTTATTGTCAAATGTACCGTATATGCATGTACAAAAGTTTAAATTTGACTTGACCTAGTTTTCTCAAGGTCAAGGTCATAATTTCTTTGTCATCCCCATTGCCGCCCAGGTAATGTGCTTTTTATTACATCTTTCTAGCTGCAACGGTTGCAAAGAAATTTTGGTGGACTAACAGTCAGACGGACGAACACGCGAACAATGACAATTGCAATACATCACCGCTTTGAAGCGGGATGCAACTAGAACCAAGGCAGTCACAGACTGCAACATTCTGCGTCACCCTTGAATTCAAAGCACTAGCTTTGATCCACTGGCCTTCTCCCTCATCTTTCTATCTTATGCGGTTCCTGAGTGTACACAAGTTGAAATTTGACCGTGACCTAGTTTTCTGAAGGTCAAGGTCACCATCTTATTTTCAACCCCTTTGCCGCCCGAGTAATGTGCTTTTTGTTTCATCTTTCTAGCTGCAATGATTGTGAAGATATTTGGTGGACTAATGGACGAACAGACGGGCGGACAGAGAGACGGACGGACGAACACGCAAACACTGACAATTACAATACATCACCGCTTTGAAATGGATGTAATAAAATAAATTTAAGAACTCCAATAATACTAACAGGAAAATACTTTGTGGTCACTACTGATGCTCAGTGATTCCGTTTTTACATCATACTATACATCTGAATCCTCCTGTGACACTTGAAAGTCTGGTGTTGTTATGTAATAAATCACAAATACCTGCATTTTAAATGAACCTGTTGGTGTCTGTTATGCTGCATGAACCATCATCCAAATGACGTCATTCTAGAGATATCCATTTGAAATAAAATGTTTTGTTTGCTTGGTTTTTCAGTGTAGACTAAATCCTCTCTAATGCTGAGGTCTGAACTTCTACCCTTACCCTCCCCCCCCAACTTTGAGATGAGATGTTGATCAAAAGCTGGGACACCTCCTTGAAATCTGGGGCGGCAGTGGCTCATTGATAGAGCAGGTCGTCCAATATTCCTAAGATCGGCAGTTTCCTAAGATCAGCGGTTCGATTCCCGCTCCCACCCAAAAAAACACCCAGAGCGTGAACTGACAGTGGGAAGTGTCGGTCCACCTCTGGAGGACTGCCGAGGTGCCCTTGAGCAAGGTGCTGTCCCCCTTCACAAGCTGCTTGTTTGGGCATTCCACAAAGGGGCTGCCTGCCACTCTACCTCCCCCTGCATGCCTACAGGCCCCCTTGTGTGTGTTGCATGTGCTACAGGGGCCTGTACTAACTAACATGTATGCATGCCTTGGCAGTATTTACTAATTAGAGTGTGCTCTTAATTTCACGTTGGGGATCAGACCAGTATATATAAAAAAAAAAAAAAATAGAACGAAAACAACAAAATATTCGGTAAACTGGGACACCTTCTTGAAATCTGGGGCAGCAGAGCCACAAATAGCACAACACCCCTGCATGGCAGAGGGTAGTTCTCTTGCACTGGTTCAGTCTGCCTACTGCTTAATCACTGTAAACACAGTCCAGTGAGTTCATGTGGACTCTATTTTTGTGTATCCGCTGCCTCGGCTGAGTCACTAGTATCAACAGACAGATGGGGGACAAAGAGGAAGAAAACTGTTGTTTGGTAAAACTGGCAGAGAACCAATGGAGACTAAGCATCTAGCTGGTGTTTAGTGTCTGAAGGAAGGGACCTTGTGAGAAGTGTTTTCTTACTTTCAGCACTTTTGGGAAGTTGTCAACAGCAACTTATTAAGTGTGTGCTACATTTAATAATCTGCTTTAACCTGTGTTTTTAAAGGTGTTTGATTTAATGGGGTGGGGGCTTTTGTGTTATTCATGCATAACACTGGTACATAAAAACAACTCAGGCAGTCTGCAGACAAGTAGGTCAAAGGTAACACATTTAACAAACATCCCGTGACAGTGAGCAATGTTGTTTTGACGCTGGGATCCACACTCACTAAGTGGGTGGGGGGTGGGGGGTAGCTTGTTACCTGCGTAAAGCATGTTAGTTGGTTGGAATTACACAAAAACATGAAATGTCATGTTGAAGTGAAACTTGTGGAAGTGATGGGACATGAAGCAGAAAACACTCCATATATTTTGTTGAGGAATCTTTCAAGGACATGTAGAGCTACATGGCAGCAAACTGATCATGTCGATGTAGATCCGGTCCTTGATCCTTGAAGGAATAACATCCTGCAATTATTACTGCATAAATGCTCACACACTGATGTTAAATGAGCATAATATTGGCCATGTTGATCATCTTTGTTTGTAATATAAGCAAGATAACATTTGCTGATCAGCACTAAGGAGACAAATTCCTGAAGACAAATGGGCCTCAGTTTGTCAAGTAGATTATAATTGACAACATGACTAAGTGAAATCCTGACAAAGGCATATTGTAAATGTTTAAGAGAAAGAAACACATTACAATATATATATATACAGTACCAACAAGGCAGTCAAAGACTGCAACATCCCGCAAAGTGTAGGTCAGGGTACCCTGAAAGTAGTACCTGACAAGTGCATAGCTTTGACCTTTCAGGGTAGGTCAAAGCTATGCACTAGCTTTGGTAATAGATCAAAGTTAGTGCATAGTTCAAAGTTAGGTAGATCAAAGTACTAGTTTTGGTCTATGGTCTTACACTGACCTTCTCCCTTGTCTTTCTCTTATTCGGGTCCTGAGTGTACAAAAGTTGAAATTTGACCTTGACCTAGTTTACTCAAGGTCAAGGTCATCATCTAATTTTCATCCGCTTTGCTGCCCAAGTAATCTACTTTTTGTTTCATTTTCCTATCTACAACGGTTGTGAAGATATTTGGTGGACATACGAACCAACGAACGGACAAATGAACGGACAAACACATGAACACTGACAATTACAATACATCACTGCTTGGAAGCAGGATGTACAGTAATAAAACATGTGATTTGATACCAGAACCTGCTGCACTGCTAAAACAAAAAAGATGAACTGAAGATGTTGGACTGCAGTGCACTGGCTTTGAACCCGGAGTTTGTCCCACCTCACGTCTTACGCCAGCTGGGATAGGCTCCAGCTCCCTGTGACCCGCGCAAGCAGATGAAGCGGGTAGAAAGATGAATGAATGAATGAAGTTGCTGGAAATCCTGTGTCAAATCACATTAAGGAACATCTGTTTCTACTACAAAAGCACTTAAAAAGCATTTTTGTACAAAATTGTATAATCAATGAAATTCAGGCATTGATTGACTGGAAAATCTGGTGGCACAATTTATTTTGTTAAATATTTCATACATTACTACTGTTATTAAGATTAAGGAGAATGACTGTACCACATTTCATGGTGAAACCTCGGCCAAATGTACTTTTCTTTATATATGTTCATCCTTGAGGTGTTATGAACGTTTCAATAAAACTTTGAATCGGTAGATGTGAATATAATGAACTGTAAGTTTGTGTAAAACTGTGTAGTAAGTTTGATCAGCTAGGACTAATAAGGACGTCAACGGATCACCAGAATCATTAGGTTTACCTCTTGAGGCTCTGAATTATCTAAAGAATTACATGCTAATTCATATTCAGTAGTTGTCCACATACAGTATTTCAGTTTGGAGCAAAGTGAAGAAATGACTTGTCTAACATAGAAAACCCAGAAAAAGGACTTCACTATTAGCTTTAAGAAGTCCCTTAGTGATCACCTGTCAGTCAGTATGGAGCTTAGGTTCTCCACTTTCTGAGACTGGTGTCTGAGGTGTATTGGAGGAATAAATGCTGACTGTTATACTAACAGAAGACAATGGTATTCATCCCCTAGCAGGACTGGTTGCTGAGTAATCAAATGACCCGAATCAATAAGGTCAAAGCCCCAACACACAAATGCACGCACTCTGTTTAAACACTATAAGGCTGGCGTCTTCCTCAAGAATCACACTATACTCCATGTTTAACTCATATCTTCTGTCTTTCAGAGGGTGCTATACACTCATGTCAGCGCCATTTATTTTATATGTTTCACTAAATTCTATATTGCTTTATTTTATGACAGCCCCTTGCATTCAATAATTATCTAATATACAAAAAGCTAATGTCAAACACACTCTCCTCCTACAGATGCTGCTGGTTTAATTATGACAACAATGCATTAGCTTTGTTTCCTTGGTTTCAAAATTGTCTACATGTGGTTGTCATGCAGAAACAAAATTCAGTTAGACTACATTAAAACAGCAGCCTGGGGGATGATGAAGTAAGGAGACATAACGCAGTCTGATATGACAGAAAACAACAATAAGATATTGGTTAGGAGTGAAATCATCACTATTTATATACTGTATACTAAGACGATAAAAGCTCAAAAAAATATGAAAAATAACTGGATACACACAGAAAAGTACATCCTTTGTCCAGCTTATGATGTCCAAAAGCAGAGACCCTCTGCTGATTTCTTTGACTTGATTGTGTATTTCAGGCTGAACTTGAATGTTGAGTCTTCAATAAAAATCAAATGTAAAACAAAGGCAACCCAAGAACACACAAAATACAGATTTTAAATAATAATTGTGTTTATCTTAGCATGATGTGTAGCCGACTAACCTTTTTTAAGTTACAATATGATTGAATATGTTATTTCTACACAGCTCTATTTCTAAAATACTCCTGTTTATGTAGATGAACCAGATCAGTATTTGTCTGAACGGATAGTCAAAATTGCATTTGATGGAGCTGCTTCAGCCCCCGCTGATTTGTAAAACTCATTCAGTCTTCAACTTTAATTTTGAGTCTGGTTTTTGAGATTCCTTTATTCATTGTAATTTATCAAAATGAAGGCCAATCAAGAGTCCAGAATAGGATGACAGTAGAGGAGTTTTGATATTCCGGACCCCTGAATGAAACTGTTTAGTGTTTTAATGTAGTATACTTTAGTAATCCCTGAAGGGGAAATTAAGAGCACACTCTAGTTTGAACCAAAGCATGCATATAATATGTAAGTATGTACAGGCCTCTGTAAAGCACACTAACACACACAGGGGGGCCTGTGGGCATGCAGCTCCTACATGATGCGCCCCAAATGAGCAACTTTTTTTTGTAAAGGGGGATGGTGCCTTGCTCAGGGGTGCCTCGGCAGTGCTCTGAGGGTGTCGCTGTCACCTCGTGCTCTGGGCAGCTGGGCAGGAGCAGGAATTGAACCGCCTATCTCTGGAGCATTGGGCGACCCACTCTACCGGTCCGCTGCTTTACCACTGAGCTACTGCCGCCCCTTTAGCTGCATTTGTTAATATCTTTTTATTTAAAGGGACAGTAAAGTTAATTTTAAATGATATATACTGTATGTATTCATCATTATTAAAAATAGAAGAAAAATAAATTTTATATGTGCAGCATCATCCATTTGGTCAAAAAAGCTTAAAATCTGCGCCGCAGCAGCTTCCGCATTCAGTGGTCTTGTGGGCGTCATACGTCACTGGGGCCAAACATAGCTTGACAGCCATAAGAAACAATGCAATTCTAGATGCGATTTACACCAAAAATATCATGGTTACCTGCGCGGTGAACGGTTGTGTCACAGCAAAAAGCAAAAAGACGCGACTTTCAAATAAAGTCTGATAATAATCCGATAATAATAAATGGCGGTTAGCTCAATGCTAACATAATATGGACAATCCCATTGACGGGCTAGTGCGTTAGCATTTTTAGCGCGACAGGTCCTTGTCTTCACGTCTTCTTGCTGTTCTGTTGACAAAACCGTTCACCATGCAGGTATCCATGATATTTTTGGTGTTAATCGCATCTAGAATTGCATTGTTTCTTATGGCTGCTAAACTATGTTTGGCTCCAGTGACATATGACGCCCACGTGACCACTGAATGCGGAAGCTGCTGCGTCGCAGATTTTAAGCTTTTTTGACCAAACGAATGATACTGGAGACATAAAATTTACTTTTTCTTCTATTTTTCATAATGATGAATAACATATATGTCACTTAAAATTAACTTTACTGTCCCTTTAACAACCTCCGATCAACTCATAATCCGACTGACATAACTACCTCTGAGTTAACCACAGCTACTTCACTTTAATGCTGACCATTTAGAATTATTAAGACATACATCTATTTTCCTGTACACAATATGTACAGGAAAATGTAATCATCTCATCCACAGCCGCTTCTTCTGCTTTGTGGGTCAGGGGGGTTGCTGAAGGCTATCCCAGCTCACTACAGGCGAGAGGCAGGGTACGCTCCGGATGCAATGCTGGTGAACCGTGGAGCCACATGACAAACAACCATTCACAGACACACTCACACCTACAGACAATTTATATTAATCGTTTCACCTATATTACATGTTTTTGGAGGTGGGAGTTAGCCGGAGAACCTATGTAGACATAGGGAGAACGTACTAACTCCACACGGGAAGGACTCAAACCCAGAATCCTGTGAGGCGACAGACTGCACAACCATAACAGCCAATTATAATAATAAATAATGTCTAAACATACTTTAACTTTCAAAATGTTTTCAAGTAAAATTCTATAATACTGTAATATATATAAAAGTAACCCTATATCTGATTTTGGATGAGTGTGAACATTATAAATTTCTTTCTGAACATATCTGCTGACTTTCTCCATGATTTTATTGATTCTTAGATCCATAATAATTCAGAAAATAGTTTTGTAATATTGGTTTGTCAAACCAACTGATGACTGAGTTGGATTAGATTTTATTAATTTAAGATAAATATTAAAATAGTTTGTAATTTTGAATGAAGGTATCACTGAATGTTTAGCATGGAACCATTTTAATGAACATCAAAATAGTTAAGAATATTCCTCACTTTTCTTGTTTGAGCAATTTTCTTTTCTGAAATGTAGGGGTGAGGAAGTATAAAGTGGTAATGAAAATAATAAATGTCCAGTTAATATATGTTCCATATTTTTGATGAAATGCAGTACTTGTAAAGTAAATGTAAAGAAAAATTCCATCACTTAATTTTGTTTGATGTCAAAGATTTTGTCATACTGTACCATTAAAAGATTACCCTGAACATACAAAGTTCAGACTATGAGAAAATGCATGAAAACAATGATACACGCCCTTGACCTAACTTCAAGTTCATAAACCATAGCAGTTGATGTTTGCTTAGCTAATTTAGCACACATCGAAATCCAATCAAAATTTACATAGAAGAAAAAGACGAATCTGCTGCTGGACTGATGAAGTTCAGGCAGATGTACTGTGGGTACGTGGCACTATCAGAGGGATAAAAACCATGAAAAGGTTTTGTACAGTAAATGAGGCCAGGCAGGCTTTCATCACTGCTCCTTTGTTGGACATAAAGAGAGACATCCACAGACAGAGACACAATCAGAGGATGAAAGTGCATCCTTTATCACAGTGACTGTGGAGAGTGAACCACCACTTCATGGATGCCTCTGAGGTGTGTCCCCAGCCTGCCTGCTGCTGCATCAACTTCATTTCCATGAAAGTCCAAACTACTGGATCAATAAGAATCTTGTAAGTTTGTTAATTTAAGGGTAGTCACTACTCCCAAAGGTTGCAGAACTCGGAAGAAAGAGAAAACCTACTTAATTCTATCACGTCTACTCAATTAAAAGTATCACTAGTTTCTTAATCAGTATTTTGAAATCTTTATTTCTGAACAGTTCAAATAATCAGTGTGCCATCACTGGTATTTCGTTCATATCTATTTAAAGAATGGGGCAATGTTTAAACTTGTCAATGTTGTGCTAAGCCATGTCCAGTTCCAGAGTGAAGAATACAAAGTCGGAGGGTGACTTTCGTTTGTATTGGTTGAGCTTGTGACTTCAAAATTAACTAGAACCAAGGCAGAGACTTCAACATCCTGCGACATCCCGAATTCAAAATTTTACCCTGACCTACTTTCATAGATGAAAGCACTGGCTTTGATCTACGGTCTTACACTGGCCTTCTTCCCTTGTCTTTGTATCCTATCCAATTCCTGAGTGTAGAAAAGTGGAAATTTGACATTGCTCTAGCTTTCTCAAGGTCAAGGTCATCATCTCATTTTCATCCCCTTTGCCACCCGAGTAATGTGCTTTTCATTTCATCTTTCTAGCTGCAACGGTTGCGAAGATATTTGGTGGACTAATGAATGGATAGACGAATGAACGGATGGCCGAACGGCCGAACAAAGAAACACTGACAATTACAATACATCACTGCTTTGAAGCGGGATGTAATAAAATCTGAAGCTAGACAGGAGGGCACTTACCAGGCCTTTGTAGTCTTCCCATTTATAATTGAGTATCGATGCTACATCAGTTGACATTAAAATAATACATCTGAGATGCACTGCAGACAATGAAAGCAGCACGTTCTGGCAAATGGGAAGATTACAATTGAGATGTAGGTTAACGTAGTCACAAGAGGGCACAAGCCAGTGTCCCAAGCCCGGATAAATACAGAGGATTATGTCAGGAAGGGCATCCGACGTAAAACATTCGAATCAAATCAGTCTAGGCCTGAGTTAACAACCACCGCCATCGGCGCTGTTCACCTACCAGGTGCCGGTGGAAATAGGACTTCTGTTGGTTGAAGAAGGAGAGGAAGAAAGTGTGTTCGTAGGAAGAGAGAGAAGAGGAACGCCAAGAGTATAGGAATTGAGATTAGGGACATTGAATGTTGGAATTATGACAGCAAAAAGTAGAGAGCTGGTTGACATGATGCAGAGGAGGAATGTAGACATACTGTGTGTCCAGGAGACCAGGTGGAAAGGTAGCAAGGTTAGAGGTTTATTAGCAGGGTTCAAGTTGTTCTATCATGGTGTAGAAATGGAGTAAGGAAGGACGAGTTTGTTAGGAATGTCCTGGAGGTAAAAAGAGTGTTGGATAGAGTGATGAGTCTGAAGCTTAAAATCATAGGTATGATGTTCAATGTTGTTACTGGGTATGCTCCACAGGTAGAATGTGAGCTGGAGGAGAAGGAGAAATTCTGGTTGGACTTTGATGAAGTGATGCAGATCATACCTAGAAGTGAAAGAGTTGACATTGGTGCAGACTTCGAGGGACATGTTGGTGCAGGAAACAGAGGTGATGAGGAGGTGATGGGCAGATTTGGTATCCAGGAGAAGAATGCAGAAGGACAGATGGGTTGACTTTGCAAAAAGGATGGAAACGGCTATAGTGAATACTTTCTTCCAGAAGAGGCAGGAACATAGGGTGACCTACAAGAGTGGAGGTACAGCACACAGGTAGACTACATCTTGTGTAGACGGTGTAATCTGAAGGAGATCTTCTTCTTTTCCTTTCGGCTTTTCCCTTCAGGGGTCGCCACAGCGAATCAATTGCCTCCATCTAACCCTGTCTTCTGCATCCTCTTCTCTCACACCAACTACCTTCATGTCCTCTTTCACTACATCCATAAACCTCCTCTTTGGTCTTCCTCTAGGCCTCCTGCCTGGCAGTTCAAAACTCAGCATCCTTCTGCCAATATATTCACTATCTCTCCTCTGGACATGTCCAAACCATCTCAGTCTGGCCTCTCTGACTTTATCTCCAAAACCTCTAACATGTGCTGTCCCTCTGATGTACTCAGAAGATCAGTGACTGCAAAGTAGTGATAGGCAAGAGTGTAGACAAACAGCATAGGATGGTGGTGTGTGGGATGACTCTGGTGGTGAAGAAGATGAAGAGGACAAAGGCAGAGCAGAGGATGAAATGGTGGAAGCTGAAAAAGGAAGAGTGTTGCATGACGTTTAGGAAGGAGTTAAGACAGGCTCTGGGTGGTCAGGAGGTGCTTCCAGATGACTGGACAACTACAACTAATGTGATCAGGGAGACAGGTAAGAGAGTAATTGGTGTATCATCTGGAAAAAAAAGTAGATAAGGAAACTTGGTGGTGGAATGAGGAGGTACAGGAGTGTATACAGAGAAAGAGGTTTGCTAAGATGAAGTGGGACACTGAGAGTATTGAGGAGAGTAGACAGGAGTACAGGGAGATACAGCGTAAGGTGAAAGTAGAGGTAGCAAAGGCCAAACAAGGGAGTTATGATGATTTGTATGCTAGATTGGACAGTAAGGAGGGAGAGACTGATATATACAGGTTGGCAAGACATAGAGAGAGAGATGGGAAGGACATGCAGCGGTTAGGGTGATTAAGGATAGGTATGAAAGTGTATTGATAGGTGCCAGTAGTGTGATGGCAAGATGGAAAGAGTACTTTGAAGAGCTGATGAATGAGGAAAATGAGGGAGAACAAAGACTAGAAGAGGTGGCTGTTGTGGACGTAGCAAAGATTAGTCAGGATGAAGTGAGGAGGGCATTGAAGAGGATGAAGAGTAGAAAAGAACTTGGTCCTGATGGAGGTATGGAAGTGTCTAGGAGAGGTGGCAGTAGAGTTTCTGACTGGGTTGCTCAATAGAATCTTAGATAGTGAGAAGATGCCTGAGCAATGAAGGAGAAGTTTGCTGGTGCTCTTTTTTAAGAACAAGACAGATCTGCAGAGCTGTGGCAACTACAGAGGAATAAAGATGATGAGCCATACAATGAAATTATGGGAAAGAGTGGTTGAAGCTAGACTAAGGGCAGAAGTGAGACAGAACTGGAGGTAGCAGAGATGAAGATGCTGTGGTTCTCTTTGGAAGTGACCAGGATGGATAGGATCAGGAATGAATACATCAGAGAGACAACACATGTTAGAGGTTTTGAAGATAAAGTCAGAGAGGCCAGACTGAGATGATTTGGACATGTCCAGAGGAGAGATAGTGAATATATTGGTAGAAGGATGCTGAGTTATGAACTCTCAGGCAGGACGCCCAGAGGAAGACCAAAGAGGAGATTTATGGATGTAGTGAAAGAGGACATGAAGATAGTTGGTGTGAGAGAAGAGGATGCAGAAGACAGGGTTAGATGGAGAAAACTGATTTGCTGTGGCTACCCCTGAAGGGAAAAGCCGAAAGGAGAAGAAGAAGACTATTGAGATATAGGAATAAAATTAAAAAGGCTCCACTGCCTCAGTTTCATTTTAACTTTCTGATAACTGTTGTTAAATCCTGCTTCAAAGCGATGATGTATTGTAATTGTCAGTGTTCGTGTGTTCGTCTGTCCGTTCGTTAGATTGTCCACCAAATATCTTCACAACCGTTGCAGATGGAAAGATGAAACAAAAAGCCCATTACTTGGGATGAAAATGAGATGATGACCTTAACCTTGAGAAAACTAGGTCAAGGTCAGATTTCAACTTTTGAACTGGATATGATAGAAAGATGAGGGAGCAGGCCAGTGTGAGTAAGACCATAGATCAAAGCTAGTGCTTTAGTCCATGAAAGTAGGTCAGAGTACTAGCTTTTATCTTTCACCTATGCAAGTAGGTCAGGGTAAAATTTTGAATTCAGGGGTGTTGCAGTCAGTGACTGCCTTGTTGATATTCAGTCTGACAATGTTGTTACAATCTATAACTAATTCTAAACTTTAAGTATAAATGAGCAAATCGTTTGAGTTTTCTCTCTTCTGAAACAGCTGAAATTCATCCATCTTTTATGAGTACAATTGCCGTGTAAAGCTGACTCACCTGTTCCTTTGCACAGGTACGAGTAGAAGCCCTCTGATTTGAGCATGATTAGCAGCGATCCCCAGCCCAGCAGCACAGCGGAGAAAAGCAAGTTCTCTATGACCGCTGTCACCGCCATCCACCATCGACGGGAGAAGGCTGTGGCCAGTGTTGGTGCCATATCAGCTGAATTGGATGTTGCACTTTACTGACTGGAAGCAAGGGAGGCTGCTGGAGCCTGAAAGACAGACAAAGGAATGATATTTATTTAGACCAACTTGCTGGTTGCATTTTTCTGTTTTCATCTTTCTCATTATCACAATAGTGTAGAGCGTAGCACTGCTCATACCAAGAATATCTTGAGTTCAAGGCCGCCTGAAGACTTGGGTCTTTTCTGACTTCCTCCCACCACCAAAATATGCAATATATCTCCAGCTTCCTCCCACCTCCAAAAACATGCGCTTCAGGCCGGTCCTAATTGCCCGTAGGAGTGAGTGTGTGTGTGTGGTTGTCTGTCTTTGTGTGTGGCTCCGCACTGGCGTCGTGCCCGGAGTGTCCCCCGCCTCACACCCTACGCCAGCTGGGATAGGCTACAGCTCCCCGTGACCCGCTGCGACGGATTAAGTGGAAGAAAATGGATGGATGGATGGATATATGATTTTGTGAAGCTAAATTAAGTTGAGGCATGACTGTAAGTGATAACAGATGTATGTACAAAGTCTGCATAAATGCAAAGGTGGTTACAAAAAACAACTAAAGAAAATAATGCCTGAAATGAGGCTCATTTCAGGAATCATATGTAGACACTCACATATGACATGATCATACAGCACGTATTCCGTTCTTATTTATCTATTTACATGAATATATAAATTTTATGCCTATGGTCTATCCCTAACATATTGTTGCTTAGTGCTGTTGGCTGTGCAAATAGCTCTGTGTCTATTTTTGTCTGCCTGAAATCTGTTCCTGGAACTATGTGTAAGTACACTGAGATAAATCCATACACTGTAGTTTTATGAGTTTATTAACTTGAGGAACAAAGCCGATTCCGATTTGAAGAAACTGGATATCATAATAAGGTGTTCATATTCACTCTGTGGGCCGTGGTCTTGTACTTTTCTTTGTTCTTGCCTGATAAGGAAAGTGGTGCAAGAGGAGGCCTCTCATTAACAGTAAACAGCTGGAGCAAAACCCCTCCCCCCATGAAAAACTCCCGCCCCTGCGCCTCTTTTATTGGCTTCAGACTTTCAGACGTCTCTTGCTATTGGGTGCTAGTGACATAGCGCTAGCTGTCCCTACACGTGAGGGTTTAAGTTACGTTCAAGTATATGGGGCAGGAGTCCCTATGATTAATACCAACAATTTAACTTAGATGTTCTCGCTGAAATCATAGAACCACATTACTAAATGTATTTTCCTCGCTTCTAAACTAAAAAATTTCAATTGAGTAAATATTTTTTTAAGTATATCAGATATACGAGCGTCGGTCATAGGCGAATTCCATTGTACCTGAATGCAACGTGAGCTTCAGCCGGTTCGAACCGGTGCGGCGCGAGCCCTTAGTTAGTGTCATTTACAGTATTCCCTCCCGCTTCCGTCTGTTTACTAAATGCTCTCTAGTGTTCGTCAACGAAGAAAGAACTGCAGCAGAATAAAATATAAACCTGAGTCTCTGCACAAAAAAGCAAATGCTCTAAACAGTCAAGAGAAAAGATAAAGTCCAAAGCAAGCTAACTAAAAATGTTTTATTGAAAACTTGAGCTTATTTTGTAAAATAAATAACATTGATAGCACCTGAAAAAATGCGGTTATTTTACGTGGACAGTAGACCTCTTTCAGATTTTATACCCAACACGTTTCAACGTTCGATTAACCCATAATAGACAATATTTATCGATCACAGCTACAGGTAATAACTTGGACAACAAAACAATAGAAAATAATTTCAAAAAACACACGATCGGAAACAGAGGTGAGCAGACTTAAAGTAACTTGCGTAGTGAGTAGGGGGTTTCATTTAATGTTCAGATCGTCTCTGTAAACACTAAGATAAAGTATTGTACAGTGCATAACGAGCAATGCTGGAACTGGTCTGAACTGGACGAAAGTCATTCGCTCCCTCCCCTCCCGATCCGCATCTCCAGTTCACTCCCGAGTGAAGTTACAAGGTAAAAAAAGCAAAAACAGTTCCGGTTTTAATTTCAGAATAAAAGTCATTAGCTGTTCCTCTGCAAGGCCTGGGAAATCCTTTTCTGGCAAGTCCTACTTTAGGGGAACTTCTAATGACGAATGCATAATTTATAAAAAACAAACAGCAAACCAAGAATAAGTGTAAAACAACCAAACGTTGCACAATAATAATTACTTAATAATAATAATCAATGATAATAGTAATATATTTTATTATACATGCCGTTTCACGTGTAATACGTTTTGATGCAGGGGACGTTTTACGACATAGTCTATGAGTATGTTTGTATGTCCTCTTTATACTTTTAATACACTACAGTACTGACAATGTTGAGAACAAAGGAAGTTGCATTTATTTGTGAACATGTTTTAATACGTTTGCTTCGAAGGGAAGTACAACTTCTTCCCGGAATCATTCGGGTGTTGTTACAGTAACTTTATAAGCATCTATGCAAGAAGCGCTCAGCTGTTCAGTATCAACAACAGCATGGGGAATTACCATCATGCTGCTGAAACAAAGACAGTTAACTGTTTGCAGTCAACAAAAGGCTTTCAGATTAAGAGTCTCAGAGGTTCGTCTCAGCCTCACATCTGTTAGTAGTGAAATGCTTTTCTTTCACAAATTAAATTGTAACTTTCATACAGCATCCGAGCAAAATAAAAGGTCATTGAGAAAGCGGTCGTTCATGATGATGACAGTGAAGGAACAGACAAAACATCACCTTAATCTCGAGCAACATAATATGTTATACAACGTACAGAAAAAGCAGCGGAAGGAGGTGAGCCGCTTTCTGGAAACCATGGCAGAATTTAAGTTTAAAGGTACTGAAGCTTTAGTTTCCTGTCAGCAGCCATTACACAAAGGAAACAGACAGGAAGAGGTTCAAATAAGAAGACTTAGCTTCAAATTGATGCTCGTCAGACAGCGTAGTTGTGAATGTGAAAATGGTGATTTCTACAAAGGACCAACATTTTAGTCAGCCTCCCCAGTGAAGTATGCCAGAGCTCCAGTGTGGAGCATCCTTGGTACGGACGACCTACCTGAGCCTGTGGATTCAGACAACAGCCGCTCCGTCCAAATCTGTTCTTGCAAGACCAAATGTCCCTTAAAGACTAAGACTCACAGACAATCGGTGGAAATTCAGATTGAGAGAGTCTCTTTGGTTTCTTAGAATAACTATTTTTCCACTCATCCCACATTGCTGCTGATTTATATCAGTGCAGGAGCGACGAACAAACAACAGCGTCTCCTCATTGGCCCACAGCTGAGCTAGAGACCAGCCGGAGCCAATCAGAGCAGGACGAGATTCTGCGTTCTGTTTCCCTGTGCTAAAAATTATTAGAAGCTCAGTTCGCTGAGACATGTCTGCACACTGTCAGAACAGCTGATAATAACACGACACAAAGAAAATATTTTACATATAAATGTTATGTTACAAACTACATTTAAGTATGTGGCTCTTTTAAGAATAAACTTCCAAAGACACCGGACAACGATTATTTACGCTTAATGTGTCATTCACTGCGATTAACAGATCATCTTCTTCTTCTTCTTCTTCTTCTTCTGCGATTAACAGATCATACGACTCTAAATCAATAGACATGCTGACTAGTATAGGATTATAGCAAGTTTCCTTGCAAGATAATAGATATTGGAATGTCCCTTCTTTCCCAACCTGTTGTGAAACTACTAAAGGTCTCTGTGTCAGTATCATAACTTGAAAAAACACAGAAATCTTTGTGTTGATTTGACAACACATGCACGTCTTGCCAATTAAACTCTTTACTAAGCTGTGTTTTTGTATGTAACTAATGCCGTGTAAGCTATATTAATACTTGGAAGCGATAAATCCTCCCATCAGCACCTGAAAGTGAGTCCCTGTTTACTTCATGTTGCTGCTAATACAGTAGAGGAGGAGGGCTCACTTCATCCAGTGAAGACAGATGAAAACAAAAACAGAGGCGCTGGAATCCACAGCAAAGGCGACGCCTGGTGGCAGTTGAGGGTTTGATGAAGCACTCATACTGAAAGTGTCTGACATTCAGGTGGAAGGAAACGTATTCAGCTTTTTCTGTGTTAGATTCATTTTCTCAAATTCTGTATTTTTACAAATGGTTTTTTACTTATCTGTAGGCATAACAAACAAGTTTTGAAATAATAATTTAATCATGAGCTAAGGCCTCCAACTCCTGGGCCTACATGCAGCAACTGCTGTCCCACTAGGTACTCTACAGTATTTAAATCAGGCAACTGAGATGGCCACTGGAGAGTGATTCATTCATTCATCTTCTAATCAGCTTCTGTAAGCGCAACGCCAGTGCACTGCGGAGCCACACAAAAGACAAACAAGCACTCATGCCCCCCCCCCCCACACACACACACAAGCAATTTGGAATGATCAATTCATCTGTGCATGTTTTTGGAGGTGGAAGGAAGCTGGAGAATTTGGAGAGAACCCACACAGACACGGGGAGAACATGCAAACTCACCACAGGAAGGACTGAAACCCAGAACCTTCAAGCTGTGAGGCAACATCGCTAACCACTGCGCCACCATTGCACCCAGAATGATTCAGGACTTCTGAATCTAAACCCTCGAGTTTTCTCAATTTTATGTTAAGTTTTGTATAAAAGTGAGAGACACATAAAAATCTAGTCAGGTGTTCACTGGGTGGCACGGTGGTGCAGTGGGTAGCACCGTTGCCGCACAACATGGTGGGTCCGGGTTCGAGTCCCGCTCTGTGCAGAGTTTGAATGTTCTTCCCGTGTCTGCGTGGGTTGTCTGGCTTCCTCCCACCTCCAAAAACATGCGCTTCAGATTAATTGGCCAGTCCCAAATTGCCCGTAGGAGTGTGTGTGTGTGCGTGGTTGTCTGTCCCTGTGTGTGGCTCCACGGCGCACTGGCATCGTGCCCGGAGTGTCCCCCGCCTCACGCCCTATGCCAGCTGGGATAGGCTCCAGCTCCCTGTGACCCGCTGCGGCAGATAAAGCGGAAGAAAATGGATGGATAGATGTTCACTGTGTAAAGATTATGTCCAATTTGATGTGACAGCCATGTTTTCTCTTCATATTTTTTCATCATGCAATTACTAAGACTCACTCTTACTCTGAGCATCTCCCTTCTGTCATCTCACCCTCCTTTTCTCTAACCTTACATCTTAGCAGGCATCGGCTTTGCATTAATCCAATCAGTATAACAATGTGCAGTAGTGAAGTGGAGCTATGCTCATTTTTCCCATTATTTGGCCATATACAGTATAATAAAGATATCTGAAAATTTGAATATATCTTGTTGTGCATTGTGTGTCTTTGGTGAACCTGTGCTTTTGTTTCTCTTTTTGATTAACTTTGAGATTGTTGCAATGAATTTAGGGAACTTGAGGTATCTTAAGTTCAACTGTTAATGATCGAACAAAAATACCCTTCATCACTTCCTCCAACCTGTCCTTAAGCCTGAGATATTCATGGTCTATTCTGCACATGCTGACGTTGTCTTCTTTCAGTCATACAACTGATCTGTAGGCCACAGAAGTAGTAGCATCCCAGATCTTCTGTCTTGCCAAGATGGATCGGAGTAGACAGCAGCAGACATTTCTTATGCTTTTGGTTTGCAGTGGGAAGTGTTTTAGAATTCAAGCATGGAGCTTCTAGAGTAAATTAAGACCTTAACAGAAATAACTTCAGGACTTTAGTGCATGAAGGCTGTCTCAGTGTTCCAATGACAGCTGATTTGTAAGTGTGTGATCCTGTGAGGGATGATATTCGTGGGGATAAATACTTTCAATGAGTACTACAGTACTCAGTACAAGTAGTATTTTGTATTGAGTGCAAAAAAAAAAGTAAGATCTGTTGCTTTGAGTTATGTGGTCTCAAAAACAACAAACTGAACCTCAAAATATAACCAAATATTTCTGTGAAGACTCTCAGTCAACCAGGTCATGGTAGATTTCTGTATTCTATCTCATCGCATCCGGGATGAGAGGAGAAACTGTCTTTTTTCTTTTTGTACTGGACAAGTACTGGTATCACTGGTCATTTTTTGAATGCATTACCTTGATAAATATACTTAGTTACATTCCTCCACTGTTGATGTATTAAAAAACAGGAAGTACAGTAATGGGCACAGACCCAGGGGCCAAAGGGGTCAAGAGTTCCCTGAGACAGTCTCTTTAATGACGGGACCATTATGAGCGTTTCTCCTGGAATAGCCAGTGGATAAAAACTGAGATTTCTTTCTTATTATTTCTGGAACAGATAAGATATAATCCTTTATTTGTTCCACAGTGGGGAAATTTTCACAATTACTGCAGCGGTGTTCAGAGAGAATGGAAGAATAGGATAGACAGCAATAGGAAAAATGATGAGTAGTAGAAGAGAGATTAAAACATACTGTACATACATAGACATACAAAATCAGAAATATACAATATACAGCCTACACTGGTCATACCAATTGAGCGAGTGATTGTCTGTGTGTGGACAACTGGGAGCAGTTCTGGTTGTGAGTTCAGCCCAATTTATTGTTCAGGTCAACGCCCAGGTACTGATACAATGTCACCATCTCAATGTCCATTCCCTGAATGTTCACCGTTGGTTTTCCTCGAGCAGATGTGGAGGTGGTTCCACCGACACCAGTCCACAAAGTTCTGTGTCACTTCTTTGTATGGTTGGCCCTCGTATGTATGGTAAATCTGCCTTTTTTCTGTATTCATCTCAAAAGATGGTCTTCACTGGGATACTGTAATCGTTATATCTTTCACTGTTGTCCGTGCCTAGATGGCTCAGTTCAGGAAATGGAAATGATTTATACATTTTTATTTATATATTTTTTAACATTGGTGATGTCTTTCTTTTCCTCGTTCTGTTTGTTCATTTAAGATGTCTGTGTATTCAATGTCTAACCAAATACTTGTATCCAAGACTCTTCATTTTTCCAACTCAGTGAATTTATTCAGCATTATATTTGATGTTAAACTCAATATTACAGACATTATTTCAGGACTTGAAAACAGTTCATAGGGACTTTGTTGTGCTTTGAGTTTAACTAATTTTTGCATTGACTCGTTGATAACTAATTGTATAGTTCAGCACTGAAATTAAAAACAAAAAACTCAGCCTCATAAGATCCATTCATCAATCAAATTGTCTTATCTTATACAATGATGGCCTTGTTGACAGAATTCAGCTTCTGTCCTATGTCTGTCACAAATGTACCTTTACAGGTGTTCCCTTTGATGCATCAGCAAGCAAATGACTGATCACTTATATGTGGATCTGAATAAAGGTGTGGATCCAGGAATTTATAATTTACATCCTGTCTTAACAGTGAGAGACATTTTTTGATTGTGCAAAAACTACTGAAAGTAATTTCATAAAATGGACTGAATTGTTATTGAGCTGCTGACACTTAAAAGACAAAAAAGAATGTTAAAATAAACAACAAACAGCCATTCACCAATTTACTCCTCAAATTTATTTTTTATTTTTTAAATCTTTAGTATTTTAGTGTGTCGGCATAATTATACATTAGTGTGGTGCATAGAGTAAGCCAGGACTGATAACAGGAGTACATCCTTAAACTGAGAGATACATTTAGTATTTGGTATGAATAAAGCTTGTACACACAGAGACCTCTAGGTGTTCCTGAGAACTTTTTAAAAGACTCATCTCTTTTTAAGGAAGTATCTCTCTAATTTGCCCAAATCTGTTGAATTGCAGTTCAACAAGAAACATGAACATGATTACATTAAAAAAACAACGACAAAAAACAACAACAAAAGAAATCCGAGAAGCTCTTTATCCTAAATGTTTTATGTCAAGCCTTACTTGGTTTGAATCTCTTATTTATAACACAGAACAAACTGTACATACAGATCTCCCACCTGAAAAAACAACAAAATAACATCCAGAGCTGACATCATAATATCATATAAATCATACAACATAGAATCATTATAAATCAACAAGGTCTTTGGCTAGTAGATTGTAAGTGCAGTTACACAGTTTGGCATCAGCAGATTGTACCTGCCTCACCAACCAGTGCCACAGAAAAAAAATTTAATTGAGCAACGTTTAGAAAAGAAAAAATGGTTTGGAAACATTTTTGAGGAACTTTTTCTCAGGATCATTCTTTGGTCAGAGTTCAGGTTAGACAGATGTTTACTACAGAAATGGTCTCAAGGTCAAAAACATTTTGACTGTCATCTGTTTTAAGTCTGACTTCTGGAAGTTTCATGACAATTTGAACAACCCATTTTTTTACCATGAAAACAGCAAAATTGTCAATAGAATGTTTCATTTAAAGGAATAATGTAACTTTTTTTCAATACTATACAACAACAGAAAGTACATTTAAATGTACATGTGAGTAAACTAATGAAAGCCATTTGTGACAACAGCAATCTCACATCGGTTTCATATTCAATCCAAGCTAGTTGTCTACGGTTAGCTGTGGCTAATTTAAACTGAGCCAACCTTTTCCTCTTAGCATTGAATTTAGGATACAGAAATAAAAGTGGTTTCAATGTTCACATTTAACTGTGAAATTACAGATTTTCATGACTTTCACATACATTTCCAAAAATGTCAGGCTATTGCTGTAAAATGTCACATTCAAATATTGAGACACTTAACAGTTCTGAAATAAAACCATATTTTTCAGTCTTTATTTGTTCTTGATCTGTACCCAATTATAACAAAAACCAAACGCTCGACAAAATTGTGCATTTTACTGTCACATTTTACAAGTTGTTTTAAGACATTATTTCACAAAACATACTGGCGTCATGCCCGGACTTTCCCCCGCCTCACGCCCTCAGTCAGCTGGGATAGGCTCAAACTCCCCATGACCCGTGACAGCGGATAAAGCGGTAACAGAAAATGGATGGATGGATGGATTTAGGATACTGAAATAACTAATTTTAGCTGTTTAAAAAAATGTTCAGGCGTACAGAAGCAACAGTTCAGACAACAGAAAGTAGAAAGAAAAAGCTGGAGAGGCAAATCAAACGATAGATAATTAAATGAAATGTAGGTCACTACTGAGGGAGATGTCGGGTCCTGACGTGGTTCAAAATAAGTAAGATTGCTGTACAGGCAGCTGGAGCAATGTTCAGCTGGAGGACAATGACAACCCTCATGTCATGGTGTTCATACATCAATATAAAACTAAAGTAATGCTTTATGAATCAATTAGTAAAAAAAAAAGGCACAAAAACCAGGCTGCTGCATCATATCACCTTTCTGTCTATTTATCACATCTCACACATCTTAACATTTAGCTTTGATGATCTTTCTTCTTATTCTAACACTACAAACAGATTTTCAGTAGTACATTCAACTTTTTAATCCTGCTTTAGTGCACAATCTCACACTCCTTATGCAGAGACATGTCTAATTGCCTGATAAGTTATTTTTCCTCTTCCCTAAACCTTAAACAGCTTTCCTACATACAGTCAACTTTGTCCCTTACACCTACATACTTTGATAACCTGCCATCCAGTCCAGTTCTGAGAGCAGTGTCAGTGATATCAGCAAGCAGAAATGTAAACAGGAAACAAAAGGCAAAAATCAACATTTAACCCTTATTTTCACCACTACCCTTCTTGTCAATATTGTCTGGCTCTTCCCTCATTATTTTCTTGGTCATGTTCCCAAAATAAAGCACAATAAACACATGGTGCCATAAAATGCACCAAAATATTTGTTATTTCTTGGCTTCATATTATAAAATCTAAATATTTCAACAGCAACAGTATTAATCCCAAAAATATAACATACAATCATAAATATATCAATTAGTTTTGCTGGATTTGTTGTCTTTTAATTGGAAACACATTACACTACTGTAATGAATGCTGGGTTCTGATTGGCTTAGGCAGAGCAGGGCATAATGGTGTGTGTATGGCAGATGGGAGAGATCAGTAGTACTTAGGTTCTGGTGTTATGTGCAGGTTCTGAGAAGTCCTCATCTGGAGTTCAGTCTGGGAGCCGTCTGGAAAACATCCAAAGCAGAAAATATGACACAGTGTCAGAGGTGTGGCATTTACTCTTTAAAACGTAAGATCAATAGACGATCTTACGTTTTAAAGATCAATAGATTAATACTTTATTCATCCTGCGACAATGATGCATTGACACCTTTTGAATGTAATTAATTATCGACCATGATCATCAATTGCCCAAATATATTATCCTGATAAAGTGAATCCACAACACTTTTGCTGCTTGTTGCAAGACGTTGGCGCCTAGTGAGATTATTAAAGCTAAATAAGTCAGATAAGAGCCTGAGTTTGAAGGTCAAGTGACCTCTAGTAGTTAGTTGAAGATTGAAAACTGAAACATAAGAGATATGTGAAAGTATTTACATATATATTTAAATGTGGAAGAACTGACAAGCTTTAGCACACTCACCACAGACAAGTGTCCATTCTTAGCCTTGGTAATCAGTAGCTCTGATCCAGGAGTGAAGTCTATGATTCCCTCTTTCCCTTGACCCACAGCAAACTTTATACTGGTGGACAAACAAAGGATAAAGAGAGACACATGTTTCAGGACCAGTAGATGCTCTAAATGTAGCGTTTTATTTTTAGGGAATGTTGTAATGCCGTTGGCTTTATGTTAGGACAGAGACACACAAATAAACCAGTAGAAAAAAATGTAAAGCTCCACTTTTAATGAGCACTGACAGTGAAATTATCAACATGTCAAGTTCATGTTCACAGGGTCTTGGTACCTAACCTGCCCTGGTTGATGTTGATGTTGTTTATTTTGTCGGCACAGATGGCGATCTTGGTCAAGGTCTCAATCACATGATCGCTCTGCAGAACCACATCTCCCTGTGAGAGAACCGTCATGCAGAAACCATCAAACCTTCGAGTCAAATGTATTTTCTGACTCATCTGTTATAATTCATTTCTACATTTTACTTGATTTCACCTTCTGTTTGTCATCACTGGGCACGTGCAGAACAAACAAGCCATCACTGAGAGAGCTGACTGAGATTCCTGCAGGGGAAGGAATATATTTTCATGAGTAATGACATCAATGCTGCCCACATCTGAATGACACTTGTTGACCTCTGACCTTTAAGTGCTCCATAGTCAATGCGTTGCTTGAGTTTGGCTTCCTCTATGATAACAGCACTGTTAGACATGAGCAGAAGCTGGCGTGGCCGAGCCTTGTAGCCTTTTCTGTCGTACTTGGTGACTTGCACTGCATACTGGGAACAGACGGATGAGGGTAGAAACATTAGCTAAATGGATTTGCAGTCTCATTTACATCTCACTTTTGTTAGTGTGTTCCACCAACCTTCAGCTTCTCACTGCCCAGAACCTGCAGCACCTTGGGGTTAATGTCCTCACCGTCTGAACAAAAGGAGATATGCTGTTAGAACAGTTCCTATCCTGTTCAACATACAACTAATGTGTTGTAAAAATGTCTTACTGAGTCGTGTGCTGACAAACAGTTTCGGCACACTTTGTGGGTAGTTGTCTTTCCTGTCCTTGAAGATCTCGCTGGCAGTCATCTTTTGCTCCATCTATTCAAACACATTACAGTGAAGCAAAATAAGCTGCAAATAAGAAAGTTGACAGTAAAATAACAAAGGGTGTGTGTTTCTGACAGAGATGATGGGACAATATTCACCTGGTGTTTCCACTCAGGACTGATCTTCTTGCAGTAGCTCCACACCATGTTTTGCATGCACAGCTTACGTAAATGCTCTGATGCCTGTCGACACATAGAGCAGCAATGTCAAAGCAATGTCAGGTTGAGTAGCATTTTGTCTTAATTTAATCAGATAGCATTATTAATTTCTGATTATGATGACAACAAAACTGGCATTTCATATCATTAATAACATGAATATATAATACTATGTTCAGAACAATACATTACTGTCTGAAAATATTTGAATGTGGAGTAACTGATGTTAAGAGTAGGGCCACGTTGACTCTCACACACACATATACATACTATAGCAGTGTGTGTATTTCGGTGTGTTTTTGACCCACCTCAGCCAGAGCAGCAGGAGGTGTAGGCCAACTCTTGTCCAGGACATTCTTTGGCAGGTTCCTGTGTAGGTTCATTAGGAACGAGTATCGCACATAATCCAGGAAATATTCATTCTCTGGACAGCGTTCTTTGTGGCGGTACATAAAGCCTTTGATGAACCTGGGGATGAAATGTGGAAAGAAATGAATTTGTCAAACATCAGCTGTCTGAGAGCGATGCACATCTCAGTGAGAGCGTTGTTCTGTCTGTGGACGGCATACCTGCGGATCGTGTTAGCAGCTTGTCGTCGGCGCTGGGCCCTCCTCCGGGCCAGGATCCCTCGCCACCATGATTGGATGAAAATAGCTAGAAGGTACATTACATATATATTAGATGAACTCCTCTTTAAAAGCTTTAAACAAGCTGAATTTAAAAAAAACAGCAGAAGAAGAAAATGCAATGGTTTCCTAACCTGCGGCTCTCAGCTTCTGGTATTTAGACCTCTGGCTATAGCCTCTCCATCCTGCCTGCAGCTGGGTTGCTTGATGAGGATAAAAAAAGAAAGAAATGTATTTAAATCTGTGGCTGTTCTGTAAATCTTCAGCACAAATCATCAGCAGGTTCAGGAACTAGTTAGGAGCCAAGGTAGGCTCAGTCCACCCAGGTCTGCATCTTGCCCAACATATCAAAAGTGAGTAAGATTTTTTTTGTTGTGGTACAGCTAAAAGAATATAGTAAAGAATATTCCAGTACCATTCCCAACTGGAAATGGTACTGGAATATCAGCCAGTCATCAACCCATCCCCAAACTTGCACACAAATTCTTCTTTTTAAAGTATATAGAAATTGAAGACTTCTTTGTGCTGCTGCTTCATAATAAGATTAAAAAATCTCTCCTTAAGCAGTATTTTCTTTCGTCCCATTATAAATGTGTGGTTCAGTAGAGCTCCATACCCACTGGTCACTACAAAACACAACTTGCTCATTGACATTTAGTGTAATGATTTAGTGTAATGTTCAGGTATTCTAGCCAAGTGGGACATGATCAACCGCAAGACAGCTTCATTCACTGCACAATAGGCAACACTGGTAAACACCCACAACCTATTAAAGTCCAGGGTTATTGGCCATGAGACACACACAGTCTCATGGCATGCTGGGAGTCCTGTCCAACTGTTCTCTAACACGCTACAGTATAAATAGCAGAGGCAGCTGGCAGAAGTTTTTCTCAGTTGGGCTGTGCCATATTCAATTTCAGCAAACATCCTAGTATGATTTTATGCCAAAAATATAAAAATGAAACTATAAAAAAAGGCATCCTTCATTTCAGTTAAATAGTAACAGTAATTTTATTTTAAGCTTCCATTCCAAACATACAGTACATCAGATTGCAGTGATGTATATAGGCTCTTTGCTTTCCTTTCTCCCAGATGGGGGCACCATAGTTACTATGAAAAAAACCATTCAGATACTAAGTCAGCCATCGGCCAAACAGCTGCATGATCACACCAGCTGCTGAGCGCCGTGTTTCCATCAGTCACAGCTGAACTTCAGACAGACTGACAAGAAAAGCACATATTTTGCACAGATGATTTCTCTGATATTTTAACATATTTAATTGGAACAATTTCTTTCTGACTATTATCATTAGTAGTGGCAGTGATAGTACTGTTTTGTTGTGTATTGTTGTGTGACTCTGGCCCTCTGTTGACCAGCCACCACTGACATACAGATCCTGTTTTAGGCTTGACTTTATCGTTATTGTACTTGATTTAAGTTTTTTTTTCTCACCCCTTTTCAGCTTGATTTTGAATCAGCATGCATTCTTATTTTATAATTAGTGGTGATTGTGAGAAGTCTCACTAGATTCGGTTTTACTTTTACAAGCTCATTCAATGAAAAGAACTATTATAGAGTTGAATGTTTAAATATTAATTTTTTTATTATAATCTGCTTTCACTGTTGTTTTCTTTGTCATTTTTCAATTTAGCTTTGACTGAAAATGTTTTCTTATTCTGTAAATATTGGTAATGATCTCACTGGTTTAGGCTTTCAGGATAATGGTCCACCTCTCTAACCTCTGTGCTTCCCATTCCCACCCATTACCAGTCCACCCAGATAAAGCTGGCTAGAACTGACCTTAGACAGAGACACTCACCAAGACTGTGTTTTCTGGTCTCAAGTGCATCCTCAGTGGCAAACAATGTCTTTGGGAAACGGATGAAGATTTTGGATCTAAAAGGTAGAGTTTAAAGTTAAACATGAATTCTACTAATATGATTTTAACAACATTATAACAAAATAACAGAGAGCCTGTGCCTGGTTTAAAAAGTATAGTCAAGAAGAAGCATCATGAAGCACAATAGTGTGTGTGTGTGTGTGTGTATACTGTATATATATCACTGACCTGCCCAGTTTGTACTCCTCAGGCTTGTATCCCAGATGTTTGACCAATGTGGCCACTCCATCGGACAGTTTCCCCTGCCAGTTAGGCCAAGTGTCTGGACATAAGGACTTGTACCTAAACACACAAACACAAGTTAATACAAAAAACATTGACCAATCATTTCAACCAAATGGACCACAGTCAAGACCTGGGGGCAAAATCTGGCCTCACACCTAATTGTATTGTGACACTCCTGATACTCTGCTACAGTGACACTGCCACAAATCATCTTAAATTGACATAAAGGTTGTAATGATTTAGAATTTGTTGGAGCCATTTTGAAAAAAATTACTTTTAAACAATTTTACATTAGAGCTTTTAATCCATTCAGTTTGTTCTTCTGGAGAAATTCCATCAAGTTTCACACGACATGGGTTATTATTTGAACACATGAAGTGCAAAAATACTTGATCTTAACATCACCACTGGATAATGACAAAGACATAAAAAAGGCTGATCACCTCTGAAGAAAAACTTCGTAGCGACGTCTATAAGCAAAGCCAGCTCTCCTCACCCTGAGATTCTCCATCAGCCCTAGATACTTGACTTGGTGACGGATTAGCACCTCATCAAATCGAACTGCGACAGTAGGAGAGGGGTTCAAAACAAAGAGGGAGATGAAGACAAAAATAAAATCTTGGGCAAAATGAACAAGAGAAAAGCAGCAAATGCTAACTGACAGCAGTAGGAATGACAGAGGACAGTGAAACGGTGTGAAAGAAACAAAAGGGCTGTTGTCAACGGACGCCAGCCTGATATACTGACATCCACAGTGCAAGTCACGTTTACAGCTGAAAACAAACAGTTTGGGATTGTACTGGCTGAGTCCAGGATTACATTAGTATTTCTGGGAAACTATCAGCTGAAGCTGAAAAGCTGCTTCAACACCGTTAAAGAGCTTTTACATAAAGCTCGGCTCAAATCATTTTAAAATCAAATGAAAAGTCATTTCAACTTGGCACCTTGAATTACTTTTCATTTGTAAGCCTTTAGATGGATGGAAATAAGACAGCAAAAAAAACCTCTATATATTTTATACAATACAGTGCACCCTCGCACATCAACGATTGCGGATTTTTGGTCAGCAGTCACATGATACGGTAGGTGCATTCTATTGGCTGACGGCATCCGGAAGTGCGCTCATTCCGTCAGTCTCGGACTTTCGTGAGACACAAAAGTGCTTTAAACAGTCGATAAGAGTGTGGGAAAAGGTAATACAGATAGTAGGGTTGAGCCGGATACTCGTTTCATACAAGTATCCGGTACGGATAATGCATTTTGACGAGTACGAATACGAATAAAGCTCATTAATACTCGTGATCGGACTGAAGGAAAATCATCCTGTTTTCACGCTCTGTGATTGGCCAGTCACACATGGTTCCCGCCCCTCCCTACAGAATGCAGTTAGAGCGGAATTGTCTCACTCTCCGTCTCCGGTACACGCAGTTACTGATCTCTCTGTTTGTGGCTTCACTGTTGCTCACGTCCTTATTAGATTTTCTTCAGCTTGCCTCTGTTTTGCTGTTTGGTTATGTGGTGAACTTTCTTGGTTTTTTTTTGTTGCACGTATGTGTACATTTAACCACCGCCTCAGTGGTTAAAGTCTTTTTTTTTTTACCTGTCCTAACCTCTGTTCAAGTTAACAATGTCTATACTTAATATTTTAAGTGAGACACAGCGCGCGCGCACGCACACACACGCCCACACACACACACACACACACACACACACACACACCATAATAAATATTGTTTAACTTTATGTGAAAAAAATGGCAATAGCATTAGGTACTAAAAATAAATAATTGAAAAAAAAGTACTAGAAAAAATTTTTAATGAAAAAGAAGAAAAAAAATGAGAAAGTTTTGTTGAGTATGGCAATTCTTGTTCATGCATACTTTGTAGTTAATTACTTTTTTTATTGCATGCACTTCATTAATGCACTTTGTGTTTACTGGTTCTATATATAATTCCTTTACTATTGTGATAGAAAGCGTTGAATTTCAATTCTGAGGCTCTTTGGTAAATATTCATTCATAGACTTAAGAATATTCATGTTCTGACTCAGTTCCATAAAAAGCTTGTTCTGTAAATAGTTCCCTTACTTTTGTGATCAAAAACATTTATTTGAATTTCAATTTTGAGGCTGTTCTGTAAGTAGTTTTAAAATAAGCAAAAATACAGCAACTTGTGAACAATCCATATCAATTTTAGACTTAAAATAATGTAGCGATTTAAGCCCCACCCATTTCCGGTCAAACCACACCCACTTCCATTTAAGCACCGCCCATTCCGAATACAGATACGGATACAGATAATCTAGTTGGTTGAACAGATACAGATACAGATAGTGGTGTACTCGCTCATCCCTAACAGATAGATAGATTTAATATCAGTATGGGGAGGGTTTATAAAAGTTTAAATTACTGTAAATATTAAGATAAATAGATTGCGATCTTGATCGCGGATCATTCAATCGCGTGTGGTTCCTGGAACACATTGACAGCAAAGACCGAGGGCGCACTATAATGTATATATATATATATATATATATATATATATATATATATATATATATATATATATATATATATATATCTCCACACCTATATATTTGAATAAGCTCACTTGAAAAGTCTCAAGCTGTCACGCTGTCACCAACTCCACCCACTACCTGTCAGTCAAGTGCCCAACCAATCACGGCGCCCAACCAATCATGGCACATCTGCCAGAGGGAATCATGTGAACAATATGGCGTAAGGCATCTGCTATGTTAGGAGAAGAACTAACTATACATGGACTTCCCAGTTAACATAATTTTAGAGTGTCATATCTGTTCGAACAATTTTCATGTTTTTGAGTCCAAACAGCAGGAATGACACAGAAAACGGCAACATGGATGGATGTTTAAATCCAGTTTAAATCCTGTTAAAATTTTTAAACTTGACCAACATTGACAACACATAATAACTGAAGTTGGCTGGAGTCAATCAGATCTTGGGGCTATAGGGTTATACTACGGCAACATGGATATTAATGGTAGTTTGAATCACACAAACATTTTGGTGTCACTCACTACTTAATTTGAGCTCTTCACCATAAATCTGTTTCAAACTGATGAGTCAAGAACCCATTCTGCTCCTATGCTGCTCCTCATGAGCAAAAATAGATGAATAGAAATTCATACCTGCTTGCTTGGAGTCATTGGGCTTGATGCAGCGGATGTAGGATGGCTCCTTTGACATGAGGATCTCCATGAGTTTGGCCAGACTGGCTTTGAACTGGGTGGCTGCCTGGAAGGGCAAACACAGTGACCAAAGGTAAAAACCACAGATGAAAAGTGTGTGAATGTGAGACAGTGACCTAAGAAGGGCTGTGAAAGCAAAAGAGGTGGCTGATGTGACTGGCAGTCCAGTAGAGAGGGAACACTGGGTCCAGTGTGGAAGACTGTGACTCTAACTTACCAGTCTGTAACAGCCCCCGGATCAACTGTGTGTGTGTGTGTGTGTGTGTGTGTTTGTGTGAGGGGCATACAAGTGTCGGGGCATTCCTCAGTGAGTGGGAGGCAGCAGAGAATCCCCCCATTGCCCACTCAACAGGAGGGGAAACACACATCTGTTTGTTTAGTTGTGGGAAAGTATGCTGGGATGAACAAGAGTTTGATTTAGAAGAAAGTAAAAGACAGGCAGAGGAAACCTCACAACAGAGAAAGACACACACACACACGGCATCTCACCGTGTCTGGGCGTTTCTTGTCACTCAGCTCCTCCTTGTCAAAACACTGCGTAAGAATCTTATTCTCTGACATGCACATAACCTGGAAATAAAGGAAACGATTAGCATCTAAAGCAGTTAAACACGACGACAATGAATTAGTATGCGAGTAATATTGTCTTTAAAAACTCACTTCTTTTAAGTTCCTGAACAGAAGATCATTGTTCTTGTCCAAAAATCCTGAGTGAAGGAAGTGGGAATTGACTTCAGAAAGAAATATCATCTCTTTGTTTCCATGAAGGGTCCCACAGTAACACTCGTTACTGGGCGTACCCAGAAAAATCTCATGCTAACATTCATATTTCACTGTAATTTATTCATCAGAAATCTATATAAACTCAAGATAGAACCAGGAACAGTATTTTTACAGTATTATTATATGTAGTGAGGAGGCTTCACTGTTTTCTTGCATATAATGTGTTCAGTAATTTGCTTTCAATTAGTGTGTGCTTGGGCGGCACGGTGGCGCAGTGGGTAGCGCTGTCGCCTCACAACACGGCGGACCCGGGTTCGAGTCCCGCTCTGTGCAGAGTTCGCATGCTCTCCCCGTGTCTGCGTGGGTTCTCTCCGGGTTCTCCGGCTTCCTCCCACCTCCAAAAGCATGCGCTTTAGGTTGATTGGCCGGTCCCAAATTGACCGTAGGAGTGAATGTGTGTGTGAGTGGTTGTTTGTCTCTGTGTGGCTCCGCGGTACACTGGCGTCGTGCCCGGAGTGTCCCCTGCCTCACGCCCTGAGACTGCCGGGATAGGCACCGGCTCCCCCGCGACCCGCGTAAGCGGATTAAGCGGTTAAGAAAATGACTGACTGATTTTATAGTTATCTATTCAAAAAGCAGTCGCTTGGTCGAAAACGCTGTCTCAGGCTAATATTTTTGTCATTCCACTTGCTTTAAAAATGAAAGTGCAGAAACAACTTGGCAATGCTAAAAATAAAACCCGGAGGAGTCAATTCATTATTTACATCAGATGTTATGTCATTTCACACAACCCTGTGTTGCTGCTTAGCACAGGTTAGACAAACCGGCTGGACTCATGATTTATTATGCTCAGTCAGACTTTTAGTATTAATATTATCTTGTTTAAATGTAATGTTCCTGTGGGTGGATTGCTACAGTAGTACCTGGAGATAATAGTTTAATCCGTTCCGTGACTGAGCTCGGACGGCAAACATTTTCCCATTTAAAATAACTAAAAGTATTTTAATCCCCTCCAGCCTTGTAAAAAAGCCCCAAACCTCCTACATTATGAAAAAAACATATTTTTAACAACCAACAGACATGCGTACTTTGTCTGTGCACAATTAGTTATACATAAGTTACATTAACAGCAATAAAGTATGAAAAGAAACATCAGGAGGACACACAAGCTACGCCTTTACTCCGTGAATGAAACCTCAATCCAGTCTCAAGTGATGCTGTGTCCATCCGTCAACACATGGGAAAGAACAAGATCTGAATGTCGAACAAGAATGTAGACAGCACAACGGCTCGTAGCTCAAAAAACTCGTATGCAGATCAGCTCGTATCTCGAGGTACTGCTGTACTTCAGCGGGGCTATTCAGGGTACTCAATTTCATCCATGCATTACATGTGAAAGACCTATTTAATTCTAAATTCCAGAACTGGCCTCGCCTCAGAAGGGTCCTCAGAAGTTTTAATATATCACTAATCTATCGATGCAGTATTGCAGTGCACTGGGTGGCGCTGTTCACAGCAAGAATGTCCAGTTTGAATTCAGCAAAGGACCTGGAACTTCTGTGTTCCATGTTCTTCCCAATACAGGTGAAATAGTGGCCTGAATGTGTGTGTGGATGGCTGTTTGTCCCTGTCTGTAGACCCTGCGACTGGCGACTTGTCTGGGGTGTAGCCTGCTTCACACTCAAAGTCAACCGAGATAGCACCCACTTCACCCCTCCCAGGACTTGTTTCCTGCACCACACGCATAAAAACACACACAGTCACATACACACTTGCATACCATTGACATTGTAGTTGACCTCTCCAGCATAGTGCAGCAGTCTGAATTCTTCTCGGCCCATCACCTTCCTGGTCTTCGCATCAGCCAGTTTGTGGCTGCATTGACACAAACATAACAAGATTAAATGAGGAAGACAACCAAGCATTTTGATGAGCAACCAGACCTTTAAGTACCATAAAACCAAACATGTATGTACATTTCTGATGTTATAGCAGTTATCCAAGACAGAAGTAGGAATAAAACTAACGTGACAAAATGAGGGTGTCCTCCAACAGTGTCCTCCAACTTCTCTAGAAAGGTGAAGTCACTGGCGTCTCCAGGTCTAAGACACTCCTCATCCTGTGGTAGGAGGACAAAAGCAGCTGCTGGTCATTGTCTTACAAAGGCTCACATCTTCTCATATGGGAAATGGTCTTTTACTTAACCAGAACTTTTCTAGTCTCAAAGCATTTTACAATTCTAGTTGAAATTCTGGTGGATTTCACAGTTTGGAATCAGAAAAGTACTTCTATTCATCTATCCATCTATCTCTCTGTCTTGTCAGCTTTCATACAGTGGTGGTCACCATTCACACATCACTCACACACTAGTAGAACAGCCTCTGGGAGTAGTTTGGGGTTCAGAATCTTGCTCAGCTTCTACATCTGGGCTGCATTAACTGGCCATTAACTTGATTCTATGTTATTAATATGGAGTTCTCACTTTAGCTTATATACCAACCAGCGCCTTTAAATATCACTACCATGCCTGTTTAATATGTAAATGTCATGCATAAATTATCAGTTATGATTTAATGTGAATTTAATGCTAGATTTCTTTGGCCAAGAGCATCAACTGATGAGTCTGTCTGATGAAGAGGTCCTGGACCAATATTCCCAGGGTGAGTGTTTCCATACCAGAATGGAGATGATGCCTTTAAACTTCTCTTCCACCAGGTCACAGATGATCTTGTTGTTGAAGTACTGCACCGGCTCCCACTGTAAAGACACAAACGTCTTTAAAGTCGAGCAGCGTGACAAAATAAACCCATCATGAACATGACTTGGTCTTCTCTGGTGTGATGAACACGATGAATGTCTGAACTGAACATATATAACAAAACATGTCAACCAGTTTTTCAGTCTAACTCTGACTGACTTACAACTGTCATTTACAATTCAATCATCTGAAGAATCCAAAGAATCCTGGCAGGCAGACATGCTTCACACCCACTTGCATATGGACACACACAAACACAGAGCTTCAACGTCAATATGTTGCGTTACGTTAGCGTTAAGAGACACCTCATTTTGTTGAAGACAATACCCCCCTGACCCTGATGTCAGAAGATAAAAGTCTCTTTGAGAAGTGAATTCAAGTTCCTACAACCTGCTTTCGGATTGGTGCATTTATATTTGAACACACATAGAACACAAACAACCTTTGTTCCATACCAGCAAACCAAAGCAACAATGCAATGACCAGAAAAGAATCCATAAATGAGGTCTTGATACTGATTGAACCATTCATTATCTTTTGGCCTTTTTTCATCTAAAGATAATAACTACAAATAATAAAACAATAACTTAAACAATATCAGAGTTAAGATTTCATTACCAATGGGGCAGGATCTTCACCAAACTGTACTCACAATAACATTTGTGTCTGCTTAAGCCTCAGTGATAAAGGAGAATGATAAATTCACAAATTCATAATGAAAGACACAAATGTAACCACAGTCACATAGAAGCTTGTGGGAAAGAAAACTTGACTAAAGGAACGTGGAAGAGAACAGACAATGACCGGATTGGGAAAGGAATGTAAAATCAAACAGAGCTAGTGACATTAGATCGAAAAGAGAGTAGTACATTCTTCCATCTGATCCAAGGGTAAAGCTAAGGTGTGTTAACATCTGGAGGAAATAATTGAGACAAGAATGAGTGATGAGATGGGGGATACTGAGGAAGGGAGGAGTCATATCTAACCGTGATGCCTTCGGCCTCGTACTCCTCTTGCTCTGATTTGAGGGTGAGCTCGATGAAGAGCTGCTGAAGCTTCTCGTTACAGTAGTTGATACAAAACTGCTCAAAGCTGCAACTCACACAGAGATACAACAGATAAATGACAAATACAAGCCACAGTCACAAATACGTCACCACGTTTTTTACATAGAAACCTCATTTACTATATACCAATGTAGTAAATGAGGTATCTATTTACCTCATTTATAACCTTTCACAGATGCATCTGTGAAAGGTTATATTTAGGTGAACTGCAACTAAAAGCTCCAGGGATAGTGCCTTGACCTTGGAATAGTTTCTACTGTAAGACTTGTTTCATTACTTTAGGAGTTTTAAGGATAGGAAGATGGTGAATACAAAAACTACAGCTGGATTTGGACCTGGTTTCAAATTTAAAGCTAACACAAACAAATATTGTTATTTATTATTGTAAATGCTGTACCTGTTGTTCTGGAAGACCTCAAAACCATAAATGTCCAATAGGCCAATGACAGAGAAGTTTTTGCAAGACTCATCCTATGAAGCACAAATAATTAATCAACACATCTCTTTGAAGGGAAACGTCTCGTATGCACAAGCCTGGAAGCAAAGATCACAAGAATTGAGCAGTAAAATAAAATATGCAAAAGGTTTTAAGTTAACTAATGTTCACAATTGTCCACAAGGGGGAGCTGTGCTGTAATTGTTCAAACCACAATAAATAACAATACATGCATGTGGGTCTGGTTTGAGAAAAGCATATGAAGGATTTTGGGACAAACATAAATATTAATAATAATAAGTAATAAAAGTAATATAAATAGTAAGAGTAACAAACATGTACCAATCTCTACCTACAGTTAGTGTGTGTTTGTATGAGTACCGTGTTCGCCAGCGACGCATTGATCTTGTTAACCAGCCAGGTGAAGGTGCGTCCATACACTGCTTTGGACAAAGCATCTCGAGCTGATGAGGCTTGCTCTAGGTTCAACGGGCTTATCAGCTGATGAACACACACACACACACACACACACACACACACACACACACACACACACACCCAAAGTAGAGACAGGAGAAGACAGACAGCAACAGTTCAGCGTGGACTCTTAAACAAGCTCTAATATAATTACACTGGCGGAGAGCAGACATTACACACACAGAGAATCTTTCCATACAAACGCTTATCACGCACTTCCACTACAATGAGAGTGTGTATCAACCCACCTCTTCTCCCTTGGCAATTAACTTCTTGTGTGTTAGGGCCTCTGTCAGCACTGCCCCATTCACTCCTAACAACTGGAAAAGTACAACAACAGGAGCACACATCACACAATGAATGCATGGCATCCTGAATACACAGACGTCATGGAGTGATGTCCTGTGCTCTAGTGTCTGATGAACTGGACAACTGAGGATGACTAAAAACCTCGGTGACTATTTAAATGTAAGAGTATCTGATTTATGGATATAAAATAACAGACCGTTTGTGGAGGAGAAAGATTCACATCCCGTAAGAACTTCAAACTCAAGTCCAATGTCACAATGTTTTCTGATGAAAACATTGTGACATGTACAGATGAGAAATCTACAAACAAAAACTAGACTTTCCACTCAGTGCCTCTTGTACTGTGTAAGATTGAGTGTTTTTAAAGAGGACAGATGGATTTTGGCACAGTTGTGTTTGTATTTTTATTGTTTCATGTGCAAGACAAAAGCATTGCAGCACAATTTCATAAGACAATTTGTTTTTGAATATGATGCATAGCATCAAAGATGAGGTCATTTTTAACTTTATTCATTATACCTATGATGCTCTCTACATTTATAATTGCTTTGCTGTGGAGTGTGGGAAGCTTCATAAATACTTCCTTTGATGGCACACAAAGACTTCTGAATATGAGCTAAGTGTTTAATCCAAATCCAGCTGCCACCCCCACCTTCAAGGGTTCTTTAGGGATCTATCTGCTCCAGCATCTTACCCTGGCCAGGTACTTAATCTGTGTATCAGAAGTGATGCACGCATCGCCTTCCTCCTCGCCATACTGCACGTTCCCCAGGTGGAGCACACTAGCAATAATGTTCAACAGCTCCTGTACAGAAAACACAGAGAGGGAAGGAATAGAAAAAAGAAGAGAGTCAACAATCTAGAAAGAAAAATAATGAATAGTTCCAAAGATATGGCTCCTGAAAACGTTTCTGCCTGTAACAAGGGACTTGGCAAATGAAGGTTAGGTTAGGGTTAATAATTCTATGCAACAGGAATGTAGTAATGTGCTCACCCAGTTTCAGAATAGAGCTGCACGCCAGCTCATAACTGTACAGGAGTGTGAATTTAAAAGGTTCTGGCAGCAATCCCAAACTAATGAACAAGAGGAAACACTCCCACAGTGAGAACATGTGTGTTCTCACCATTTAACAGCCTCTTCAGTACAAATCATCCAGCTCAAGCTGCTCACTTTACGATACTCCTCTTCTTTTCCTTTTGGCTTTTCCCTTCAGGGGTCGCCACAGCGAATCAACCGCCTCCATCTAACCCTGTCTTCTGCATCCTCTTCTCTCACACCAACTACCTTCATGTCCTCTTTCACTACATCCATAAACCTCCTCTTTGGTCTTCCTCTAGGCCTCCTGCCTGGCAGTTCAAAACTCAGCATCCTTCTACCAATATATTCACTATCTCTCCTCTGGACATGTCCAAACCATCTCAGTCTGGCCTCTCTGACTTTATCTCCAAAACCTCTAACATGTGCTGTCCCTCTGATGTACTCATTCCTGATCCTATCCTTCCTGGTCACTCCCAGAGAGAACCTCAGCATCTTCATCTCTGCTACCTCCAGCTCTGCCTCCTGTCTTTTCCTCAGTGACACTGTCTCTAGACCAAACAACATCGCTGGTCTCACCACAGTTTTGTACACCTTTCCTTTCATTTTAGCTGAAACTCTTCTATCACACATCACACCTGACACTTTTCTCCACCCATTCCATCCTGCCTGGACACGCTTCTTCACCTCTTTTCCCCACTCTCCATTGCTCTGGACTGTTGACCCCAAGTACTTAAAATCCTCCACCTTCTTGATCTCTTCTCCCTGTAACCTCACTCTTCCACTTGGGTCCCTCTCATTCACACACATGTACTCTGTCTTACTGCGGCTAACCTTCATCCCTCTCCTTTCCAGGGCAAACCTCCACCTCTCTAGCTTCTCCTCCACCTCTTCCCTACTCTCACTGCAGATCACAATGTCATCTGCAAACATCATAGTCCATGGAGATTCCTGTCTAACCTCGTCTGTCAGCCTGTCCATCACCATAGCGAACAAGAAGGGGCTCAGAGCTGATCCCTGATGCAGTCCCACCTCCACCTTGACCTCCTCTGTCACACCTACAGCACACCTCACCACTGTCTTACAGTCCTCATACATGTCCTGCACCGCTCTAACATACTTCTCTGACACTCCAGACTTCCTCATACAATACCACAGTTCCTCTCTGGGCACCCTGTCATAAGCTTTCTCCAGATCTACAAAAACACAATGCAGCTCCCTCTGGCCTTCTCTGTACTTCTCTATCAACATCCTCAAAGCAAATACTGCATCTGTAGTACTCTTTTTTGGCATGAAACCATACTGCTGCTCACAAATGCTCACTTCTGCCCTTAGTCTAGCTTCCACTACTCTTTCCCATAACTTCATTGTATGGCTCATCAGCTTTATTCCTCTGTAGTTGCCACAACTCTGCACATCTCCCTTGTTCTTAAAAATGGGCACCAGCACACTTCTCCTCCACTCCTCAGGCATCTTCTCACTATCTAAGATCCTGTTGAACAACCCAGTCAGAAACTCTACTGCCACCTCTCCTAGACACTTCCAAACCTCTACAGGTATATCATCAGGACCGACTGCCTTTCCACTCTTCATCCTCTTCAGTGCTCTCCTCACTTCATCCTGGCTAATCTTTGCTACATCCTGGTCCACAACAGTCACCTCTTCTAGTCTTTGTTCTCTCTCATTTTCCACGTTCATCAACTCCTCAAAGTACTCTTTCCATCTTCCCATCACACTGCTGGCACCTGTCAATAGACTTCCATCCCTATCCTTAATCACCCTAATCTGCTGCACGTCCTTCCCATCTCTATCTCTCTGTCTTGCCAGCCTGTATAGATCAGTCTCTCCCTCCTTACTGTCCAATCTAGCATACAAGTCATCATAAGCTTCTTGTTTGGCCTTTGCTACCTCTACCTTCACCTTACGCTGTATCTCCCTGTACTCCTGTCTACTCTCCTCAGTCCTCTCAGTGTCCCACTTCTTCTTAGCTAACCTCTTTCTTTGTATACACTCCTGTACCTCCTCATTCCACCACCAAGTCTCCTTATCTACTTTCCTTCCAGATGACACACCAAATACTCTCCTACCTGTCTCCCTGATCACATTAGCTGTAGTTGTCCAGTCATCTGGAAGCACCTCCTGACCACCCAGAGCCTGTCTTAACTCCTTCCTAAAGGTCATGCAACACTCTTCCTTTTTTAGCTTCCACCATTTCGTCTTCTGCTCTGTCTTTGTCCTCTTCATCTTCCTCACCACCAGAGTCATCCTACACACCACCATTCTATGCTGTTTGGCTACACTCTCGCCTACCACTACTTTGCAGTCACTGATCTCCTTCAGGTTACATCGTCTACACAAGATGTAGTCTACCTGTGTGCTCCTACCACCACTCTTATAGGTCACCCTATGTTCCTGCCTCTTCTGGAAGAAAGTATTCACTACAGCCATTTCCATCCTTTTTGCAAAGTCAACTACCATCTGTCCTTCTGCGTTCCTCTCCTGGATACCAAACCTGCCCATCACCTCCTCATCACCTCTGTTACCTGCACCAACATGTCCATTGAAGTCTGCACCGATGACAACTCTCTCACTTCTAGGTATGCTCTGCATCACTTCATCAAAGTCCAACCAGAATTTCTCCTTCTCCTCCAGCTCACATCCTACCTGTGGGGCATACCCACTAACAACATTGAACATCACACCTTCTATTTCTAGCTTCAGACTCATCACTCTATCCGACACTCTTTTTACCTCCAGGACATTCCTAACAAACTCCTCCTTCAAGATAACTCCTACTCCATTTCTCTTTCTATCTACACCATGATAGAACAACTTGAACCCTGCTCCTAAACTTCTAGCCTTGCTACCTTTCCACCTGGTCTCCTGGACACACAGTATGTCTACCTTCCTCCTCTGCATCATGTCGACCAACTCTCTACCTTTTCCTGTCATAGTTCCAACATTCAACGTCCCTACTCTTAGTCCTATACTCTTGGCGCTCCTCTTCTGTTTCTTCGTGCGAACGCACTTTCCTCCTCTCCTTCTTCGACCAACAGTAATCCAATTTCCACCGGCGCCCTGTAGGTCAACAGCGCCGATGGCGGTCGTTGTTAACCCGGGCCTCGACCGATCCGGTATGGAAGTCATATGTTTGATTCGCATCTTTGATTTGGCAAAAGTTTTACGCCGGATGCCCTTCCTGACGCAACCCTCTGTATTTATCCGGGCTTGGGACCAGCACAATAAGACACTGGCTTGTGCCCTCTTGCGGCTACATTCGTGCCCTCTTGCGGCTACATTCGTGCCCTCTTGCGGCTACATTTGTGCCCTCTTGCGGCTACATTACTCACTTTACGATACTATCCAAGGTAAAAATCTTCATTTTGTAGTCACAATATTTATCAAAGTTCATCTGCAAACCTCAACTTCAACTTGCTTTTTTTTGTAGCTGAATTGAAAAGAAGTGAAACATACTCTATATCCAACACGTTTAACTTTTGCACAGGCTAAAAGAACGTGAAAGGGGTCACAATTTAAATTTGCTCTGTTCACTTAAAGGGATAGTTTTTTCTCAGAAAATGAAGAGTTAGCAATAATCTATTCACTCCCATTCTGGTGGAAAGTTAGGGGGAATAAACAATATACACATTTTTGGACATTTGTGTCAAAACAATATGTCAGCATTCTCCTGCTTAACTGATGTGTTTATGTGAACCCTGTTTGACAATGGAGCATCCATTCGAGTTTGTGCAACTTCCTCAGATGAGATGCACACTAACAGTTCTTGAGTCTTGGATCAGGTCATATAATCTGCTTCATTTGTTGATAGAGATCGTTTCCCAACATTTTCAAACAAGTTCCCTTATTGTTGCCACACTGCTTCATGGTGAAGCTCAAGAAATGTTAAGGTTTCATACTGTTCACACCAGCCATCCCATTTTGAGTGTCAGACCAACACACCCTCATGCCTGATGCAAACACATGGTGTTATTCCTTACCTCCACCTCATCCTCATTGAAGCCAATCACAGTCAAGGCTTTCTTCACCACCTTCCAATCATTGCGGTCATTAATGGAGCTCACTTTGGGACAGTTACCCTGTGGAAAATTAGCCACAAAAAATAAAATTAAATAAATGCAAAAACACAAGCTTTTTTTCCATTATATACTTCAGCTTCTCCTGAACATTGTCCCATTGCATTCCTACGTAGCTAATGTGAAAACAAGTGTTTACATGTGCTCTAAACACCTTTTTTTAGAGGGTGTCACACCTATTTACATAAACACACACGCAGTGTTTTTTTCAGTAATAGTTGATGTGTGTGTGTGTGTGTGTGTGTGTGTGTGTGTGTGTGTGTGTGTGTGTGTGTGTGTGTGTGTGTGTGTGTGTGTGTGTGTGTGTGTGAATTAGTTCATAAAGAAGAGGGTTCAATCTTGCGCCTTCAGGCAAATTTGCCCCTTGAGGAAAACTACGGACTGAGGCCCCGAGAGCCAACTGAGAGCCTATTATCCAGAACTCCCACTGGGACACACACACATACACACACACACACACACACACACACACACACACACTCTACTGACCAATGGCTTACGACAGAATAGAGACAGAGAAAGCATGGTAGCAAAATGTAAGCATCATTAGCAGCTGATATTTTTCTCCAGATCTGAAGTGGAAATGACTTTATTGAACCTTGGCTATGACAATTAGTATTACAGAATTAACTATGAATAAAAGATTTCAGATGTAATATTTACAAGATACAAATGACTCATTGAGCAATGACACTATTGTATAAAGTCAGTCCTGGCAAAATTACTCCAGAGTCCAATGTTTTAATTCCTGTGACTTAACTCTAAAACTGGAAAGTGTGTTTTAAGCTTCTATGCAGCACATGGAAACATGTAATTTCAACATGATCCCAACATGGACACTTATCATGTCTAGAAAATTCAAAATTAGGATCTCAGTCCCCTTGCCCTAAGTGTGCAGCATGTGATCCAGTATGTGACATAATCCAGATCCAGCATGTGACATAATTTCTAATAAAATTGAAATAAAAGATTTAAAATAAAATAAAATAAAATAGAAGCTTTGAACAAATAACAAAGAAACAAAATCCAGAAATTTGTCTAGGAATAGGAACAACATAATCGTAAAATTTAGGTGCTAACATCATGTAATTTTATTTAAAACCTTTTTTTGTTTGTGGATTCTTACTTTGACCAGATACTGGTACTGCTGGGTGTTCCTCTCCAGGCCCAGGCGCCTCAGGAGGTCCTCCTCTCCTCCCTCAATCAGCTGATAGAAAATGTGGAAGTTCCTCTCCCCATGGTTTTGGTGGACCACACGAGACTTTTCCAGGAGGTAGTTGATGATGTGGCCTCCCACTGGAGCACCCTGACCATGTGACACAGGACAAGGAGAGAAGGGGAAAGGGGAGTGGATGTGTATCATTACCACCAGATACATTTGATTTACTGTCAATGTGAACCAGCAAAACAAAAAGTTTTTTTAATTCTTGCCACAACTGGCTTTCCTTTAGAGTCAAACATAGTAGAAATGCTGTCAATCAGTTTCCACTGCTTAGTACCAACTCCATTCTGCTTAGATTTGTACCATTTCCATTAGCAAAAAATGGCACTGAAAGGACACTTTACACACGTACAGATCTCTGATACGTCAATATCTGTATATGGGGCAAAAAAAAATTAATTGCCACTGAATATATTATGGCATTTTTGCTTGATGAGCTACTCTTCAATGGAAATTTTTTTTAGCACACCCAGTGATATACAGTGGAAATGTGATTTTAAATTCTCCTACTCACCTTGAAATCAAACTGAATGTCCATGTACTTGCCAAAGCGGCTCGAGTTGTCATTACGCAATGTTTTAGCATTGCCAAAGGCCTGAGGGGAGGATAGATTGGAAAAAGGACAGAAGAGAGGAAAGGAGTGATAAGTGAAAGATTGGGAGATAGAAAGATAACAGAAGAGAGAGAGATCATGATGAAGACAGGATAGCAATAAAAGAAGCAGAAAACAGACAAGGGCGTTAACATCTCTTCAGTGTAGACCTCAGACAGTAGCATGAACATCTGGAAAGCATCTGTCAGAGTCCTGTCAGACATGAAAACAAGCACTTCGGTAAACTGTAACACCTCTGTGTCCTTCATCGTTAAAAAGACAAGAACAACCATTCCTTTGTTCTGAGTCGTTTGTCACACACATCCCCAGAATATTCCACGATTGTAAATCACATAAATCCAGAATGTATAAACAGTGCAAGTAAAAATACTACATTTTACATGTACAGTGTACACCGACATTTGCGACTTTGCCTCATCGCGGATTTTTGATAGGCAGTCATGTGATACCGTACGCGCATTCTATTGGCTGACGACATCCGGAAGTGCGCTATGTTCCGTGAGTCTCAGATTCCATGACACACAAAAGTTGTTCAAACAGTCGATAAGAGTATGGGAAAAGGTAATACAGATAGACGGTGGTTTAATATCACTATGGGGAGGTTTCATAAACGTTTAAATTACCGCAAATAATGAGATAAATAGTTTGTGGGTATATCGCGGAATTTGTCATTCGTGTGTGGTTCCTGGAATGCATTCACCGCGAGTAACGAGAGCGGACTGTAGATTGATTATTGACAACTAAAATCAAGCAAAATCGTATCCACATTATTAACAGGTCCATATTTTTTTTCTTTCTTGAAATAATAATGAACCCACATCCATCAACCTTCTTTTGACATCAACCCACAGTTTCCTAGCAAAACTTGACATGTTGAAAAGCTCATTTTGAGAGAAGTCTACAGGTAGGATCGTTTGATGAAGTGCATCTGCAGCTTACCTCCAGCACAGGGTTAGACTGCAGCAGACGGTCTTTAACAGTTTGCACTTGGTCGCTGGCTGGACAGGTAACGGCGTAGTACTGCAGGATCTTCTTTGACGCCTCCGTCTTTCCAGCACCACTCTCCCCTGAAATGAGGATGCACTGGTCCTTCCTCTCTGTCCTCAAGGAGCGGTAAGAATTGTCTGCCACGGCGTACCTGGAAGAGTGGAGGAGGAAATGTGATCAGGAAGACGGTTTTTGAAGAGAAACAGTCAGTAAGGGATTTTCACAGCAAATGCAAAACATTAAGAAAATAGAACGCAAAAAAAAAAGTTGGATGGTTCTTCCATGTTCTTGACACAAAAGAGGAAACTCTCTTAAATAACTATGCAGGTTTCGTCACAATGCATTTATCATTCCTACAAACAATGTAATTTGGAGAATAAAGATGTTAACAAGATAATCCCTTAACATTATTAATTCAAAATTCATGTAATGGACACAGAAAAGCTGCTAAACACTGATGAATTAAAAAACAAAAAGTACATATGAAATATTTGAAAGAACCCATAAATTATAGGCTTCAGGTCATTATTTACTACTTTAGATCAACAATGCAGTAACAATTATTCATCACTCATGATGATGTTTATTACTGTACATATAATGGTGGTACTGCCAATGGTGAGAGTTCCCTTCTGTCTAATATAACAGAAAAATAATTTTCAAAAACAACATTAATTTTGCCATGACAGCGCACCAGGTTAAAAATCTGAGGCCTCACTGCAGCTGTAAAAGCTTCAAGCTTTTCCTTCAAGTCCAGCTGACGCCTGAGAATGTCTGAGAATGTGAGAACTTCATTTTACACCCTTATCACTCGGCAGTTCGCACTTAGCATTGGTTTACAGTTAACAACGATGTATCTTAACACTTAAACTGTTGACAATGTGCCGTACATAGTGATACATAGTCAAAAAGAGGGAACGTTATGGGGAATTACTGTTTACTACATGTTAAACATGTGACTAGTGAATCTCTGTCCTCTCTCATCAATGACGTTGGACATAGGTTATGTTTTTCTGTAATACCCTGTACCATGAAATATTATTTCTGTCTCTGGGTGGCAGATGACAGTGTGGACACTTCCAGAGGAAATTTCACCACAAACGCACCCCATTTTCTTTGTTGTTCAAACTTTATATCATAACGCCCTGCAGTATAAACTGAAACCACACAAGGACAGGTGATTTCATTCTTCCTCTGCCTCATTAAATGTCAAACACAATGCCATGTCATAGTGTGTAAACATGGAACCCAGGCCGTCTTAATTCCAGGATCATTTGTCAGTTCCATGGCTGCTACCATTGCTAATATGTTGTTGAAGCCTGTTTGACATTTCTAACACAAGGCTAATAGCTTTTCAAAAGTATCACCCTGGTCTCATATATTACATGGGCTGTATGTGTAATATTGGGGAGGACTGGATGCGTTGGTTTGAAGGGTCAGCTTAAGGTCAGAGGGAACCCCTCTCTTGCCTGGTACCATCATTCACTTTTCATTTCTCAGTTTCTTTGACCATCCGCCTCTGCTAACCAACACATCTGTCTTCAGTAGGAGAGAAAACATTTGGAACTATGAACAAGCAAAGAAGTAGAAAGAGGGGAAGAAACTACCAGCATTTAAAGTGAAGTAAAGAGTCACTCCACTTCAAGTCTCCTTTACTTCCTTCCTTGTTGTGGAGTTGACCACATGAGGGTAGGGAGGCTTTCACAAAGATTTCCCTCACCATTCTTGTGGCAGCCATTCAATTAAACACAGCCTCACGCCAACAATGTCAATGACAAATAGAGTGTCACACCATTATAGCATTATAATATGTGCAATTTCCTCCGGGATTAATAAAGTATATATCTATCTATCTTTCTATCTTACTGAGATATTAAATTCTGTAACTGGACCAATATTTCTAAACACAAAGTCATGACAAGGCAGTCAGAGACTGCAACGTCCCGCGACACCCCTGAATTCAACATTTTACCCTGACCTACACATTTTTGTGGTTCTGGCTTCCTGAAAATGTTGCCTTTTGTTTTGTGATTATATCTCATCAGTTTTCAGAGATATGAACCTAAAAAGGTATACAGTGTGCCGTTGTTCCTCGTGGTTAATACGTTCCAGGAACCACACTTAATTAACAAATTCCGCGATTGAGCAACAAACTATTTATCTTATTATTTATAATTTAAATGTTTATGACCCCTCCCCACACTGACATTAAACCACCTTCTATCTTTATTACCTCTTATCGACTGTTTAAAGCACTTTTGTGTCTGACGAAAGTCCAAGACTCACAGAACATAGCGCACTCTGGTTGCCGCCAGCCAGTAGAATGCGTGTACAGTATCACATGACTGTCTTCCAAAAATGTGCGAGTACAAAACTGCGAGTACAACTTTTGAGTACAAAAGTTGAAATTTGACCTAGTTTTCTCAAGGTCAAGGTCATCATCTCATTTTTAACCCATTTGCCACCTTGGTAATGTGCTTTTTCTTTCATCTTTCTATCCGCAACGGTTGTGAAGATATTTGGTGGACGGACGGACGGACAGACGGACGAACACACAAACACTGACAATTACAATACATCGCGGGATGTAATTAGAACTGAAGTGCAGCCCATGTCGTCATTCTCTGGTAAGAAACAGGTATCAACAACTCTTTAAAAGGGAGAGCCAAAACAAGCCAACAAACATGATGTCCACTGTTAATGATGTGTTCAAAACATTTTCACCTGTAACAGCAAAGAAGCTGAATGAATCATCCTGTCATCATGTTCAAGAACAAAACTGAATTCCCTCTGAACTTGTCTATACGTTACAGATTGTATGTCCTAATGGATTTTCTGAAACCATACTGCCTAGATTTGGACGATGCAGTTTCTGAACTTGTCTATACGTTACAGATTGTATGTCCTAATGGATTTTCTGAAACCATACTGCCTAGATTTGGACGATGCAGTTTTAAATTCGGAAACTAGAAGGTTAACAAACAGCTGACCTTCCTGCCGCATGTGAGGAGGTTGTATAATAATAATAATAATAATAATAATAATGGATCAGATTTATAGAGCGCTTTTCTGGACACTCGAAGTTGCTTTTACATTGGATTCATTATTCAGTCAATACTCATTCATACTTGGTGATGTTAAGCTACGTATGTAGCCACAGCTGCACTGGGGCAGACTGATGGAGGCGTGGCGGCCAATCTGCGCAATTACCCCTCCGACCACCACCGGAACAATCACACACATTCACACACCAGGACACACCTGTATACTTACAGGTGTGGGGAGACCTCATAGAAATTGACACCACGGTATCGCTCCATATGGTTCTTGGTGTAGATCTCCAGTTCTTTGTATGGGTTAACTGACACAAGCACCGAACCAATGTATGTCTGTAGGAAAGAGAACAGATGGTCACAATGCGTGTCGAACAGTTTCCTGTTGTATTCTTCAACAGGACTAAAATTCACGATCAAGAACTACACATGCATGTCTCACACACTCTAATGCCTTTTTACTATTCAGTTGCAACCATGATGTGACAAATGAACAAGATGTTTGAATTGCTGCGGCTTCAACAGGGCAAGAGTGGCAAAATGTCCAAGTAGGAGGCAAACAATGAGGCCCCCGGCACAGGCAGAGCTTGTGCTGGAGAGTAGGGCCAGAGACAGAATTATGAGTACCTTAATTTAACTGAGCTGCACAAGTACATTCTTGTATACTATTAGACCTTATTTTCCAAAATTACATTTTTCTGGCAATTATTTCATGGTTGAGACTTTAAACAGCTAAAATTCTTAGCGAAGATGTCAGCTTAAGAGAAAATGAAAACAATGCAAAGTTTTGAAATCTCTCTCCAGACGGCGTGAATTTTAAAATCTCTGGTCCACTTTAAAATGGTCAGTTTAGGGACAAATGAACCAAATATGCACATGCAAATGGATTTTATTGGTGACTCAACCCAGATGTCAAAATGTTTTAGTTTGGTGTGTGTAATGATAACTGACTGTACAGTTTACAACTATCATTATTTCTACTATTACTAATATAAATATCAACCCTGAAGAACAGCTCGACTCCCAGCCCGCCACCTGCCACTCACATAGATGAGGTTCTCTTTGAAACGTTTCCGTAGGTTCTCTATGAAGGCAGCCTCGCTGGTGAAGTTCTCCAGCAGGACAAAGTCCTGCACACCCACCCGGTCTCTGGCTGTCAGGGCCGACTCCATCATAGCCCGCACCCCGTCACTAGCCACCACCTTAAAGAGGAGGAGGAACAGGGACAAAGCAGATTCATGAGGAGATTGAGACAACTAAAACTAAGACATTATACAAAAGTCAAATGCCCAGAGTTATATATATATATATATTATATATTACTGTATATTCCAAAGTGGGCTGACCCATTGCGGAGTAACCAATCTATAGACTATCTGTTTTATGGTTTTTTGGGGGCCAACTGTGATGAAGAGGATCACTGTCAGACACTGCTGAAGCTCTAGAAAGGATTAATAGGTTGATGTTGGGTTATGAATAATCAACTTGTTAAAATTGAAGTGTATGCTTTAATTTACAGGACATTTATCATCAAATATCCACACTGTTATTGTCCTATGGAGTTCTGTATATGTTAACTACATAACAGTACAGCATCAAGGATCCGCTTCATTTTCATAGAAAAATCCATTCTGGTTGTAGATGAGATTTATTGTTAGATTCAGATCCAACGATAAGGGTGAATTGATTTATCAGTGAGTGTAAGTGTAAAAGAGTCTGTCTCCCATTCAAATATTTGCAATAGCCTTCAAAACCTCAGAAAATCATGAAACAATCAAACATTCCGTAATAAATCTTTGTTGAAAGATCTTTGTGTGTGTAAATAAATCTTCATGACGTCATTTCTGTCCCTTAAGTCTTATTACATATTTTAGCCAAACAAACCATTCAAGATCACATTCTTGACATTCACCTCTACAAACTGAGATAAAACCAAGACCAAATGTTGAAAAAATACTATCACTTCGACCAAAGTGAATTAGACTGAATATAGAAAAATATAAAGCACAAATTTAGAGTTAGAAGTGATGTTAAATTGCAACACTCACGTTTTTCAGATTATTGAATTCCACCAAGCCATTTTCCAAAATAGAGGTCTGAGTTTTACGCATAAGTTTGCGAATGTCAGCCAAGTCCATGTTAACGTGTAGGGCAGAGCTAAACTCAACTTGTGCCGGAGAGTAAATCCACAGACAGCCACAAACAACAAATTAAATACGGCAGGTGTTGTTGTGTTAAGCACTAAAGTAGTCCTTACCCCCTTGAGACCACAGGGAAGAGATAGAGACAGAAGGAAGAAAGCTTGAGGGAGGTGAGACTATATTAATTAGAGCTGGAGGGAAAAATACAGAAAAGAAATTATTAACAGGTTCTGTCTCCACTTGGTTCATTTAAACAGAAAATTTAACATTACTCCCAGAAATTCCACACAACACTGACTTCAACAAAACATATTCCACTAATTCACTGAATCGCTTGTCTTTTCCCTAAAGAATCAAAACCTACATGTATACACAACATCTTGATCACATTTCCCACAAGTATGCATTGATTTTTGATCCTGGATTTCAAAGGAAGACTGTGGCTTCCCATGGAGCGTCTCACGTATGGAGAAGCTGTGAGACACCGGTGTGGACTTCAGCCAATGTCTGCAAGTCCACAGCTGATGACCGGCACAACAGAAGGAACTTATAAACCCGACATCAATAAATACCTGCTATGTTGTTTTTATGATCCTTGATCAACATTTAAAACCCTTCACAGAGACAAGTGTGCAGGTTTAGAGCAAGACTGTTACTGCTGACTCATCTCTTATCTCTATCATCTGATGATAACTCTGTGTGACAGTAATGTCAGTACCTTAATGTGGATATGTGTCCATGTCTGTTTCTGTGGTCCTTGTGGTACCACTAAACGTATAACACAATGAACACAACAAAAAATGCAGCTGGTCACATGATACTTTGTCCTATCTGACATTCTTAAGCTTAATTGATTCCCAGAGGCCATATAAGAGGCCATTTCATGTCACAAGCAGCACTGCACATGTACAACTCACAAGTTGTCAGCTCTCACATAATGCCTAAAACAAAAGAATTATGTGAAGCCACAAAGGCAGCCATCTTGGCACTGCTGGAAATTGGCATGAGTGAGAGACAGGTAGCAAAAAAACTGAAGATCTCCAAGACAGCCGTTCATTACAACAAACAAAAACAAGATGAACATGGCACTACCAAAGTGCTACCTGGCTGTGGCAGGAAACGTCTTTATACCCCACGAGATGACCGTACACTCATCCATTCCTGTGTCAGGAATCGTCGTCAGACCTCCAGGGACCTTAAAAATGAGTGGGCATTGTCAAGAAATGTGACTTGTTCGGCAAGGACAGTTCGAAACCAACTTGTTGAAGCTGGTTTGAAGTCACACAGAGCACGCAAGAAGCCCTTCATCAATGAAAGGCAGAGGAAGGCCCGGTTACTCTTTGCTCGAGACCACAAGGATTGGACTGTTGATGATTGGGCTAAGGTTCTCTTCAGTGATTAATCCAATTTTGAATTGATGCCCACTCCAGCCAACTTACTGGTTAGGAGGAAGCCCGGAGAAGCTTACAACCCAGACTGTCTTGCCCCTACAGTAAAACATGGGGGTGGATCAGTCATGATCTGGGGTTGTCTCAGTCTGAGTGGAACAGGGCACATGCAATTGCGTGAAGGCCGAATGAACCAGGCCATGTACAGGACTACCCTTGAAAACAGTCTTCTTCCATCAGCTGGAAAACTCTTTCCTGCCTCGAATGACTGGATTTTCCAACAAGAAAATGCCCCTTGCCACAAGGCAAGGTCAGTTAAAGCCTGGATGGAGAACCACAACATTCACACCATGCCTTGGCCTGCTCAATCACCAGATCTTAATCCAACTGTAAACCTGTGGAAAATCATCAAATTCAAAATGGAGAACCACAAGCCCAAAAACAAAGAAAATTAGTTTGAATTTGTCCAACAGGAATGGGCTGCTGTGACAGCAGAACAATGTCAGAAGCTGATGGAGAGCATGCCATGAAGCATGGCTGCAGTCATCAAAAACAATGTTTATGCAATCAAGAATTAACTCTTGCGTGTATCATGTGTTTAAAGCAAACAGAAAACATGGAATGCTTAAAAGTAGTGTTTTTGGCGGTACAATGCCATAGCTATTGATGTAAGAATATAAGTAATTTTGGTTATTATCAAGAAAAACATGGAGAATGAATAGTTCTTAGTTCTTGAATTAAACTCTCATGAGCTATTTTTGTTGTTATCATTATAATTGTCAAAAAAATGTAACTTTAGTTGAGCCAGGCATTAAAATTAACAAGAAATTGAAGAAAACAAGGGTGGTCTAATAATTTTTTCCATGACTGTATATATATATATATATATATATATATATATATATATATATCTGTCTTCACAACAACACACAGGTTAGTTCCTTGACAATGTGTGTTTATTACTCAACCTTGTATCTGAACCTCAGTAGGGATTTACAGAACACTTACTTATTGTCTTTATACTGAATGCTATTTTTTTTTCTCTGATATAAACATGTAGCCGCTTTGATAAATAAATACTTCCAAGCTTTAATAAAAACATGTGTGAGTTCACATGTCCTTGTCTCGTATGGCCTTGATTCTCCCCCTCTTGAATGCCATGAGCTCCCCTGACCTATTGTTTTGCACATTTCTACGCAAAGCAAAGCCACTGCAGCTGTGTGTGTGTGTGTGTGTGTGTGTGTGTGTGTGTGTGTGTGTGTGTGTGTGTGTGTGTGTGTGTGTGTGAATGAGATCACACTTCTAACTTGTCAATAAAATCTTCTCCTTTCGGCTTTTCTCCATCTAACCCTGTCTTCTGCATCCTCTTCTCTCACACCAACTACTTTCATGTCTTCTTTCACTACATCCATAAACCTCCTCTTTGGTCTTCCTCTAGGCCTCCTGCCTGTCAGTTCAAAACTCGGCATCCTTCTAGCAATATATTCACTATCTCTCCTCTGTACATGTCCAAACCATCTCAGTCTGGCCTCTCTGACCTTATCTCCAAAACCTCTAACATGTGCTGTCCCTCTGATGTACTCATTCCTGATGCTATCCATCCTGGGCTCCCAGAGAGAACCTCAGCATCTTCAGCTCTGCTACCTCCAGCTCTGTCTCCTGTCTTTTCCTCAGTGACACTGTCTCTAGGCCACATATGTCAAAGTCAAGGCCCGCAGGCAAGATCTGGCCCGTGACAAATTATTTATGGTCCTCCGGATGATTTTTAATTACTGTTAGAAGCGGCCCGCAGGGCCAGATAGGCCCGCTGGTGTTTTGCACACGCCAAAACTACATTCCCCACAATGCAACAATAGCGGAAGTTACAGCAGTGCAGCAAGCAGGCTTTGGTCTCATTGTTTATCAGCAGTCAGAAAGGTATGTTCAGAGAGGCAAAAGGTAAACCTGTGTGTTTGTACGTTTCATCCACGACATTTTGCCCCAGCTGCCCATCCAAGTTTCTCGGATGCTCTCTGTGTTTTGGAGCACAGACGTATGTGAACAATATTTCTCTCTGATGAAGCTGAACAAAACATCACACAGGAGCCTTCTGACTGATAAACACCTTCACTTAATCCTGAGGATTTCCTCAGCTCAGAGCCTGACCCTGAACACTGATGAACTTGTATGAAAGATGAGACACCATCAAATATCAGGGTCAGCCTCAGACAAGTGAGCATCTCAGGGCAGTGTTTTCAGTTTTAAATTCAGTTCAATTTTTACATTTGTTTCTACAAGACGTGATGTCTCCTTGAAGGAAGTATTATTTTTTCTGTGTACCATAGATTTTTGTATTTTATTTGTTTATATTTATTTCTGTTGAATGGACTCAGGTAAAATTGCAGATAAGAGCCATGAGAAAGGATACAACTGATTTGATTTTTTTTATCTTACTATTTGAACATTTTTTTTTAATTTATTAATTTTTTGCACAATAATTCATTATTATTGTTTCTCTTATGAACAATTGCTTTTTTCTTAATGCAAATGACGTAATGTTGTTGCAGCTGCACACAAAGAAACATCTCAGCTTAAAAATCCAAGGTGGAGTTTGAGATAAAACGTAAAGGGACTGGACTATAGATTTAACGGTTCATTCGACCAGTGGTCCCCCCGTACCATGGGTCATTTGGTACTGGGCCGCACAGAAAGAAAAATAATTTACATTACTTCTGTTTTATTTCGGAGTCTGAAAGATGTTTTATTTTGAAAAATTACCCAATTCTCTGTTGTCATCCGTCTATGTCAGTGGTCCCCAACCACCCGGTCACGACCCGGTACCGGGTCGCGGGACATTAGGTAACTGGCAGCACAGAAAGTTTGACTTTCTCCTTTTTTATTAATTACAGTCTAAAGAGGTTTTATTTTGAAAAGTGACGTCTGTGCGGAATGACGCTCAGACGAATGTGTGTTTGAAATTTTTGTTGCCTTCTTGGCCCAGGTCCCTCTTGAAAAGGAGATTCTTAATCTCAATGAGGCTAACCTGGATAAATTAAAAGGATAAATTAAAAGGTTAAATTAAAAAGGTTAAATTTAAAAAAAAATAAAAAGAAACAACCTGCGTCTGTCCCGCTTCACAGGTCTCAGTCATGTGACAGGTTATCAGCCATTACCCCTAAATTAAGTGCCCACAACTGCACCAGTGTTCTTGATTAAAGTCACAGCAGATTATCCTGAAATCACCCAAAAAGTATCGAAAACTTTCATTTCCAACCTCCTGTCTTTGTGAAGCGGGATTTTCTGCATGACTGTAAAGAAAACCAAACTGCGGAGTAGACCGGACGTCCGGAACACACTTCAGGTGTCATCGTCTCTCGTTACCCCTAGATCAGCGGTCCCCAACTACTAATTCTTATTATTGTTGTCGTTGTTCTTGATTGACTTGTTCACCCTTTTATTGGAAATGATCAGTATTTCTCCTACGATGAAAGCACTGATCGTAAGTCGCTATATTTCAAAATAAAGCTCATCAGTACATTCACTTGAATCGAGTTTTTAATATAATTATTTCTTAAAATTATTTAGTTTACAGAGATGTTGATTATCAATTGAGGAAAAAAAGGTTGTTTATTGTCTGTTGATGTCTGCACTTTACATAAAACTACTGCGGATGATTTATTATTAGACTAAAGTCGTCCTGGTGTCATTATTGACCAAATGAAGGCCGGTCCGTGAAAATATTGTCTCACATGAAAGCGGTCTGTGGCACAAAAAAAGGTTGGGAACCGCTGCATTAGACAATTTGACAAATGTTATGACGCCTGGTAGGAAAGAAACAAGAAGATTTTTCCTCTCTCCTCTCCTATATACATTCACTCACTCATTGGCTTTCCCTTCGTGTTGTAGACTTCATCCTTCTCTCTCCATTACTTCATCGTTTCCCAATATCGCTCTCACTGTTTAGCTCTCCTGCAACTCCTGAGACTACTGCTGCACACCGGACCTCCACCCAGTCTCAGGAACATGACAAGTACGTGCCTACCCAGTTCTGACATGGAGTCAAGTTTTCCAAATCCTGTGTAACAAACAAGGCAGCTGGGAAGGTTAACAGAATAATACCTAATCAAACACCCCCCCCCCTCCACCCCCCACTCCCCCCCCCAAAAATTAAGTCAGAAAATGTAGCAAATATCAAAATCTGCATAATCCCCAGTAAAACATAACAAAGAATCTTTGCTGAGTTTTGGTATTTGTAAAAAGCATTGAGCTTTGATACACAAGCACCTTTGTTACCATTTAAAATGTGACATGAAATGATTCACATAAAATACATTGTTTAAATTTTAATCATTCAAACAAATGTATTTCAACCAATTATTTTAATCACTGGTTCTTCTATGTCATGCCTTTCAAACAACTTTTTATTTTGTTGACCCTTTAGTCCTAGTCAACTTTATTGTCAAATGTACCATATATGCACGACATACAGCACAGACGAAATTACAGTCCACTCAGACCCACAGGCAGAAAAAAAACACGAAAGAACTGCTCTAGCGGAAGAGAGAGGAGCCGCTGCGTGTGCACACACCGCCACCCCATCCTATCCCAATAGGCAACTGAACTATGTTTTGTCTGAACGGTTAAAAAAGTGATCACAGCTAAGACACAGAGAAGAGAGGAGACAGCAGAGATTCCATCTTCCATTCGGCCCGTGAACAACAGCAGCTTTACCTTTAGCCTTGGGTTTGAGCCCAGAGTTCATGTCACCTCTTTATGTTGGATGTAGCTAACCTGCTGCTTCTAGTGCACCATACAGTTCTAATGCTGTAACATCGATGATCATAGTGATTTAAAAACTAGAAAACAATATTTAAGACCTGTACAACAGGATTTGTATTTTAATAGATTTTTTTGTGTTGGCAGCTTTGAAATTAATCAATATAATTAATAAATTTCCACTTCATCAAATTGTATTAGTTAAAGGAACAAGCTAACTGTGATGGTATCATCACAGGTGCATTTTTTAAAATGTTTCCACCAGAGCAATAGAAATTACTGCTTTCACAATCGAAACGCAGATATTAGTTATACATTAAGAACGGATAAACATGGAGCATTCTGCTCATTTTCCATGCCAAGTCAGACAAAATTAACACCTTAAATGTTTGAGTGTAGCGCAGCTACACTTCATGCAAGGCACAACAAATGTCCACGGCCAGAACAAAGAAGAAAAGCAATGACTAAACTGAACTTAAAATATAAATATTTAAACTAATTTAAATTGTGTGTTATTTTATATAAAAGATGAACAGCTAAAAGTGGTTCTATGGTACATGACCATACATAACAGACCTACATGAGGAATGCCTTTCAGACTGGATCGTAAACAAATCAAACCTCAGAGCACTTAAGCAAAATCCAGTTCAGTCTTTAAACATGTAAAGGATACAGTTTATATATGCAAAATAGGGAGTAGCACTAAAGTAGTCAGTGCTGTTAGACTCAATCAAACTCCGCCGTCTGACTTGTGATTTACATGATTTGTCAGACATACAATGACAAATAAGTGAGTGAGGTGGATAGTTCTAATGAACTGGTAGATTACTCAGAATGAGTTGCCCCCTTTTCTTTCTTTTTTTTTTTTTTTTTTTACACATTTTTACACAATGAATCATTTGTCTGGAACTGCTTGCTCTAATCTCTGAACTGTTCTGCACTAGATGAAAAATGAAACTTGTAATGTGAAAAAAAATCAAAAGTAGTTTGTAAGACTTGAGTGTCTTGTGAAAATGGAGTGAGAGTGTAATAATGACATCAGAAGCAATGGCGTGATGTTGGTTATGACAATTAAAAGGAGTCACAGAGTGGTTCGGGCATCGAGATCTTCCTTTTTCAGGATGGGATGATGGATGGATGGACGGACAGACAGACGGATATTACAGTTATGTGAACTTAAAGGACATTTTTCCATGACACTTATTAACATTATCTGGGAAAATTTCAGAATTCTTTGAGAATTCTTCTAAAGGAAAATTGATACAACATTCATGAAAGCATGATATGCATAAATGTAAAGGTACTCAAGACTTGAACCAGAAATTCTTGCATCTAAATGACGCACTGGTCATTTAGATGCAATAATTTAACATTAACTAATCCCAACGATTCTCCACAGACAGAAAGATTTGACATGTTCTGAGTAATAAGGTTCCAGGTACATCAAATGTTAGTTTCTGGAACCACACAGGAACTTCTCAGTTGTCAAACCAACAGAACCTTGACTTTATGTAGTCTAGAGAGTAAACAGGGCAGACAGCCTGAAGCAAGGGAGGCGAGCCCAACATAAACTGTCTATTGAGCTCAGGACACATGCCCTGCAGGCAGTCATGACAGGAATCTCAGGCCATTGTACTAACCTGACAAATGAGTTCATCTTCATGTGTTGTTGCAGAGAAATAGCTTTACAAAAAAATGTATCAAATCCTCATGGCTGCATATGCATGAGCAAGAATGTGAGGTTAAACAGTTCCATTCAAGTTTATCTGTGCAAGTTATGTTGAAGAGAGTTCCAGCATATTATCAGTAACAGAAAAGGAGCTAATAAGTTGCAGATATTGCAGTAATGCTCACTTTTACTCTCAGTGAAAGTCAGAGAATGCTACCAAGCCACACACACTACCACCATGTGACCGCCACACCCTGGGTTGGTGCAAATACAAACACACACACAGACAGGGATGAAGGCTCACCTTGTCACATCATGCAGAGCTCAATTAGCTCTGACATCAACACAAGAAAGCAGAGTGGAGGTGATGGACACAGAGAAATGCGAGTAAAAGATTAAAGGTCCCTTCACACATATATTAAGATATGAATGACAAAAACTCCATTCAGAGAAAAAGTAATTCAGCAAATAGAAATCTCACTCATTCTAAATTATTTAAAATGAATAATTATAGAAGATAAAGTACCGGTACTTAAATCACTTATCATTCTATACCATAGTGAGAAACAAATTTCCAACACAGCAAACAAGAAAGTTTTGACTTGTGACTTTACAGAAAGAAAATGTGAGATATGTTCCAGTCAACAGCGTTTTCTCTGTTTGTCATCTGTATCAAACTTTGGAAGCCCACCGTCGACACCACTGTGGGCAGCTCTTCAAAATCTTCTATACTCAATAACCTCCATCCCCCACGATAGTAGTCAAAGAGAACATGAAACCATGTTACACACTTAAATTTCAAACTCTTTCCAACTTGCATGTGTACAAAAGTCTCCCCAGCTTTACATTTAGCCATGAAAGAGCATCCACATTCTGTATGTCCTTACTGACTTTTCTGCAAGACCAAAGTGTAGCTGGCTTTCTTACCAAGGGTCTGTACTTCATGGCTCCTGCTTTGCTCTCGACTTGATTGGACAGGGTTTCCCTTCCAAACACGCAAATAGTCCAGCTATAAGAATGTGGCCTCCAGCGCAGTGATCAACCACTATTTATCCAAGAGTTTGTTTTTAGAAGTTCTCCCCTTCGACCTGAGACCCAGCTGCCATGACTTCTCCTCTTACTGCTACTCGCACACACCTCGCCCTGTCTCTTATGCTCGCCACACATTCAACCACTTTTCTTCTCCCTCCCTCCCTCCCTACAGAGGAAATAGTCCCTGTGTTAGGTGACACATTACCCCCTCCTTCACTCTCTCCCCTTTCATGATTTTTTCTCTTGTTCTCTAACCTCAATCCAGCAGGCACTCATGCTCAAAAATATTCCAAAGTTTCTCTCATTTTGCCCTCTTTCTTTGTCACTCTCTCTAATCTTATAAGGCAAAGATTGTTAACACAACTCTAGAGAGAAAGCTGAAAAAGTCAAAATGTGTCCTGATGGCAAAGTGGTAAAGAGTTTGCATTCACGCGTGTGAAAAAGGGAAACTCTTAAGTAGTACATGCAGCCAGAGCCACTCAATATCTATTTGAGCCAATAGTTTCCTTTTCCTTCCCTCCTCCTCCCTCTCTTTGCTGGTCTCCCTTCTCTTCCATTTACAAGCTGAAGCAGAAACTAGACAGGCAGCTGAGAGCCCCCCTGCAACATATATGGCAGCGCAATCATGAAAGACGGACCCCCACAAAAAGTGCATGTAAGCAATGATGCACACATGTATGCACAGACTTACATTAGCCTAAGATCATTACAAAGAGCATAATTACCCCCGAGTGGTTTTGTAAAAATATACCAGCACCCACAACCCTCAGCTGTAAGACCTCATCAGTCAAAGGAAGCTCCTATTTAATGCTAACTACGAGAAATCATGCATGCAACAAACTTGTGCTTCTGAGAACAAAGAGGAAAACACATTTGCTAGTTTTTGGACAAATACATGGCCAATAATAAGGGAACCTCTTCAAAAAAGCCTGAGTGTCTGTTTAAACTTTAATTAAAAGGAATTGGATGGCATTTTTGTGAAAATACACATCCTGATTTTCACAAAGAGTTAGAACAGATAGAAGATATATGTCACGTCTATCTGAAGAATGAGCTGATTATCTTAGATTGATGATAATACCAGAATAAAGCTTGAAATTTTGATAGTAAATTGTATTACACGTTGTAGTTTTATGAGAGGGTGTTATACTCTGTTGCATTTCCTGGCCAGATGTATTAATTTCCCAGCAGCCAGTATGTCAAAATGTTGAACTACAAGATGAATGAATGAAAATTATCAATGTAGCAACATCTTCACCAAAAGTAGGTCATTTAATATAAGAGCCATGCTCCAACATGTAACTGGTGCATTCTATTTGTCATGAGGTTTCAGATATGTGTACCTAAAAAGGTATAAAAGTGAAAATGTAACTTTGACCTAGTTTTTCAAGGTGAAGGTTATGATCCAATTTTCATCCCCTTTCCTCCCTGAATATAATGCCTTTTGTTTCGCCTTTCTATCTTATCCAGTTCCTGAGATATGTACAAAAATATTCACAATAGAAAATATTTCAGACCATAGATCAAAGCTACTGCTTTGATCTATGGTCTTACTCACACTGGCCTTCTACCTCCTCTTATCTTATACAGTTCCTGAGTGCACAAAAGTTTAAATTTGATCTTGACCTAGTTTCCTCAATGTCATCATCTCATTTTCATTCCCTTTGCCGCCCGAGTAAGTGCTTTTTTTTTCATCTCTCTAACTGCAACGGTTGTGAAGATATTAGGTGGACGGACATACAGATGTACGGAAGGACGAAAATACAAACACTGACAATTACAATACATCACCGCTTTGCGGAATGTAATTAATATTTCCTCATTGGGATTAAGGCCAGAGAAGGATGTAAGTTATATATGGTAACATTTTAAAAAAAATCAATGTGGTGGCTTTTTGGCAGGTATCAAGTGAAAAAGAAAAGGTTGCAGTCAAGCATTGATATGTCAACTCCAACCCAAGCATGGTGGGGTAACGTGATGGTCTGGGGTTGCTTTGGTGCTGCTAAGGTGGGAAATTTGTTTAGGGTAAAAGGAATTTTGAATAAGGAAGGCTATCACTCCATTTTGCAAGGCCAAGCCATACTCTGTGGAAAGTGTTTGATTGGGGCCAATTTCATCCTACAACAGGACACTGAACCAAATCACACCTCCAAATTGCTCAAGAACGATTTAGAGATGAAGGCGACAGCTGGTATTCCATGTGTAATGGGGGGGAGGGGGGCAGTGCAGCCACCAGATCCAAACCCTGTTGAGTGGCTGTGGAACCAGCTTGACTGTATCATATGCAAGAAGTGCCTATACAAATTATTATTTCAAATACAAATCATTATTTCTAACTTGCCCATGTCTTGCCCATGTTTTCTATTCATTTTACAACTCAAGCTTGTAAATAAAAGACTTTTCTTTGAAAAGTCTGGGTAACCTCAAACTTCTGAACAGTAGTGCATTTTTTATATTTTTATTTCCTTTTGCATTTGAAAAAATGTTTTCTTTAAGGTTTAGGGTTAGAATGTTAACAGATACAATCCATTATCATTTTAAATAAACAAAACAAATAATGTTTCTCAAAAGAGGAAACAATTGTTTATTCATGAGATCCACCTTTAGTTCTTTTTTATATATTACTACTGCAGAGCACACAATATTTCTTATTCTATTACTCAATTAATACTTTGAATAACCAACTGATTAATTGATTACTAAAGTACCGTATTGGCCCGAATATAAGACGGTATTTTTTGCATTGAAATAAGACTGAAAAAGTGGGGGTCGTCTTACATTCGGGGTCTAGACATTATATCCATTCACAACGCTAGATGGCGCCAGATATCTTTAAAGCGAATGCTGAACTTATCTCCCCAGGCCAAAGCGAACCCCTGTCACGAAGAAGAAAAATAATAGCGGTAGCACGAAGAAGAAAAATAAAAAATTGCGGTAGCCCGAAAAATAAAAATAAAAATAGCAGTAGCATGAAGAAGAAACATAAAAAATAGCGGTAAGAAAGAAAAGAGAAGAAAATAAGAGAAGAAATAACAGAAAATGGAGAAACGTAGCGACAATCTGGAGAAAAGTGGGTCGGTTCTCGGATGGTAGCAAGGTTGGTGCCACTCACCATTCATTTACAAATGTGATTGCACTTTAGTTTACATATTTAAATGTTCAGATATTAAGATGTGATAGACAGTTTTTGCATGATTTGAATGAGGCAAAATAACATGCTTTTTCTCTTCAATATATTGTTATAGTCATTTGTTTCAGATGTACTGCAATTATTTTCTGTATAAAAATTTAATTTGGTGTTCAAAAAGTCTTTTTTTAAACTTGAGTCTTGAAAAAGAGGGGGTCGTCTTATAATCAGGGCCATCTTATATTTGGGCCAATATGGTATTTGACTTGTGCAGCCTTCTTACCATAGTTAAATTATGTGTCATATTTGGCAAAAAGGATATGTATAGCTTAAAAGTTATTTAATGATTACAGACATGTTTTATTATCATATTCTCCAGCAAGTTTCAGGGAATGATTGAAGTTATTAAAAAAAGTTGAAGTGCACTTCATCAGGTACTTCATCAAAGTGATATAAGAGCATGAGAAGAATATCTATGGTGATAACAAAATATAAAGTTTTGATGGACTGACATTTTAGACAGATTTTATACCAGAAGATGTCAAGACTTCTGCTAATGCACAAAGTGGTGGACAGAACAACAAACTGGAGCTTCAAAGAGCAAAGCAACAGCAGGAAAGCCAGGCTTTATAGCCCTCATTAGGATGAGTCACTCGTTCCCTTTCATCAAAAAGAAAAGTACCATAAAACATAAGACGTGGTGCTCAATACTTCATGTACCATATATTTGATGTCTCTAGGTCTGTCTTTTATTCTGATTTCTTTGTCCCTTTCATTCTTTAATTTCATTTTATTCTTTGAAACTTGAAAATGGGAATGCAGCTGGTGGCAAATGTAAGGAAATGTAAGGGAGGCAGAGCCTGACTGCTCGCATAGCTCTGGTTTCATAGTCGGTCATAGTCAACTTTACTGTCAAATGTATCATATATGCACAACATACAGCACAGACGAAATTACAGTCCACTCAGACCCACAGACAGTAAAAAAACCACTCACGAAAGAACCGCTCTAGTGGGAGAGAGAGGAGCTGCTGCGTGTGCACACACCGCCATCCTATCCTATCCCAAATAGAAACCCAAAAGAACCCAACTGAACCCTCCAGAGCAAGCATAACCGACAATGGTGGTTAAAAACTTCATTGCTGATGGTTCTATACATGCATATATTTTTACTCCTCTGCAGCACTAACAGAGAAATTAAGCTATTTTTTGTCACTGACAAACTATAAAGATTCACTATAATTGGAGCTGATAGCATCAAGTTGTTTCACTGCTGCCATCCAGAGACACAAGACAGGTGTTACTTCCACTTCTTATCGAAGTCTACTGAAGAAACCAAGTGGCAGAACACACCCTTCCTTTTGCTCAACACTGCCCTCTACTGGTCAACTCAATCCCAGCGCCACCCGGTGAGGAACTATTAGAACTTGGCTGAGGTAGCCATCATAATGTCTGGAATGAACTCAGCGACCAAAACACGCTCTGAGTCAGAAATTAAACTCGACACACCTCATTTGATAAATGGACAGGACAGCATATCTCACACCCATTCACTGGACATATAAAGCAGCAGAACTCTTTCAGCAGGCTCGGGCTGCAGCAGCATGGTTGTGGAGCAAGTAAAAAACATATACTTTCCCTACCTTAATCATTTATTTATCTCCTCCTTTGTACAAACTGACTGACCTTGCACACATAAGCTAAAGCTGAAGGTGTGATACAACATAATCAGTCTGTGTTATACAGCTGTGTGGCTTTAAATGATGTTATAAAAGCACTATAAATGGTATAAAGCCATGGAAACAATACAAACACAATCCTATTTAATTGTTTGTCTGTGTCTCTATGTGGCTCCGCGGTGCACTGGCGTCGCGCCCGGAGTTTCCCCCGCCTCACACCCTCAGTCAGCTGAGATAAGCTCCAGCTCCCCACGACTTGCCACAGCGGATGAAGTGGTAGACAATGGATGAATGAATGAATGAAAGATTATATTCATGACTTACTTACTGTGAAGTTAGATAATATAATTCAGTTCTCAAGTCACAGGAAAGTTAATGATTACCGGGATTTTCAAATACTGTAATGCAAATATTAATGTGTGTTTATGTCTGTGATTGTGAGTGTGTAATCAGCTTGACAGGTCTGCTTCCTTCCTATTCAGAGTATCACACACACACACACACACACACACACACTTTTAGGGAAAACACCAAATTAAACATCATGATGTTTAGCCTGAGGGAAAGAAAAAAAAGTCTTAAATCCCACTGACCACTTTCACGGAAACACATGTGACCTCAACTCCGTGGGAAATCAGAAATGGAAACTTGACTTTCCCCTCCTGCTCCTCCTCTTTCTCTTCCCTCCCCTTAGATTCTCATTCCAGTTTCACTTCCTCTCCAGCAAAGTGTGTCCATAATCATGTATATTTTCCACTCTGTCTATTGCCCATATGGTCCAAAAATAGAGCTTGGGAATGTGTTGTCATGTCCTATCATACCAAACCACTCTGCCATATTTAACAAAGGTTAATAACAAATCATGAGCTATATTTCACTTGTATGATTCGGTCTTTTTAACTCCATGCCTTCTTGTCTTTTAATGATTTGTTGTAAGTTCAAGTACAGGCATCTCACGTTAATAAATTCTAGTTCTAGACCCAAATCCGTTGATTTTGTTCCATTGTTTAAGGGTACTATTGAGAAATTTTGATTACATGGCTATTGTTTCAGGCAAACTTTTTTATGGCTCAAATTATCAACTAATAATGCAACACATTAATTCCTCAAGGCTTACCTTGACCTGGCATAATGCCGATCTGTGGGAGTCTACGGTTGTAATTAAAACAAGAAACTCAATTCTATTCTGTTCATACTCTACTCATATGAATTAGTCCTGTTCCCCAAATATTGCTTCATAAAATGTGTCTTCAGAGTAAACAGCTTTCTAAGGGATTTCCCTTTTTTCAGCATGTGCAATACCCTCAGTTAACACGGAAGCTTTCAGTATGTTGTCCGTGCCAAACCATTTTCAAGAATCGCCTTACATGTAATGTGAAATGCTCAGTCTCAATGTAGAGTTGGGTAGAAGCTGGCTTTCAAACAAAAGAATAAAAAAATTAATTCTGCTCAGTTTAATTCAGACATGTCAGTTTTAAAGGAACACACCCAGGTCAACTGGACAATATATTGAGAGACTGAAAAAATCAGACACTGAGTTGTTGGAGCAGGCTGCGGGTCCTGTCATCATTTAACATTCAACAAGAGTGTCCTGATATCTCCAACTCCGACCAAAGCTCAGCGAGGGTCTTCTTCTCACAATTCATTCCTTTTTATATGCAACAACTGCATTTAAATACTTTCAGTTTGAGAACACATGTAGAACTTGGATCCACCCAAAAAAAAAACAACTTCCAGAAGTGTAAGTATTTCCTGTTCTGCTGGGGAGTTTCTTCGCACAAATGTGATCACCTCTTCCCATCCTGACAAGTTTCATGCAGACCTGTCATTAGGTTCGAGTTAAATGGCTGCCCCCACCATTCATGCAATGTTTAAGAACACAAAAATAAATCACGGATCCTCCCCTTTATGCAAATATACAGTACACTAGAATTCACAGATCGAATTGTTGGGAGAATGGCCACTCTCAGATCAAGTTCCAGGTCAACTTGTCAAGTATTTTCAAGATGAAACTATTCAAACAAATGTTTCTTTCTTGTTTAAAAGTGGGAAGAAAAAATAACTTGACCCTGCCTCTATCACTTAACCAATGTAAAAACAGGATAAATGATTTTACAAAAGGTTCTCTTGCCGTTTCTATTTATTGTTACTCGACAGCCGGCCTGGCTTTGGTGTCATCCATTAAATCAGCCAATCTGGAGGGCTTTTTGTCCATGTTTAAAGAATTTTTTTTTTTTAAAGAATGCAAAACAAAGAGGAAGAAATAAATGGCATTATGGTGTGGCTGTGAAGTCAGAGAGAAAGAATGTGAACCATGTGGGTGGCAAACAGAGACAAGAGGGCTGAAGAGAGAAAGACACACAGACAGAGAGAGAGAGAGAGAGATGGTGAGAGAGGTTGAAAGTAACAAGATAGAGAAGCAGGAATCTGGTGACAGATGCTGAAAGTGTCACAAACAAGGAGGAACAATCAGATAATAGGTGGGCAAGTGTGAGAGTGTTTTTGGATGTGTTTCTGACGTAACTAGCAGTTTGTCACTGACATGTTGGGGGAGGGGGGTATCAATTATTCTACATGAATTCAATCGCCTTTATGTGTGTGTGTGTGTGTGTGTGTGTGTGTGTGTGTGTGTGTGTGTGTCCAACTCCAGGAGAGTGAGACATTTCCATTGTGAACAGAAGTGAACCTGGTAAAGCCCTAAAACAACAGGCTTGAAATTAAGCTAATAAGAGACATTGGGGCTGTTTTCAGCTTCCACAGACACACACACCCATTTTTCCACTGTGGCAGCACTTTGGTCATGCAGGCATTTCCTTAAGTGTCTCCTCCTGTCTTCCATAAAGTCATAATCGTGGACTACAGTGAGTAGGTGGTTGAGTTTTCCTGAGATTTCTGTGAAATGAAAGCTTCTTTTCAGCTCATATTCAGAAATCGGAATGTGATTTTAATGGCTATAACAACATTCATTAAACACACAGCACAGAACTGGTTTTAAATATGGAATTTATAGTCACACAGACTGTCTGATGGGCCCACTGCTGACATGCTATTGTGGGAAAACCTGAAGAAAACCTGGGGATGATGTGAAAGAGTAGTCACCCCCACTTAAAACCACCTCCAGTGGACACACACGTGCACGCGCACAAACACACACTTCGTACTGCATGCCAACATTGCTGGACAGGACAGTTTAAACAAAAATGGGCAGAAAATGAATGAACAAATTCCATTTAGCTGCATCAATCAGCATCCCTTTGCACAAATATGCTAACTAAATAGTCTTGCAGCATCTAAGGCTATTGAGTGAAGCCCTTTTTTGATTTAATTTTTTGCACCGGGAGGTAGAGTGGCAGGCAGCCCCTTTGTGGAGCGCCCCAAATGAGTAACTTGTAAAGGGGGATGGCACCTTACTCAAGGGCACCTCGGCAGTGCTCCGGAGGCGAGCTGACACCTCCCACTGTCAGCTCACACTCCTGGTATTTTTTTGGGCGGGAGCAAGAGTCAAACCGCCGATCTTAGGATCATTGGACAACCAGCTCTACCACCCGCTCCACCACTGAGTCACTGTCGCCCCTTTAGGAGACCTGAGAGACTCAGACTGGGTGGCGTCACTATAAATAGAAATATTTCAAATATAGCATTAAGAATAACTAATTAGTGTAAAGATAAAATCTTAAATGAACCCCTTGCAGAAAACAGTGACCTTTACACAGACATGGAGCTCCAAGAAAACCCACACAGCCTTCTCTACCACACTCTCCAGGTCCCTCCATTTACTGGGGCAGGTAGTGACTTGTAGAGAAAAAACTCATAACATTGGGAGCATTCTGGATCTACAACTCCCATTCCACCTTTTATTACCTACAGTGGTGCATAGCAATCTTGCACTCCTTTTTCCTCTTCACTTAATCTTTCACTCCTTCCCTTCTTTCTTCTCCAAGTCTTGCTTCTCCTCTCCTTTGGAAGGTGGGGCTCTTGGTTAAATATTAATTCTCTCAACTTTTATATTGAAAAATCATTGCTTTTACAGACATTAAATGATTCCTGAAAAGATGGAAACAATGTGGATAGAAAGAGATGTTAATGGAAAGACAGCTCCTCAGAGGCCAACAGTTATCTTATTGAAGTGCCGTTGACATTTCGGCATGCACCTACATTGAACCTGATAAACGGGTCAGATTTATGTGAGAACTGACAGAGCTCTGGAGAAAGCAACTGAACAGAGACCCTTTCCAAACTCAAACTCAGCAATTTGTTCTCACACAGCCCGTTTCAACATTTCTGGAATCTTTTACTTAGAGATTTATTACCAAGGGTTGGGCAGTTGAAACAATACACATGCATGCACACAAGGCACAAACCCATGCCCTTTGCACTATGTCAATAACATCTATAAAGCCACAAGTTGCACTCATTTTTGTATACATACAAACCAAATTCCCAATTTTAATCCTCACATTAAATGCTAAATTGCTCAACTGCTTGCGATAGCAAAAGAAAACACAGGCACACACAGATATGCACACACAGGCACACACACTCATACTGAATACAACCCGGTCACCCCCATAATGCTGATAAAAACGTACATAGTGCCAGGCATGACTTGCGTTCCGTGAGAACAAGACATCGCTGTGTGTGTGTGTGTGTGTGTGTGTGTGTGTGTGTGTGTGTGTGCGTGCGTGTATGCGTGCGTGCATGCGTGCGTGACGAGGGGGGGTTACATACCAGTGAATGTAAACTAAGAAAGTCTCACCATTCATTGTCAGTGCTATTCTGTTGTTAGCAAAACAAATGAAATAGCACCATAACTTTTTAAAAAGTGACATGTCAAAAGCCAAACAGCTGTGGGAGCACAGCAAAGATCAGAGGACAGACAGGCAGACAGACAGGCAGACAGAGTAGACAGCTGAAGTATAAATTAGTGGGTTGTTCCCCATTACATTCAGTCTACAGTGGAGTATCACACACATCAGCACACTTTCACCTTTGAAAGAAATGAGCAGCTAACAGCAAGGAATATCACAAGGCGTCATTTTTCTTAATGTTAATGTAATTTATAAACTATGTTTACATTCCTGCTGTCCATTGGCTGCTCTCTTTTTTTCCTTTCTTTCTGATAGCCATGAATTTGTACCACATCTGGTTTCCCTTCCCTAAACCTAACAGCACTGAAGTTATTTATAACACTACTCCTTCTGCCAATTCCCACATTCTACCTCCCACTCCACATGCTCCTACTCTTCCTCCATGTCACTCCTCCCCCTTCACATCCCACCCATATGCTCTCCCTTACAGGTCCAAGGTCAAGCCTGCTTGTGCAGTTCTGCCCTATCGAAGCTTCATGGGAAGGTGTGGTTAAGGGTTAAAAAATTCTACTGAGTGCCATAGGAAGCCTTCATGAACTTCACCAAAAACATTAACTATGTTGTCGCCATAGACAAGGCTTTGGAGAACACATCAGGAGTGTATGGCTGTCTTTAGAAGGAAACTACACTGACATTGCTGTCATTCTAACCAAGTATAGACAGGAACAAAGACATGACATTTTGTCATTTCGGGACATATCTTTCATTCCCCTAAAGTTTAGACAGATTCATACCAGAAATGCTAACCAATCAAGCAGCAGAGTTTCTGCCTCTTATGTTCCACTGCCGCTGAAATAAGTTCAATCATATTGCAGTATGATAAATCACCAAACCCCAGTTTGTCGTATGAATCACATATGCAAATAAAGATTAACCACACTCATGTAGATACACCTCTAAGGGACCAAGGATGTAGCTCAGTGGTAGAGCGCATGCTTCACATGTATGCTTTCGGTTCAATCCCCGACATCTGCAGCCACACGGGGTCACTAACCAGCGTAGGGCTGCAGAACCTGTACGCAGGTTCAAAGATAAATGCGGAAGGTTAATATGAAGGTTAAAGCAGGAAGGGCATCCAGCTTTAAAAAAAACTTTGTCAAACAAATAAGAATGCTCATCTACAGAGCGAAAAGGATGACACACTGGTGACCTCTAAAGGGACTAGTCAAAAAGAACGTTTTTTTTACGCATAAGCTTAAAATTATTATTTTCTATTATTTAGCAGCTATTACTTCAAGGAAAGTAACTTGTACGTTCGTTGTTTTTCACTGTGTCTCCAGTACAACTGATGAGTCACTAGAAATAACAGCATGGCAGGCAACATTAAATTTTATCTTTTAACTAAAATAATGCAGAAAAAGTTATGTTGACGAGCTTTTAAAATATTTAGGTTTAAGTCTTCTAAATGCTTCATTAAAGTTTGATTGGAAATTTTATTTTTTTCACTTATACTGTTACATGAATGAACAAGTGATCTTTGTTCTCATGTTCAGAGTGGTTGTGATTTTCATAAAATTAAATGTCTGACAAAATACCTTTCCTTGATTTTTTTCACATATAGCACCACAGATACATGATACTTTCAGTGATGACCACTATGTGTTTTCATGCCGCTTTATCAGATATTAAATAACAACTTGACCAATCAAACTGAAAGTTCAGAAATACATTTTAACAGGTGATTATTTGAACTGTGGGAGAAATACGCACTGAACCAATACAAACACACACATCGACAAAACCTAGGAACTCTTGTTTCAACAACAAATATTTGCATTGGAGTCGTATCACAGCAGGTGTGTGTGTGTGTGTGTGTGTGTTTGTCTCGCCACCAGCAAGACTGTCAGGATGCAACGGGAAAATCACAAGTAAACATGGTAGAAGCTGCCATGATTACAGTTACGATACAGGACAGGACCAATAGGGTGCTGAGGTCATCTCTCTCTCTTTCACACACACACACACACACAAAGTCCAGCTAGCCTGGCCGTGCGCAACAGCAAGTGCACTTGGATTACCATGTATCTTGGATTATCTGCTTAATTTCAATGAGGGGTTGTGTGAGAGTGCATAATGGAACAGGATTAGGAAGTGAGCTAGTAAGCAATGTGGTAACTGACGTAAATGAGCAGTACTACTCTCAGATGACACAAAACACACAAGTAGTGAAATGGATTAAAAAGCTCCTTCAGCTTACTTTTTAAGGCCAGAGATGAAGCAGCTTTCACTGAGAGGGCTGAAGATTCAAGTTCTTCTGGACTGAATTTGTCTATTTGTTGTAAAACTTCATGTGATGCTAATATTTGTGTTGCTCCAGTCTCACAGAAGTCAAGACAGTCAAACAGGAGGGAAACAAGATTCATTCGCTCATATTTTTACCCAGAAAGGTTTGGCTCCATCTTCCACTTTCCTATCTTTAAGATGCCACTTATAAATGAACAGACATACATGTATTCATCTCTTTTTCTTCAACTGGCATTTGTCCTTGCAATGATTCAACTCTGACTGGCCATCAACCATTCAACAAAATGCTGACAAATACCATTGTATAACTTTTTCCTTCAGTAACTGTGCGTTAAGAAATTAGTACAAAGTCCATCAATCCACTTTGAGCTGGAATTTGTTATTGCCCTTATCGGTCCTGCCTCTCGCTTAGTCTACTGTGATATCTGTTGTCAATGTTATCAGAGAGACATGCCCAAACCATCTTAATGCAGGGTTCATACTGTACTCATTTATGCCAGCTTTTAAATGAGTTGTGTCTAGCTTAATGTTTGACAGGGAACATCTGCACAACCCATTACTGACATTTTACAAAGAGTTGCGCAAATAAACATTTATTAATTCTCCCTCATATCTGGAATTTCTCATGTTCCTCTATGCTCTCTCGCTTCTTCTCTTAAAGAGATCAAACTGGGCATCTACATGGAGTGGGAAATTCACTTTTTCAGTGCAAATGCAAAAATGAAATTCAAGCTCGTATCATTTACCATAATGATGGTGGGAGTGACTTGTGCAGCTGTAAGGCCAAGATCCTTCACTGCTTACCCACAAACAAATATATTCTGGCTGCAAAGTCATACATACTGTTCTTAGAACCCAATCTCACTAACATCTCCAGCTGTGTAGATTGACATGACATGTTCACATGAAACGGTTATGAAAGTGGAGCACATCCTCCAGCTCAGAATTTTCTAAAAGTCTCATCAAATGCAGGAGGTTGTGAGTGCATGAATGCATTGTGTGGGGGTCTTTCCTGTTGTAGAAGTGATGGTGGATTTCTGGCTGACAACCAGGCAGTCAGGTGTATCCTATGGGTTCCTCCCAGGAACCACATAACATCTATAATGTTACATGACAACGAAAACCTTCATCTGTCAAAAACACCTCATATATCAAGAACAGAAAGCATTGGTTCTCAAAGACAGACCACAGGAAGGCTCAAGGGATCCTTTAGAGTATTCAGCTGCAATAGAATGTATTTTACTGGTTCACAACCACAGAATAATCCTAGGACTGTTCAACATGTCATGAGGAACTTGCCATGAAGGAATCCACTTAGAAATAGGGGCAAAGTCAGATTGATATTTGATCAGATAAACAGTCAAGCAGCATGTGAAGACCAACAAACAAAACACGTCCTTAAACTTGAAAGCTAAACTGTTCCAAATATACTCAAAAGTATATTTGGAACAGTTACTGCTTTTAACATTAACTTATTCATGCGCAATGCATACAAAACTGTTTGGTAACCACGTGTCTTTGCTTTCAGAAATGTACAAAGCCAAAGAAATATTATTCAACTGGGCAGAAAGAAGCTGACATTTAGGGTGCAACCTCGTTCTAACCCTTAACTAACCGACACCACTTTCACCACAACTCTGTCCAAGCCGTGAATCAGAAATATCACCAGAAACCCAGATTATAAAGGTCCAATGCAAAGCACAATACAAAGCACTGTCTGCCTCAGAGCACCGTGCCACATCAGACCAATGGAAACTGCAACTAAAATATGCCATGAGGAATATAGAATAAGGGGGGAGGGGCTGCTATAGAAAAACGTATTGATGTGCGTTCCATGCATAGTTTATATAGTTTGTAGAGGGAAGACTTGCCAATATTCTCAGATTAGTTATACAGATTGAATGGCGTTAGGATTGGTTTAAAATTTACACTGTGCGAGTTAACAATTAATACTCATCGCTTGTCTAAAACAATCATCTCTAGAGTAAGTTGTCATTTGAAAAAAATGATGTCAGACATGTGACAAACGGACATGCCATTTTATAACAGCAGCTACAGGCAGTCATGGAATGCTGGGAGATCATGTCCTTCAAGTGACCTCGAACCAACAGGTCTGCAACTCTAAGCAGCTTGACCTCTTAGTAATAAGTTGTCTATGCTGATTCATTTCTCCACACGTCTCTCATCTGGTTTCAGTCTCAGTGAACATTCTTCTAATGTTATGTGTCACCTCTTCCTCGCCACTAGGTGGGTCATTCCCCTCCATCATCAAGATAATAATCAGCAAGAAAATTATAACTTTTTCCAGTTAGAATGGATAAAAAACAACATAACCAACATTTTTAAAATGCTTTTGGAACATCGCAAGATTTCTGAAAGGCTTTACAGATAACCATTCAATCTGGTGAAGGAGGAAGAAAATGGAAGAAATCATTAGATGTACCACTATCCTGACAAACAGTGTGAATTTTAAAATGCAGTTCAACAGGAACAGCCCTAAACTTAATGATGATACTGATGTCATTCCAGTTTCTCAAGGTTAAGAATTTTTTATGTAGGGTCAAACTACCCCTGTTGCTTTATGGTGAATTTGAGCTGTCCTCAGTGTGTCGTTACTTTATATCATTTGTTTGGAATGAACACATTATTATTAAGTAACAGGTTGTTCAAAGCAGGAGCAGTCCATGACACACACACACACACACACACACAAACAAACATTTGGTCCAGCATTTTTGCAAAGCCTTCATGGCAGACTCTCTCTGACAGCTGGGAAAATATTTTTAGCAGTAGAATGCAGAGCAGAAAAACCTTCATCAAGCTGACAAATGTGGAATTAGTGTTTGGTATTTACGGGAAAATAGCCGACACGAGTAAACCCACATTTCCAGCAGCTTTGTGCCCACAGGTGTAGAGATGTGTTTAACCATCTTAATCTGTGTCTGTCTGGCGTCTATTAAAAGACGAGTTGAAGGATTTAAAGTTGTGGAAGCCAAACGGGTCCGCGGCTGAAAGTTCACGGTGCTGCTTTCAAGGAACGTCGGACACCGAAGAGACGGACTTCAAAAGTTTACTACGTCAAAGAATAAACCAAATTTTGTGATTATATGAATCTATATTTTTTTAGCACGCTCAGATCATTCTACAAACACGGTGAATAAATAATAACCATAGCAAACACCTTTAAACCGCTTTCAACCACCGCGTCAAAGTGTTAGCTTAGGTTCCACTGAGAACAGGACGGGCGCCAAATATATAAGATGAATGTGAACGTTTAAATATTGTGACATAAAAAAGAGAAACATTTACAGAGCTGGCTCTCCCTGTAGGTTGTCATTTGACTCAATTCTGAATGTAATGGACGGAGTGCGTCCTCCATGTCTCACGTCAGGGCTGTCCGCCCACGAACCGGAGCGCGTAGCACCCACACGAATCCGTCTGCACAAACTTTCCCGGACCCACTGGAGCTAAATCCCGTCCGCGCAAGTACCGACAGCTTCAGCAGAGTTGTGACTGTTAGCCCACAGCTGAGATTGGACAGAAACAAACCTTCAGACGCAGCAGAGGTCAAACGTGGTGAGACGCTCGCTCCTCTTCGTCGGACTGACGCGGGCGGAGGCGTTCGGCTTTAGTCCCTCTGCGGTGATGAACTGAATCAGTGATCCCGGTCGGTTCGGTGTGTGTGTGTGTGTGTGTGTGTGTGTGTGTGTGTGTGTGTGTGTGTGTGTGTGTGTGTGTGTGTGTGTGTGTGTGTGTGTGGAGGTAACGAACGGTACAGAGCCCTGCCCACCACTCCTAACACAGACAAGCACTCCCACTGTGGGCTCCGTGGATCCACGGAGGACTTCAGTTCCTATAGCGGTTCAGCAGAATAATAACAGAATCAGACGTCAGAAAAATGTGTCACTGGTGAAATTAATATGAGATGTCATTTTTTGTGTTGGACTTCATCCCTGAAAGCACCCACGGGAGTGGCGTGGTAATTACCCCCTTCCCTTTCTTTCACTGAAGGTTGGGCAGCCTTGAAATACCAGGAAGTCCACTAGAACCCATCCCACGCACGACGCGAGTGACAAATTTCAACCATGCCGCGCAGAAAAACTCTTCAATGTACGCCTCCACCTTTGATTTTAACAATCGGATAAACAACAAACAAATCAGCTCAGGTGGAAACACGTTTTTAGAGCAAAACTTTCAACCTGTCCACGTTTCATGACTGATCCTAGAGAGGAACAGAGAGCATATATAAATATTAAATAAATGAAACAACAATCTGAAAACTTTCACACGTCGTGAATTCGTGTTTCCCTTCATCGTGGGCTGCAACAGATGTGATCCGGCTGCAGTGTACCCCACCATCGTGGGAGTGCAAACGCCTGTTTACGTTTAAATTATTCCACTCCAATGATTCCCCTCCCCTCTACCGTCACGCAGGACGGTACTGCACCTCCATGCACAGGAGGGAGGAGCGCCTTCAAGGTCACGGAGTCCACGCTGACTCCGTGTCAGTGTCCCACACTGTGAGGCTAGAAGAGTGGATGTGTTTATGGTTTACTCTGTGGGGGAGATGACAAACCTTCAGAGTCACTTGAAAGTTCTATTTCAAATGAGCATTCAAAAACAAAAAAGATTTAAAAATAATTGACAGTTTTTGGATTAAGTTGTGTTGATAGTAGTTAAACACTTTTCTTATTAAAATCATACAAAGCAGTCTGCATAAAATAATACGTAAATGTAAGTTTTCCTAATCCATATTCTTGTTATTATCATTAGTAGTTGTGTTTAATTTCTATTATTAATTATTTATTAATTACTGCTCAAGATGACTCTGAAAATTTGCCCTTTGGAACTACATTGGTGTGATCATTAATTTAAAATGCTCTATTTCCAGATCCATTGTCTCTGAAATGGACAAGACTCACATGCCCACACATGAAAAACATGAGGTTCACATACAATTAAAATTTAGTCACCATCGTCTCACTCCTGTTTTGCTGGCGGGTCAAAGATTTTTAGTCTAAAAAAACATTTCAGGAGCATCACAAAAGTTCAACATTGTCCCAGAAAGCAATTTTCCAAAAGTCCAGAGACTCCAGTATGTTTTAAAGGACCTTATTTGTGATGCGAGAAGACACTGACAAGAACTTAATTTATTACCTGGAATACGACTCTTATTTGTCTTTTTGTTTTGGTTGTTTTTTGTTTGTTTGATTGTTTTGTTTTATTTCATTATTATTTAGTGAGGAAGGTGAGATCTCAGACTTCTGACAAGGAGTCCTGGTGAAGATCATGGTTGTGCAGTTTCAAAGAACAATTTGGGCTAAACTGTATTAAAAAGCTAAAGATCCTGAAGCGGTGACATCAGTGGTACCTTGGTAGAGTGCATCTGTTTCAGTTTGCTGTATATAGTATGTCAAGAAGAAAGAAAACATTCCACAGTAGGCTCTCTGTTTTTCCATGCAGTGTTTCGGAGTTACATAACATGTGTCGCCCGTGAGAAGGTGACCTGGACCAGCCACCCACTGGTGACCCATGAGGCACACATGAAAAACATGAGGTTCACAGAAGTGAGGTTGACATTGAGGCTGCATTACAGAATGTAATGCAGCCTCACTGCCAGAGGGGGGGGTGAACGACTCATCTCAAACCAACACTACTCTGCCCATAGACACACACACAAACACACACACACACACACACACACACACACACACACACACACACACACACACACACACACACACACACACCCTTTCATGTATTTTATTTTTCTTAAAAATAGGGGGGAATTCATTTTGTAACCTGAGTATTTGAAGATCAAATCGATCATATGGCCCATACTCCATTACGGCAGTCATTTTTGTCTTTATAGGTCTTTATGCATCTATTTCCCAGCTCATTAAACAGTGAACAACTTTTTACGCCCACCTCTCAAACACATTCAAATACGCCGGGTGATTCGACCCTGCAGGAATGTGGACGGGGTAAAAATGAATCTGTGTACTGGAATGTCTTTGTTGCTTCCTCCTGTCCAGGATACGGTACATTCCACTATTTTCCAATCACCGCTGTCCGATACACAGCAGACTGAATTAACCACACCACATTCCACTTATTATACATTGTAGTGCTGTGTCAGCCCACATTCACTGCACCAAACCTCATGCAATGGGAAGATTGATTTTGAATGCCAACTCCCTTCATTCCTTAGATTCTGTTTATAGAGTTGGTCAACATCAGCTGGCACTGCAACTGCTCTTCTATACTGCTGTGATAGACATTACAAGATGTTGTAGAGAAATGTACCTCTCTTTAGTTTCATGCACAAAACTATACAAGTTAAACACTGTAGAACCTACAGTACATTACTAGCTGTAAACTGTCATGTTTAATGATGAGAATAATCAAAGCTCTAAAGTACTGCATCTTGTCTTTAGACATATCACACTGATTTTTTTAAAAGTAAGATATCATGGTTAATATCACGCCAGCAGAGGCCGAGACCGAGACCGAGGCCGAGACATCCTGAAGCCCATGTCACCTGTATGGAATGCGTGCTTTCTGACACTCTGATGACAGCATTATTTTTATAGACTTCATGAAAATCCACTGAGACTCAGCAACATTTGAACTACTGTTTTCACAGTCTGTGCTCGCCCTCCTTTTAAGGAGTAAAATAACTACTTCACATAAAATTTACAAAGAAAATCCTTCTTTCCATTTTTGGGAAACTATTTTTTCCACATTTCCCACAATCCATATGAATAAACTCCAGCCTTCAAATCTGTTCACGCCTGATTAATCGTAAAGTGGATTTGAAATAGGCTTCGTCTCTGAGAAAACACGTAACCTAATAATTGTATTCTGTTTTTTATAAAGCCTAGATAAATGCTCCTCTCTAGTCAGCACCTGTTTATTAAATTTCATATGGTTTATATTTTGTTTGCATGACGGTGCAGATAGAGGTTTTAGAGCTAAATGAGTGCTGCTGCTGGAAAACATGGTATTCGGAACACAGCACAAAAATAACACTTTCTAAGCAAAACAATTAATCAACTGAACTTCAGAGATTACTGTCTACATTTATTATATATACTACTGTATGAACTTTATTAACTTTTAATAGTTTCATAAATCAGTTTTAACAACTTTTTGTTTTGCTTCCAAAACAAAAAGTTGTAAGCACATCTATTCTGTCTCTTTCTACAGCCTAAATAACAGGCCTTTTCATCATCAATCAATGTTTAACACTTTGACTTTAAGAGGACCAATGTGAGAACACCCCTCTGGTGACACGTATTGAGCCAGTCTGGTCAAAAACCATACATTTCAGTAACAGATTTACTCAGTCCTCTATCATGACTGTAGTTAAATTCCATTGACTTTCGACTGAATTAATTAGTCCACAGGACAAGGTTATTTTTGCTTGTATAATTAACACCCGTTACTGTACTTCTGAGAGCACTGCTTAAAGCTTGTGTCATTAAATTGTATTCTATAGTCAAAGTTGGTTTAATTTATCAACACAAGTTACATTAAAAATACCATAAGTGTTGAGAATAAGAAAAGCTGTCCCCATGGTAAATGAGTCTTCTAACCTCAGCTATGTCAAGAATAAATTTCTACCAATTGAGCAACATAAAAACCCGTCGGAATGAAGAAAAATTGGAAAAATCCAAGTCTGATCTCACATCAGACCTGACCACAGTTTGTGAACTGACCTTGCAGTTGTTGCAGTAGTTTTCTCCATTCTTCCCTGGAGGAAGGATGATTTCCCCTGTTGGGATAAGCTGGATCCTCAATTCCATCATTGTTGCTTTTTCTCCTTTCTGTTATTTTTTTTATCTTGGTGCTGTCTGTTCCTCTCACACTTTGACCGGGGCGTCAGAGAAAAAGTATTATATTGTCTTCCCTCTGGTCTTTTGGCAAATTCGTAGGTCAGGTAGGAAAAGAATGCACCTAGAAGACAAGAAAACAAACACAAAGCTTTAGTTTTAGCAGCAATTTGTTCAAGTATATCCTAAATGTCACCCTAAATGTCACTGCAATGTGTACTAGTTTATATGTGCATTATTTTCAAATTAACCGCTTACCTAATAGAAATATTTCCCGAGCCTAAGATCAAAAAGCGTAGCGCAGTGCTTGGATATTTCAGTCATTGGCACAGAGGTTTTGAGTTGGGGTATTACCTGTTGTGGAGCGAAGAGTCTCTCTGACGCCAGCTTCCCTCACAACAGCCAAAGGATGTAGGTTTTCAAGCTGAGGGATCCTGGAAAGGATATGGAGCCCTGGCCGTCCTGAGAGGGTGTCACATGGAGAGGATACGTGTCGTTTGTCTTGCTGGAGGGTGTGCATTCATGGAGAGTGGTAAACAAATTTATTCCTTAAAGGACATTATACTAGCATGTGAGCAGTTGAGATTTTACCATGATTTTCTTTGATCCTAGAATTTTAATTTGAGGATCAAAGAATATTAATTCCAGTCAGTTATTTGATGAATCTTCATATGAACTTAGATAACCTTACTGCGACTTGCAAGGTGGATGAGCAGCTGTCTACAGGAATGTGGATGGATAGATGGATGGATCATTACTTTCAGCCTTTTTGCTGTTTATTCATAACTTTTTTAGTTATATAAATAGTTAATTCATCACCTCAAGTCAAAGTTCTGTATCTGCTTAGTTGTTAATCATATTTCACTCTGTGCTTGTCGACTAGTTGACCCTAACCATAACCTTTTCATATGTGGCAGTTTGATGATGTTACATGTGTGCTTATTTCCTTATAAATCAAACTAAATCAAACAATAAAACAGTAATATCAGACTTCATACCAAACATATAAAAACAATTGTATTGGTATAAACCAAGCGCACCCAGCATAGTCAAAAATCAACGTGGTGACGTCCTGACTTTATGTTGGCAAATCATGGATTGCGCTGGGCGGGCACCGCGAAGCCGTAGATGAATGATAGCAGGCTAACTGGAGAAAGAAAGCTAACTAATCGTGAGATTGGGAAAGGAGTTAACGTTAAAGGAAAAGGCAACTATCAAAAGAGCAAGTGGAAAAAATATTTTAGATAAGTGATAGTTCTTCATTCATCAAATGTCCCATTCCAAAAGGAAACCATAGCTGGACAGACTGTTCGTGCTAGCCAGCTAGTTTCACTCAGAGTTCGTTGCCGTTCTCTGTCTCATTCCTGCTGTTTGGACTCTGCTCAAAAACATGAAAATTGTTGGAACAGTTATGACACAGTAAAATTATGTTAACTGGGAAGTCTATGTATAGTTATTTCTTCTACTCACAAAGCAGATGCCTTATGCCATGTTGTTCACGTGATTCCTTCTGGTTGATGCGCCGTGATTGGTTGGGCGGTTGATTGACAGATAGTGGGTGGAGGTGGTGACAGCTTGACAGCGTGAGACTTTAAAGTGAGCTGATTCAAATATATAGGTGGGGATTTGAACTTCAGTTTTTCATCCAAATTTGCTTGAATACAGTCTTTCTGGGTACACACCGGTGGTTGTCTATCTGATTATGTTGTTTCTTCTTTGTGTCTCCTAAATAATCTATGGCCCTGTGTCCGAGTGTTTAATATAGCACACACACACACACACACACACACACACACACACACACACACACACACACACACACACACACACACACACACACACACACACACACACACACACACACACACACACAAACTGGGCTGTTCTGAACAGGGCTTCCTCCTGGGCTCAGCATCCTGCTTTAGACATTCTCAGTACCCACCCAGTAGATTAAGTGTGAATGTGTGTGACGCATGTGGGTGTGTGTATATATCACAGAACACATGTACACCTCCCTTAAGCTATACGAGCAAAATACACGCGTATGCACCCCCTTTCTCTGTGGTGTTCTTCCTGTCCACAAGGACAACACAAACCTAGGCCTCCGCTCAAACACACACACGCACGCACGCACGCACACACACACACGCACACCCACACTCTGTCAAACAAACACTACATTGATATATTGAAGGTGGCTTCTAGGGTGATAGAATAAAATGTGACGCTACAGCCACGCATTTCGGCTTTTGTGACAAAATTTAAGAACAATGTTACTCCTGTGGATAAAAGCATTTAATATTTAGACGACCTTTCTGACCCTGTTGCTCAGCACTGTGTCTTCATTTGAGCATTTCATCACAATCTCTGCAGTGAAATATGAAAGATGGTCAAGCCAAGCAATAAAAAGCAAAATAAAAGACAGCTGTGAAGTAGAGACTCCTGAAGTAGAGTTTAAATTCTCCTACAGGGGTCACAAGACAATGTAAATCTCTGATGACAAGATGAATAATAGGATCGATTTTTGAACCCATAAAAAATATTAATAGAAACTATTTAGGAAATAACTGTGTTTGCTGCTGAATGTATAACAGGTAATGAGGAGTCAAATAAACAATTATTTAATTTAAGTGGTTCAGAAACCTAGAAAGATAAAAACTATTATTATAGGGTGAGGGAAAGATTAGTGTGGTTTTTTTTGTGGGGGGCATTCAGTTTGAATTATTCATTTATTCATCTTCTATACTGCTCCAGCTGCTGTGGCGGGTCGCGGGGATCTGGAGCTTAACCCAGCTGACTTAGGGTAAATACTGCAAAAAAAACTTTCTATGAACAGGACCAGAACAACAAAACAGTAGCAAAACAGAAGTTCGGAGTTCTCATGAAGACATCTACCATTTGAAAACGAAATCTTCACAATAATATGAAAATGAAAATAAGAGTTGGCTGCTTCTGCTTCTCATTTCTATCATAAAAAATTGACCAGTTGTCATTTCTCTCAGTGACAAATACATTGCATTTCTTGAAGAAAGTCACAATAACGACACGATGTTGATCTATCACTGCAATGTGAAATAGCAGGAGAGCTCTGTTTGTCTGAGTAGGGCCTTGATGCATCTCTGTTACGCCTGTGGTCGAGACTAAAATATACAGTAAATGTTTTCGGCTGATGTCTAGAGCAGAGCATCAATAACGACAGAACTCAAGATGATTACAGACCATAAAAATGTTACATGGCCATGTATCCAAAAATAAAAACTGTGAAATACATTTAAATTCATGAGTCAGACAGTCCATCGCCAATTCATCATTGGCTGTATTTTGCCGATCATTGTATTCATTTTATGTTTTGCCTAATTTGGATAACGTTCATTTGTTTTCACGAGTTGAGATATTGGGATTTTAAAGGGTCTTTAAAGTAGTTTAATCAAAAAAATTGGTTCCTCTATTTTACTGAACCTGAGAACCTCTCAGCTTTTGCCACATTTTGGATGGTGACAGAAACATTAATTATGAATCTATAAAAATATAGTCAATAAAAATGTGCATTAATGAATATGGTACAGGAATTGTGCAAATGTGCATCGCAGCTGTTAAGAGAAGGAAAAAGAGAGTGACATGCATCCTTTCACCTCTGACCCCAGCTCAAAGCGCTCGTGACAGCCTGGCATCAACAGGAAACCCGTGGCCCTGAAAAACTCCCACTCGTGCAAACACAAATACACACACATAGACTGACACTCTTAGGAGTAGACTCTGCTCTTTCTAGTTCCATTGTAGGAAGACATGCTTTTGAATGACTGATTATAAGATGAGCACACTGTTTCCACCATGTGCACGATGAAACTGAGACAAAATGGTAAACATAACAGCAGATCATTTGTAGTGTAGCGCGACGGGAGGTAAGTAAACTAAATGTACTAAATGCTTACATGCTGCTGTAAAATGTCTGTTTTTGATATTTTTGTTGATTTTAATGGAGTGGCATGGTGGTGCAGTGGGTAGCGCTGTCACCACACAGCAAGGCGGTTCCGGGTTCGGGTCCCACTCTGTGCAGAATTTGTATGTTCTCCCCGTGTCTGCGTGGGTTCTCTGACTTCCTCCCATGTCCAAAAACATGCGCTTCAGGTGAATTGGCCAGCCAAAATTGCCCATAGTGTGTGAGCATGTGTGTGTGGTGCACTGCCGTTGCACCCGGAGTTTCCCCCACCTCACGCCCCTAGTCAGCTGGGATAGGCTCCAGCTCCCCGTGACCCGCTACAGCGGATTGAAGCGGTATGAAGATGAAGGAATGAATATTAATGTTAGTGGTTTGTTTCAATATTTAGAGGCAGACAAATGAGAGCCACACACCTGATCTCAAATTTGAGGAGTCCAAATGCTGAAGAGAATGCTCCCACATGATTACTGCAAATATATTTTCTGAAAACACTTGATCACTACTTTCCTACTACATCCACATGTTTAAATAACATTGTGAAGACTCCACTTCTCTATCTTGTTTTCCTATTGTGTCAAACATCTCCGGGGATGGACGGACAGCAGGTCAAATTCCATGTGTTCCCTCATCGTGCTACAGGACAAAGGAATGTTATTTTTCATTTCCATGTGTGTGAGTTTGTGTCATCATGTTTCCTTCCCTTCAAATAAGTCAGGATGAGAAGACAGAGGCAGAGACTCCAGAAACAACATGGGAGTGCCGAAACATGCACATGTGTGTAAAAATATATTGTCTTATTTCAGAGTACTTGCTTCAACAAAGTCAACAGGATGCTAATTTTGACATTTGGATCCTTTGAGAGGGTCAAATCAGTAAGTTGTGTTTTGGGACACAGAGGAAAAACTCAGCTTCAGTGGAGGAAATCCATGACCTCTATCACAGAAGGATAGAGGCGGCAGTAACTCAGTCCACTAGGTCTTGACTTTGCAAGCTGCTTGTTGGGTGGTATGTAGCTCCCTGCATTAAGCATGTGTGTGTGTGTGTGTGTGTGTGTGTGTGTGTGTGTTTGTGTGTGTGTGTGTGTGTGTGTGTGTGTAATATATACAATATAAAAACATCTCCCAAGATCCAAATGCATAAAAATGCAAAAACAAGCAAGCTGAAGAAAACAAATGTGAAATACACACATTTGTTGTTGTAGAAACTATGAGTAAAATTTTAATGAATTTTTTAAATCCTTGGAAAGGACTTAACAAACATGGATGAAGGCATCATGGCCATTTCTCTAAAAATTATGTTTTCAGAAAAAGATCAGAACAACCTCTGAGCTTGAGACCAAAAAACATGCAAACACACACACACACACACACACACACACACACACACACACGCAAACACACACATAGCAGCCGGATAGTACATTGTTGAGTCAACTGACCTAGTGGAGGTTGTGGGTTCGAATCCCAGTCATTGCAAACACTATCCAGTGAGGGTCCTTAGGCAAGACCCTTAATGCTATACCAGCCTACCTCAGGAATGAGCGAACACAATAATGACAGTCATCCCGGCTCGGACATCGCCCGGGTCAACAAGGTCTATGTCAGTTGCTAGGGAACCAGGACAATCTGATGACAACTGGGCTACTGGAACAAGACACATGTGGACAATGGTGGAGACTATGGAATTGTTCGGATGCTACTATCCAAGCAATCACAGAGAGAGGGGGATATATCAAGCAGATGTTGTACCAATGGATGCTTTGAAACCCACAAGGCTAAAAAAGAAACAGCTGTTCCAAGTGTTCCATCATCCATAACCGAAAACTACTATCGCAAATAGAGAAAGATGAAGTACTACAACAATGCTACGGCAAAGGGGAGCCATTTGCGGGTGCATTTCACCATCACCCCCACAATTCGAGATGGATCACAAAGAGTGGCTACGGATACCGATTCCAAAGAGGGGCAACAATCAGCCACCTCCTCTACATGGATGACATAAAGATGCATGCCAATAATGAGCGAGAAATCGACTCACTGATCCACACCACCAGGATCTACAGCAACGACATTGGGATGTTATTCGAATGAGACAAATGTAGAGTCAAGATGATCAGAACTGAAGGGATTGACCTACCAGGCAGAATAGGAGACATCCAAGACAGCTACAAATACCTTGAAATCCCACAGACCTATGGCAATCATGAGGAGGCCACAAGGAAGTCGACCACAGCTAAATACCTCCAGAAAGTAAGGCAAATGGACAAAGAGCAGAATACCAGCTGACGTCAACATGAGGAAGAAAGAGCACGGAAAGATTGAGAAGTTTCAAGGGTTGAAAGAACAGCTGGAACATAGCACTCGATAACCTCTACACTGGGAAAGTGGCTCCAGCAGATTCCTGGAACAATATTGGAAGCTTCAGTCCAGAAGAGCATAGTCCTAGGAAGAGCTAAGATACTCTGCAGAACCCTCATACTCTCAGGCCTCTGGTAGAGCACCCTGCAAGGGCGAGAGAGACATACCCCCAACTATATATTTGAATAAGTTCACTTGAAAGCCTCGAGCTGTCACCAACTCCACCCACTACCTATCAATCAAGCGCCCAACCAATCACGGCACCCAACCAATCACGGTGCATCTGCCAGAAGGAATCACATGAATAATATGGCGTAAGGCATCTGCCATGTTAGGAGTAGAAATAACTACACATGGACTTCCTAGTTAACATAATTTTAGTGTCATAACTGTTCCAACAATTTTCATGTTTTTGAGCAGAGAGTCCAAACAGCAGGAACGACACAGAAAGTATGTCCGTTTACACAATGACTGCTTCAGCCAAAAAGGAAACTCTTATATTTGCAGCGTCCATCCGTTTGCGAACTGCAGGGGGTGAAAACTTTATTAAATGCTGTCGTACCGTTCTCAAAAAAAATGGGCAAAACTCAACCAAAAAAGATGGAATCAAAGCTTCGCTTTGCACGTTTATTAAGTTTCCTTCCAGCCTTGCTCATGTAAGCAATCAGGAACCAATCTATGGCCAAAACAACATGGAAACAGCATCAGACCATCCAGTTGTGTTTCTGCTGCAGACTCTGTTGAGTATATTAATGCTCCTCCGATGAAGAAGATCTGAATTCCCACTGTGATTTCATTCTGTTCAGATGATTTTGAAAAGTCTCTCCACCAGATTACACTCAACGGAGGTCATCTGGTGGAGGATGGCATCGGCACCAGAATGGACGTCCTGCTGGTTTTGGTTCCTGGTGTTCAACGCTTGCAACAGGATATTTCCAACTCTGAAAAGTTACATCATCCAAAACTTCAACTTTTATTGTTCTAATAAAATGTAGAAATCAATGTTCAGGTAGTAACGTAATCTAGAAGGAATATGCACTAGCATACATGACATCACCGTGTCTCACGTTGTGTTGCAGCAAAAGCTCGGCTAGCATTAATTGGCTATTGTTTAGCTGGAGATCTCCATGTTAGCAGTGTAGCACCATAGAACAAGGTAGCTATTTATCTTTTCATATGTTTGGTATGAAGTCTTATATTATTGTTTTATTGTGGAATTTCCACGGGTTCCCAGTAGTATATACAGTATATATACATTGTGCCCTCGCGCGATCGCGCATCAACGATTGCGACTCCACCTCATCACGGATTTTTGGTCGGCAGTCACGTAGGCTTATTCTATTGACTGATGGCATCAGGAAGTGCACTCGTTCCGTCAGTCTCTGACTTTTGTGAGACACAAAAATGCTTTAAACAGTCGATAAGAGTGTGGGAAAAGGTAATACAGATAGAAGGTGGTATAATATCAGTATGGGGAGGGTTCATAAACATTTAAATTACTGTAAAAAATAAATAAATAAATCACGATCTCAACCGCGGATTCCTCAATCGCGTGTGGTTCTTGGAATGCATTAATTGCAAAGACCGAGGATGCACTGTATATACAGTATCTACACCTATATATTTGAATAAGCTCACTTGAAAACTTCACGCTGTCACGCTTTTTAACTTCACCCACTACCTGTCAATCAAGGACCCAACCAATCACAGCGCCTAACCAATCACGGTGCATCTGCCAGAAGTAATCATGTGAACAATATGGCATAAGGTATTGGGCAGCGAAGCTTTTAGTTGCGGTTATGCCTTTCGTCCACACGACAGCGCAGATATCTGGGACGAAACGCTGGCCAAAGTGAAGCTTTTTGAAAACGCCGGGTATGCGTTGTCGTGTGGGGGGGCGTCTCCCTGTGACGAAAACTGCTGTGACGTTAGTGTGTGTGACCCGCGTCTACATGTACACAGAGTGAAAGGAGTTAAAACCGGCTATTTTCTGACGTATAACAGCTCTACATTGAGGACACGTTGACAAACATGCTTGACAGTTGGATATTTGTTCATCTGTTTCTTTCTTTATGAGTTATAAAGTTGATACAGGTATATTTATTCATTTATTCTTTATTCATTCGTTCACATTCCTCACCGACGCCAGTTCTGGGTCAGACCGGGATGCGCTGCCTGCTGGTGGGAGAACACTGTGATGAAGGTCGTCCTCCAGGATGAACAGGGTGAATTTCCACACGTCCCATTCCCGTTCTCGGAATTGTTATGCTTATAAATGGTTTGATAAACGCACTTATGCTTCTATGTGTGGACATGGCATGATTCAGGTAGTTGTTGAGTTTGTGCCACGAGTTTTGACAGTGATATAAGGCCGGTGTTTTCTAAAGCAGGGGAACTATTGTCAAAAAAACCCTACAAATCACTTAAGACCTGCCACAGTAGACAAAAATGTTATTTTTAAATAAAAAACAATGATATGACCCAAGCATAATCACTGGCTACAACTCAACGTTATAAAAGCACAACCAATGTCCGTACCTCAAGCACCCTCCCCTCACTGTACATGTTTACTGTATTTTCATTTTCTACATGTCCAAATGACCATTTTCCATACTGCCAGTGTGTGTTTGTGTGTGTGTGTGTGTGTGTGTGTGTGTGTGTGTGTGTGTGTGTGTGTGTGTGTGTGAATACTGTATACGTGTGCAATTATTTGGAGTTAAACAAAAGTAATTTCCCTATGTCTCTTCTTCTTCTTTTCCTTTCGGCTTTTCCCGTCAGGGGTCGCCACAGTGAATTAATTGCCTCCATCTAACCCTGTCCTTTGCATCCTCTTCTCTCACACCAACTACCTTCATGTCCTCTTTCACTACATCCATAAACTTCCTCTATGGTCTTCCTAGAGGAAGACCAAAGAGGCCTCCTGCCTGGCAGTTCAAAACTCAGCATCCTTCTACCAATATATTCACTATTTCTCCTCTGGACATGTCCAAACCATCTCAGTCTGGCCTCTCTGACTTTATCTCCAAAACCTCTAACATGTCCAGCTCTGTCTCCTGTCTCTTCCTCAGTGACACTGTCTCTAGACCAAACAACATTGCTGGTCTCACCACAGTTTTGTACACTTTTCCTTTCATTTTAGCTGAAACTCTTCTATCACACATCACACCTGACACTTTCCTCCACCCGTTCCATCCTGCCTGGACACGCTTCTTCACCTCTTTTTCACACTCTCCATTGCTCTGGACTGTTGACCCTAAGTACTTAAAATCCTCCACCTTCTTGATCTCTTCTCCCTGTAACCTCACTCTTCCACTTGGGTCCCTCTCATTCACACACATGTACTCTGTCTTACCGCGGCTAACCTTCATCCCTCTCCTTTCCAGGACAAACCTCCACCTCTCTAGCTTCTCCTCCACCTCTTCCCTACTCTCACTGCAGATCACAATGTCATCTGCAAACATCATAGTCCATGGAGATTCCTGTCTAACCTCGTCTGTCAGCCTGTCCATCACCATAGCGAACAAGAAGGGGCTCAGAGCTGATCCCTGATGCAGTCCCACCTCCACCTTGAACTCCTCTGTCACACCTACAGCACACCTCACCACTGTCATACAGTCCTCATACATGTCCTGCACCGTTCTAACATACTTCTCTGGCACTCCAGACTTCTTCATACAATACCACACTTCCTCTCTGGGCACCCTGTCAGAAGCTTTCTCCAGATCTACAAAAACACAGTGCAGCTCCCTCTGGCCTTCTCTGTACTTCTCTATCAACATCCTCAAAGCAAATACTGCATCTGTAGTACTCTTTTTTGGCATGAAACCATACTGCTGCTCACAAATGTTCACTTCTGCCCTTAGTCTAACTTCCACTACTCTTTCCCATAACTTCATTGTATGGCTCATCAGCTTTATTCCTCTGTAGTTGCCACAACTCCCTTGTTCTTAAAAATGGGCACCAGCACACTTCTCCTCCACTCCTCAGGCATCTTCTCACTATCTAAGATCCTGTTGAACAACCCAGTCAGAAACTCTACCGCCACCTCTCCTAGACACTTCCAAACCTCTACAGGTATGTCATCAGGACCGACTGCCTTTCCACTCTTCATCCTCTTCAGTGCCCTCCTCACTTCATCCTGACTAATCTTTGCTACTTCCTGGTCCACAACAGTCACCTCTTCTAGTCTTTGTTCTCTCTCATTTTCCACGTTCATCAACTCTTCAAAGTACTCTTTCCATCTTCCCATCACACTACTGGCACCTGTCAATAGACTTCCATCCCTATCCTTAATCACCCTAACCTGCTGCATGTCCTTCCCATCTCTGTCTCTCTGTCTTGCCAGCCTGTATAGATCAGTCTCTCCCTCCTTACTGTCCACCTTAGCATACAAGTCCATACAATTTTATATACACACACACACACATATATATATATATATACACACACAGTGGTACCTCTACTTACGCATGTCTCTACTTACGAAATTTTCTACTTACGAAATTTCTCAGCAGGAAAATACTGCCTCTAGTTACGAAAGAAATTTTGAGTTGGGAAAGGTAAAAATACAGTATGGGCTTATACTTGCAGCTCCCACAGGTTCCTGAATGCAACATTTTCATAGCTACTCTGCCATTGGCTATTACCTAGTATCTTCCTGGCATCCAATTGGCTAAGAGGGACCTCTGTGTGTAGCTAGATTGTTTATGCAGGATCATTTGGCTCTTGACCCATGAGGTGTTCTGATAGTTTTATGTAAATACATTAATTTTAAAGTATTTGATATGGACCCCAACAAAGTGACGGAGAAAAGAGGAAAAGCAAAGACGAAGAAAAGAGTTTTTTTGTCCATACAAACAAAGCAAGAGATAATAGAAAAGCATGAAAAAGGGATGCGTTTGGTTGATCTTGCCAAAGAATATGGCCCTAATGCATCTACAATCGTCACATTATTAAAACAAAAGGAACTTTAAGGAGTTTAAGGCATTGCGTGGGTGGTTGGAGAAGTTCAAAAGGAGGACTGGAATTCACTCTGTTGTTCGGCATGTTGAGGAAGGAACGCATGAGCCAAAGAGGGCAAAAAACAATGAGGACAGCAGTTAAAAGGTTATTGACCATCATTTTTATTCTTTATTCTTTGTTTTTTACGTTATGCACAACTCTCATTTATTGTGTAATAATGTAATTGTAAAATGTATTTGTTACATGTTTTGATGCATTTTTATGCTTTATTAACATTTATGTTGGAATTTTGGGGGGCTTGGAACGGATTAGGGCAATTGCATGGAAAACACGTCTCTACTTACGTAATTTTCTTCTTATGTAATTTCTTCCGGAACCAATTAATTTCGTAAGTAGAGGTGCTGTATATGGAAAGTAGAGAGCGAGAAAGAGAGAGACAGAGAGAGAGTCCTGTCCAATTAAAAAGCGATAGACAGCTTGTATGTGCAGAACTACACATTAACCACGCAGTTACACTGAAACTCAAGATAATACTTGTCTGTTAAATGTGTGTTTAAAGGGTGTGGCGCTGGACACAGCAGACTACTTCACAAGGTTATTCTGCTGTGCCTTTGTGGTACAGTCCTGTAACCAGATCCCACATAGACATTCAGTCCCAGATCAGACCTGGGCTCAGTAGATGTCACCAGTGTTGCCTTAAAATAACTCTGACTATTTATAACTGTTCTCGCTGCAGCACAAAAGGAAGTTCATAATATTTCATTGACGTTCGTACCATACTCTGCAAACAGCAGTCATGCTCTGACAACAGAAAACTGCTACCGTTTCCACAGGAAGGAAGGCGATTAGACTGGAGATGATGTGGATTCACAAAACCTCTCTAGAGAACAGAGCAAATATCGTGAATGGAAAATAAAGTCATTCTGCTACAGTATCTCACAATTTGTCCACTATCTTCTCCTGTGGAAATATGGATATTATTTTAGAGTCAGTGATGTCTCACAGATCAGCTGTAACTTGCTGCCCTCTTGAGGTTTCATATTACAACAGGATACTCAGGAGAAACCATGTAGAGTACTGTAGCTATGTGGAATGCCATAGTAACCTTGTAGGTTGACAAATTCAAAGAAGGGTTGTGAAGGTCTGTTACTGTGTGTGAGTTTTTTAGTTTCACACTACTGAGTGAGATCGTGGAGCATATCTTGAATAAGTAGGATCTGTTTTGATTGCATATGCAGTGAAGAACTCACATTGCTATGTAAGCAGAATACCGTTTACCAGGTCCATTACATATAGACATTAGAAACTTTGTAGTTTTTGGTTTGTGGTACTGGACTGTCACCAAAAAATGTTTTATAAATGATGTGCTTCCTCTCAGAGCCACACGAGACCAAGTTTCACTTAATTTGGCACACAGAAAAAGTGGTTACTTTTATTAACTCATAACCTGAAAAAGAAATTGATGTCACTTGATGTCACAATTGATGTCACTGTCACTTCTGAATTTAACAGATTTTATGCTGATTATTAAATGGATATACTTCACTTATCCCTCATCCTGTCAGTCACAGCTGAATGAACAGAGGACTGACCCAGTTCTAAAGAGCATCATAAAAATATCTGCTAGCAAAAATATGAGGCGATCAGTGAGAATGCTCTCTTGTGTCTTTTAAAACTGACCTGCAGAGGGGACTAGAGGAGCTGGTGTACGTCCAACCAGTCAGCCGGTGATACCTAATCTGTCCTCGTCACTGGACAGTGATCTTGTGCACATGTTTCTTTTAATATTCATACTGTCCATGTGTGCACATGATAAAAATAGAAATGATGCTACAGTTGTAAGCATCAAGCTTTCATATTTGATGGAGGGGCAAGAAATATATTTAATGAAACACCGCAACTCCAAGCTATTTTTTTAAATTTTATTTTATATATCCCCGAAGGGAAATTAGTGGCATACTCTAGTGTTAGTAACATGAATATATTAGTGTGTACAGGCCCTCAATAAGCTACAGCTACTCAATAATAAATCCATAAAAACAGAACTAATACATTTTTTCATTCATTGTAGATTAAAACTATAGACATCCAAAGGCTAAAGGAGCACATCTAGAATTATGTAGTAAACGGACAAGTGTTAAACAAACCAGAATGTTTTAGATTTTACAAAGCAGCTACCATTTGCTTTGATGACAGCTTTACACGCTCTTGGTCTTTTAATGAGCTTCATGTGGCAGTGTCCTGTAATGGTTTTCACTTAACCAGCCTACCTCGAGAAGGGTTAACTTCCTGTTTCTTCATGTGTTTGTCACTATTGCTTGAGATGTGCAGGTTAGGGTTCTTCTGAAGGTCGATAGAGTCAACAACCGCATTTGACTACTGTTCTAATCCGTATTATGGAAATAACCACTCAACAAACTAGAGAAACGACAGTCAATCATTATTTTGAGATATGAAGGTCAGTCATTCATTTTCCTGACCGCTTCAATCTGCTTGCTCGGGTCACCGGGAGCTGGAGCCTATCCCTGCTGGCATGAGGCATGAGGTGGGGGACACTCCGGGTGTGACACCAGTGCACCGCGGAGCTACAGAGATATACAAACACAAACACACACTCACTTCTACGGACAATTGAGACCGGCCAATTAACCAGAAGCGCATGTTTTTGGGGGTGGGAGGAAGCCAGAGAAAACTCACGCAGACATGGGGAGGACATGCAAATTCCACACATAGTGTGACTCGAACCTGGACCCGCTTTGTTGTGCGGCAACAGCGCTACCCACTGCGCCACCGTACCGCCCGTTGGACAGTCAGTCCAGAAAATTTCAAGAACGTTTAACATATTCTGAAGAGCAGTTGTAAAGACCATCCATACCGATGATGAAACCTGCTCTCAGGAGGACCACCCCGACGACAGAACACAGTTACCCTTCCTGCAGAGGATAAATTCATCACCAGCCTCAGAAACAGCAAATTAACAACAATCTTAGACTAGGGTCCACATGAATGCTTCTACGTCAGACACATCTCAAAAACTGTTCAAGGACTACGTAAATCAGGTCTTTATAGTTGAATTGCTGCAAAGCAGCCATTTCTGAAGAAGAACAAGAAGAGAATTGCTTGGATTAAGAAACAAGAAACAGGAACAGACATTAGACCGGTGGAAATCTGGGCTGTGGTCTGATGAGTTCGAACACCTGCCATGTCTCTGTGTGACGCAGAAAAGGTGAAGGGATGGTCTCTACATGCTTGGTTCCCACTGTGAAGCACGGTGGAGGTGGTGTGATAGTGTACGTGTGTGTGTTTGTGAGCGGTTGACGCTATTTTGAGTTATTCAAAATTGAAGGCACACTGAAATAGCATGGCCATCACATCCGGTTAGCATTTAGGTAGACCATCCATTTTTCGACTTGACAATGACCCTAAACACACCTCCAGGCTATGTGACAGCTTTGACCAAAGACAGCAATGGAGTGCTGCATCAGATGACCTGAGATCCCCTTGAGGGTCAATGCATTTAGTCTGCCAGTGCAGATGAATTCTCGACCATGTGCCAGCTGAGCTGCACAGGATTTGGCTGTGAGCACAGGCCCCACTGGAATCTATATCAGGCCCTCATGTCAGCCTCATGGAGTCGGTTACCCAGAATTCCTTCTGGGCTCTTGCCTTTCTGTTGTCTACAATTAAGTAGTCACTTTCATTTGCAGGTAAAATGATTTACAATTACTTATGTTTCCTAGATGGACTGTTTGATGATCTTTAACAGATGCAGTGTTACACACACGCACGCACACAGAGCAGCAAAATCAGAATTCAAAACAGATTTGAAATTAGAAATGTAACAAGACCATTGCAATGTTTAATTTAGATTGTTTATTGTTAATTCCATGCTGTTTTTTCAATAAGAACGATACAGATTCCCTGTTTGTGGCTCCAGTCAGATATCCAGTAGTACAAATCAGCTCCAAACTACACAGAATGATGCAAAGCAGAGAAGCAAAGCCCAGGAAAGAAAACTTCTGATCTCAAGTGAGCTTTAGTAAGAGGGGGACAGAGCAGAAAATAATTTATTAAATCATGCAAGTACTGACAATTGAGATTTCAGGGCTCTCTTTGGAGGTGTGGGGCCAAATAGAGGCTTGACTTTTACACAAGTGTGAAATCTCCCATGATTCTTTGTTTAAAATAAAACCAGCCAGCGATACATCAACCTTTAGAGACTCAATATGTTTGCAGTTACAGTATTTCAGCACAAAGTACAGTCGAAAGATAACTACAAAAACTCAAAAACAGAACCACTGTGGTGTAAAAGTTAAGCAATTCTTTGCCCCACATGGATGTCGCATTTTTCCAACATTATCTGAAAACCGAAACTAATAAGAAGGGCAGTTGTAGTTTTCCAAATTGCCCATAAAAAAACTAAAATGATCAAATGACATTTCACTAAAAACAAAATAAAATTGCTCCTTTAACTAATAGTCAACATTATCAGTAATAAAAGTTAATTTCTGTAATTACATTAAGAAAAAAATCTCAATACATCCAGCAACTGATAAAAATCTTGAAAAAGAAAGCAAAACAAACACAAACACAACAATGAAAACAAAGATAACATTTCAGAACTGCTTGTACCAGGACAAAAGGGAAAAAAAACATTCCAGGGACGCTTTCTTCATCTTTCAAGCATTTTATTTCCTGTCTCAATTAAGTGGTATTTACTTGAATGATGTGAGGGCTAATATAAAAATAAAAAAAGAAGAGAAAAATAATCTTGTTAACTCCCTATCTCTGCTGGGTCATGAAGCTGCAGAGGTGGAAGAAAAGGAAAAAAAGGAGAGGAAGGTGAATCACAGAAAGCAAAGAGTAGGTGCAGGGGGAAGGAGTGTGAGAAAAGTGAGGAGAGGGTCTCAAGTTGTTGGTGGTATCGTCTCACTGGGCATCATCTTCAACATCTTGCAGTACCTCTTTGTTCTGTTCTTCACCTGGTGGACAGAAAAACGACAACATCAGTGTTTGGTTTTTGCTTCTGTCGTCACGCTTTACACAGTTTTGGAAAGTCATCTGTTAATTTACTTTGCTCTGTGTGTGTGTCTCTAAATACACACACAAAAAAACATTCCAGGGTATAAATTCACACACACACACACACACACACACACACACACACACACACACACACACACACACACACACACACACACACACACACACACACACACACACACACACACACACACACACACACAGAGCAGTGTTGGAAGATGAGTGAAATGCATTGTGTTCACAATTATTTTTCTCAAGAACAGTGATGACAAAAACAGATGAAGAAGTGAGGAAAAGAATGAACAGTGTTGAAACTCAATTCACTGTTTCAGATCAAGTCAGTTATACATGTAATGACTGACATTGGATGGACAAAACATTTTTATTTTGTACTGTTCTGACTGGATGCCGCATGTGTTTGATCAAAACACATGACTGGATGCCGCATGTGTTTAGATCATGTGTAATAATGACATGATCTAAACCTTTGCTCCTTGATGCATGGCCCAGCACACAAAAGCACCACTTATAACACAAAACGTTTGACCAACTGTTAGCAATAACAGTGGTGGGAATGTAAAAGATGACTGACTACAGTCAAACCTGTCGTTGTGACTGCCTCAACACATTGGCCACCTGCTAGAGGTAAGATCTTGTGCCCGAACCCGAGTTCGGGCCCGACCCGACCTGAAATTCGGGTCGGGTCGGGCTCAGAAAGTCAACAATTACTTTCGGGTCGGGCGTTAACATCGTTGGGCTTGAGTCGGGTCGGGTCGGGCTGGATTATTTTTGGACTCGGGTTCAGGCTTAAGATCCGGCCTGAACTTTTAAAATAAATAAATATTTATATATTATGTATCTCAAACGATCTATGGGTATTAAACTAAGATACCCTTATAAAATAAATAATTTAAGTAAAACAAAGAAGGCGCTGTATGAGAAACATTTATCTACAATACCTGCTCCGTTCCCTCCGTGCGTCAGCTGTATTTTCTCCTGTCACTTTACCTTTCCGATCATATACACGCTGAAAGTAGAGGTAAGATCTTAAGCCCGAATCCAAGCCCAAAATTCGGGCAGGTTCGGGCTCAAAATGTCAATAATTACGTTCGGATCGGGTCGGACTTTAATACCCTCGGGCTCGGGCCGAGTTGAGCTCTAATACAGTCGGGCTCGCTTCGGGTTGGGCTGGATTTTTTAGGCCCGATCTCACCTCAACTTTTCTGTTCGCTCTGCATTAAAAGGTATAGGAAACTCATTTTAAAGTGATATTTTATTTATCATTATGAAAACAATGAAAAAAAAATTCCTGATGTCTGGCATCACCCCTGCGGCCAGGACACCTCAAAATCTGCAATGAAGCAACTTCCGTATCGCGCTCCCCAGCGGGGATCTTGTGGGGTCATATGTCATTGGCCACACTCGTTGTTTCATCAGCCATTCAACACAATACAATCACTGAAGCGATAAATCCGATAAAGTCATGGTAACCTGTGAGGTTACCATGATTTTATGTTAATGCTAACATAATATGGAAAATCCCATTGACGGGCTAACGCGTTAGCATCGGTAGTGGGATTAATTTTTACATACAAAGTAAACCAAAATGGGACACTGTAACTAGTAAGTCACTCAAATGATATGTGCATTCACTCAGACTTGTGACCCTTCTAGGTACAGCAGGAAGTAAAAGAACGGTGAATGGAAACAACTGAAATGACTAGCTGAACTACACCTACGAGCTACAGAAGTGTGCAGGGAAAAACTGCAGCAGCTCAAACAAAACTCTGAGGTCAGCACAACATGATTTTAGATGATTTCGTGATAAATAAATGTGATAATGTTGGCTTGTTACGTTGTCACCTGCCTCATATCTACAGTATATAACAGCGCTGATACGGATTTATAAACCGTGATGTCTACGATCGCGTCACTTCCGCTGTCATGGTGCGCATCGTTCCTTAGGTTATATTTTGTTTTTTCAAGTCCCCATTGATCAGAAAAAAATAAAAATGCCACCAAAACTTTTTTATAAATTATGTTCTTCAACTACACACCTGCTTCATTTTGACTTTCCTGTCCCTTTAAGTTTCCTGTATAAGACAACCACCCCTCAAATGTGACCACTGCCAGCACATTTGAAGAGGCACACACCACAGATGACGAGGGGCTATAAAAGGTGAGCACAGGCAGTTTTCTTGTTAAAGTTAACCCTAACTGTGTGTGCAGGAGTGTGAGTGGTATTTTTCCAGGAAACTCGTGGAGAAAACTAACATTTGTATATCTCTATATAAAATACAACCACAAAAAGTTAAAACGCTAACAATGTGTAAGGATTTATTATTTTTGAAATTTCTGTCTAGAATAGGAGATATTCATTTTATCCCAAGAGCATAACCAACAACAAAAACCAACAACAATGTGGATGGTTTTTCACCCCAGTGATGAATAAAGCAGGCTGGTAGGCTTTGTAATCTGGTCTGCCAAACATGTTTGACTTTAATGCATTGTCAAAAATCGGAGACCAGCAGAACTGTTCACACTGAAATTATATCTGAGGAAATCTACTGTTATGAAATAAATGCAATTTAATTTTTACAATAAGTCTTGCATATGCCTGCTTTGCTGCCTGTTAAAGGCTAAACATTTTATACAATGGTTTTTACATGTCATTTGCACTAGTACAAACACTTCATCCATCTGCTTCTCAGCTGGACCGCAAGTCAAATTTTAGAACTCTGTGCGGCCACTAGGTAAAAAGTTTGTCCACCCCTGAGCTACAAGGACATGCCGTCACCACTGACTCTGGTTGCTTTTTTTTGTTAACATTATTTCCTCTTGCTGAGGAGTTACAAAAAAAGAGGATGACCCTGGTGGGGGCACATAGGTCAAATAAACCAGAGCTCCCCGCACACCTGCTAAACATCACAAATAGAGAGATGCCTTCCTCTGCTTGCATTCATCCACGACAGGACTGCTCTTCCTGATGTCCTCAAGATACACAAAAATATTGTCTTGAGCTCAAAACATCAGAAACCAGAGTTCCAAGAATCTGGACAATGAAGATCATCCTGGATTAGAAAAGACAAAGGGCTGTGGACCTTCAGTCATCTTTACTGGTGTCTAATAAAGCCAACTATCATATAGCTACAGTGTGCCCTCACGCATTTTCGCATCAACGCTCGCAACTTCACCTTATCGCGGATTTTTGGTAGGCAGTCACGTGATACCGTACACGCATTCTATTGGCTGACGACATCCGGAAGTGCACTATGTTCCGTGAGTCTCGGACTTACGTGAGACACAAAAGTGCTTTAAACAGTCAATAAGAGTGTGGTAAAAGGTAATACAGATAGAAGGTGGTTTAATATCAGTATGGGGAGGGTTCATAAACATTTAGATTACCGTAAATAATAAAATAGTTTTGCTTCTATTGCGGAATTTGTTAAGCACATGTGTTTCCTGAAAAGCATTACTCGCGATCAACGAGGGCGCACTGTATTTACCTCATTTTATTCTGTATTTTTGTTTTTTTAATTTTTGGCAAATATTGTGTATTTTCTCTTTCTCTGTGAAAAAGTTGACGGTTCTTAGAACAAAAAAAAAGTATAAGGTGTATGAGGTGAAGGGTTTTTTTTAATGGGGAAATGACAATAAAATAATTCACAAAATCAAGGCTGAATACTCTCCAGAGTACTTAATAATCAGAATGAGTTTGGAAATTGATGTTAATACATACAGTATATGTAACAGAAGAAAGTAGATAAAAGAGCATCACGTTGTGCATCAAGAAACTGATGATTAGTAATTTGGCCCCTTAACAATGTGTTAAGAACTAGGCCTATCACTTTAACGCGTTAATTAGATTAATTAATTACACTGCAAATTAATGCACTATAAAAATTAACGCAATTAATCGCGAGTGGCAAGTCAATGCCAAGCATTTTAAATGTGGCCCATTGAGGGACCCGTATGCTGCAGTGACGTCAGTTCATACCTGCGTCACCACTCAAAAGCAGGGTGACTGTCAACAGAGATGGACGCGACACAGGAGAGCGAGGCAAGCCCATTCGGACCTTTGGGCGGAAAGTTTATTTATAGAAAGAACAAAGACGGGACTGTCAACAAAAATGCAGTAATTCTGCGCTGCTGATCTGCACTGTAGTGCTGGTGTGTGAATGTGTGTGATTGTTCCGCTGGTAGTTGGAAGGGCCGTAGGCGCAGATTGGCAGCCACGCCTCAGTCAGTCTGCCCCAGGACAGCTGTGGCTACACACGTAGCTTACCATCACCAAATATGAATGAGGAGTGAATGAATAATGGATCCGATGTAAAGCGTCTTTGAGTGTCCAGAAAAGCGCTATATAGATCTAATCCATTATTATTATTATTATTATTATTATTTGTACCTTTTCTAAAAGAGAATTTTCATATCACCGAAGCAGCTCCAGCCTAACGTATCATTTAAATGCAAGACAAGTGAAAGACAGAGTTGTCTGATGTCAGTTCCTGTAACGTTAGCTTACTATTAGCTTGCTATTGATGTTGCTTTATTTAGAGGCATGTTACACTATTCATTTTGAATTGCTGTATTGAGTCAGCTTTAGTATTCATTTTGATTGAAAGTCTGCTTATGCGCCAATGTGAGACTCGGCCTTATTTTATTTCTGAATTTTATTAATTTTATTTAACTGTATTTGTATTGCATTTTTGAGAAATGCATTGGTTTGCTGATGTGCTTGGCCTTTTTTCTTTTGAATTTCATTTATAAAGCACACTTAACCAATAAAAATGTGGATTTTAAATCTTCTCTACTTGGTGTATTCTATTGATTAGTCATGCACTACAATTTTGTAATGTCCTAGAATTCAAATTCTTTATTTGGGGGCCTTTAGCAAGCATGAGATTAAAATGCCATTAATTAGATTAATTAATTACAAATCCTGTAATTAATTCGATTATTTTTTTTGATCGCCTGACAGCACTATTAAGAACATGAAACAATATTCAGGTCTCATGGCTGCTGGTGACAAGCATGGGTTCTCATCTTGCAGGATGTAGAATCCCATGAGATCACAAGACACTCATGTGTGGGGTTCAGGTTTCAAAAGTAAATTCTATTTGAATTAAAACTTGTCTATTTGAACTGTTTCAATGAGTATAACTGTTTCAGTAAGTAGCAGTACCTGGAAACTGTTAAATATCTGTTTTGTCATAAATGACAAAACCTTGACCTTGAGAAAACTAGGTCAAGGTCAAATTTCAACTTTTGTACGTTTTGCACATATCTCAGGAACCGGATATGACAGAAAGACGAAACAAAAGGCATTATATTTGGAAAGGCAAGGGGATGAAAATTAGACCACAACTGTGACCTTGAAAAACTAGGTCAAGGTCAAATTTTCACTTTTATACCTTTATAAATACACATCTCTGAAACTAGATGAGATATAATCACAAAACAAAAAGCAACATTTTTTAGAAAGTCAGAGGCACAAAAATGTGATGATGACCTTCACCTTTGGAAAACCAGGTCAATGTCAACTTACCACTTTTGCATCTAGAATTCATTGCTGCGACCAGTATGAAAGTAGGTCAGGGTAAAATTTTGAATTCAGGGTTGTCGCAGGATGTTGCAGTCTCTGAATGCCTTGTTATTCTTGTAGTTTGCACTTTTCCCTTTCTGTCCCTGTCCTCACACTCAGGATATCATGAGCTGCTGGTTACAGAGCTACAAGCAGTATATTATCCCGTTAAAAGGAGATACTCTGAAGCTTCTGTCACTTCTCCTTCGCTTTCTTTGTCTTTCTATGCTCTTAGAATTTATTACTACTCCTAGAATTTATTACTACTACTGTCAAATCACACTCTCTGTCTGCACGACACTGCCGCTGTCTTTGTGCCTCTGTTCCACACGTGGAGATCGCGGATGGAAGACAGGATACCCAAAGGCCTGGAAATCCCGCCCCCAATTCAGTGACAGCGCACTATGGACATGAAACTCAAACTGGCCTATCTGCCACTCTCTCTCTCCATCTCTTTTACTTGACCCATCTCTTTCTCCAATGTATTTCTATTTCCCAACCAACAGGTCAAGGCGGATGACCGCCCTCCAGAGCCTGGGTCCTGCCCAGAGTTTCTTTCTCAATGAGGGAGTTTTTCCCCGCCACCATCGCTTATGCTTGCTCTAGGGGACATTGTTGGCTTTCTATCTGTAAAGCGCTTTGAAATGTCTTCAGATATGATTTAGCCCTATATAAATAAAAGTTGATTGACTGATTGATATTATCATCCATTCATTTTTATTATGATTACACTCCACTCATTAGTCCATTTCTACTATTGCTTTGTTGTGTCCCTCCTCTCTTCTATCTCTGAGCTGTTGCTATCTCTCCCTCTCCTCCGCTCATTCCTTCTTCTGCAGGTCTTGATGACGACAACGTGTTTCCATCACTCAGTCCCACTGGAGACAGCTGAGGTTGTCTGTGTCATTACATTGCTCATCTTTTAAATTTAAAACAGTGTGTTTTTGTTGAACTGCTCTGTCCTCACAGCATCTACTGTGTGTCAGTCTGTCCTGGAAGAAGGATCCTTTCTCTTAAGTTTTCTCCCGAGATATTCTTCAGCAAATCAGTAGCCGTTAAAGACAACTTTAAAAAAAAACCCTCACCATCTCCTAAAATTCCTTGGAATATGAAAATCTGTCCCTGTCATATCTGGCAGCAAAAGGCAAGGCTCATATATACCTGTTTCTAATATAAAAACAGATATGTCCATATCAAATTCAGTGACAGTGAAACAATTTTAATCAGAAATACATATGGCAACAGTAGAAAGGGCTTTAACAATGTAGTAAAAACAATGCAGCAAAGGGGATATAATGGAATCATCTGTGCTTTACGATTAAGAGTTTTATTTTTTCTTCTCGGTTGTCCTCATGCCATGTATGAATTGCAGATACACACTGCCCCCACCATTTTTAGTGACATATAGTGACTGCATTTTAGATCTGAAGCTAGGCAGAGCTCTGTTTATCTATTTATTTTAAATGTATTATTGAGTGGTTTGCATCACAGAATTGTATTAAAGAAATTATAACTCATATCCCAAGTTTAAAGTAGATGAAATGATCAGTTTTCACGGTAGGATAATTAGACGGACAATCAGAGCTTCCTTGCTTTATGGTACATTGGATATCTTCCTTACCACTTGCATCAATAGTAGTCACAATTATCATCCTATTACTAAAAATGAGTAAGTAATAGTTTTAAAAAGGCAAAATATAGCAATTATTCAAGATACAGTATACTTTTTAGCAATACTGCACATCCCTACGCTTCAATTTGAAAGTATTTTTAAGCAGGGGATATGAGAAGTGGCCTCCCTTCTGTTCCCATTCTTTTTTCCTGTTACATGTTCCTCTCATTAGTTTCTGTTTCAAATCTAATTATGAATACATAAGTGGTTATCATCACTTACTGTTTTGCAAAATTTAAATGTCCAGTGGGCAAAAGCAAGCTAGCTTCCAAGTTAGCAACAGGCTCATATTCAACATCAACATGTTCAATATGAGACGTCTGGTCTGCATTAACGCAGAATTAATTCACAATCACAGTCTCAACATTCTAAAAAAATAGTTTCTGTAACACTGAATGAGTGTATGTGAACTGAGACCTGCATGATCCTAGGTCTTGACCATTTAATGTGAAAACCAGTATGGCTTTTGAAGTAATTTGTAATATTGACCTTCAAGAACCAGATTGCCTTGTTACTCCAGTTCCTGTCAAACCTGAAAGTAAAATCACAGTAACGCAAGAAGACCCTCTGCAGCAGATTCAACAAAGTAAACTGCAACTGCAGGGCTTGATGGAAAAAATGAAGCTCAATCCATTTACAACAACTTACTTGAGACTGTTAACCAATTGTGTGGAATCCAGTATATAACATTTTGAGAGCACAGTGGTATAGGTGGTCAATCTGTCACTTATTTTGTCTCGTAAAAAAAGTACATGTTTAAAATTTAGTATTTATGTAATGTGTTGATCAATAGGGTTGCCAATAGTATCAGGCACGAAAAGTTTCACTTATAAGCTTTAAGCAATAAAAAAAGAGTGTCAGTAAAAGGGTGAGTTGGATCACTGGTGTATCTCGGTCTAACAAACATTGCAGATGAAGTAGCATTTGAATACAATGGCTAGATAAGAGTGAAGAATGTGGGGACCATGGTATCTTACCCTCTCCCTGCATATCTGAAGTCCATAGTGTCAGGTTGTCACGTAACAACTGCATGATAAGTGTAGAGTCCTTGTAACTGTCTTCATTCAGTGAGTCCAGTTCTGTGATGGCGTCATCAAATGCAGCCTTTGCCAACCTGAGTAAATACAGGTAGATATAAGCATACATACACACTGATGATGGAAGCTATCAGCCCACAGCTTGTTTTCCAAACTGCTCTGTCGTGCACATCACAGTAATATCATGTATTATCATGTATACATATACACATTTACATATGTATGCACTTATATAGTATATACACTTGTACATATATATTTTTGATAGTGACTGTGAAAATCATCTGTTTAGAGGTGGCTTCTGTTAAATATTCTTTTATGCACAAAAATAGAATAACTACTACGAATAACTTTGTATTTGATATCTGGTAAATAACCAAAATTAATCTGTTAAAGTCTACTTTATTGAGAAATTTTAATTAATCACTTCACATCAAACAAGCCCTAAACACATTTAATTGCTCCTTTCTCACCAACTTTTTCAGGAACCTCTATTTCAAGGACTTTTTTTTTAACCTGGACAGAAAAATTCTTGGAATCTGTGTGTTTTTTATTTCCACCACACCAGGTTCTGGTAAATGTATTTGAATCAGGCTAATGACAGATGTTTTACTATATCGCAAATAAAACCACGTTAACTACATGGCAAAGATATCAGGCATTAGTTATCAAAGACAGTTGTGAATGGCCAAAGGGAACGTTTTTAAAGAAGAAAAAACATTTTTACAAGCTTTTGCGAAGAATGACCATGAGATGTATATATATATAGGAGAACTATGGTCGTGTTTCTCACCGTGTCTGGAAAATAAAGCAACAGCCTCTTGGGAAAATGTTGTCCCAAACTCCCGGAGTGCCCTGTAACTAACTGTTATACTTGTCAGCATTCTTCAGTACACAGCCCAGCCCTTCAAGAATTCCAGAGAATCTGAAAAGTCCTACCCCCCTACTGGATACTTTTTTCTGGGAAATTCTTTGATCAAGGGACAATCTTTTTCCCCAGATAATTTGCGTGGAAACACACCATAGTTTACTCAAAATCTTGGTACTCGATAAAAGTTCCTGTAGTGGAAAGGGGGCTAATGTTATACAACAAAGAATAAAGAGGTCAAGTGTGTGAGTACTTCTAACAATGAACAAAGGGTTTATAGTTTCAGTCTCACTAGTTGTCACAGTGACCACAGCAGGGAAAAAGTCGAGTTGCAGTGCTTGTCAACTGGGAGGATTAATGAGGCTCAATTAAAAACAAGAGATGGTACCTTTGCTAGTTGGTGCCAAGATTCATGCATCCTGGATTTCTATCCAAACATTTGATTACATTTTGGAAAGAGATATGCAACTACAAGATTATATTGTACTTTGCCGGTCTTCATTCAGTTTCAGAGAAACACTAGAAATATTGCACTGCGGAGAGACTAACCTGCAAGCACGGTCAGGTGAGCTGAGGATCTCGTAGTAGAAGACAGAGAAGTTGAGGGCGAGGCCGAGGCGGATGGGGTGTGTGGGAGAGAGCTCCAATGTGGCTAAATCGGTTGCATCTTTGTAAGCCAAAAGGCTCTTTTCTGCTGCCTCCTTTCTGTTGTTACCAGTGGCAAACTCTGCCAAATACCTATGGTAGTCACCCTTCCTGCAAGTGTGAAAATACAAGACCTCTCAAAAATTACTTTGACAACTACAGAGTTCTTTTTGTGTGAAAGTCATTAATGAACTGAATGAATTGTTGTTATCATCATGATGGAGTCAGCTTAGAAATTAATGACCTTTGTCAAATACGAAATATTCCTAAAACCACCCAATTTTTGAAATGTTACAAAGGTTCCTCAAGTTCTATCAATGTTAAATAATTAAACATAGGATTATGTCAAACAACACATAAACACAAAGAATTGCCATTACTTTGTCTAGAGACCAAACAGTTTGTTTCTCTATGTATTCATTTACATTCAGACCACAGTGTTCTTACATTTTGTTGTAGAAGACCTTAGATTCTCCAGAAACGGCACAACGGAGTAGGTGCTTATCCAGTACGTCCAGAATGTCATTACAGATTGAATTCAGCTCATCCTCAACCTACCACCAAACATATTGAACAAAAGAAAAAACATGTATTCAGTCATCAGAAACATATTGAATAGTCTCAGTCTACTTCCTCATTGAATTTATATTGGATTTCCCTTTCTGGATGGCTGTGCCGATTCAGGTTTGTCACCTGCCAGTGTCCACAACAGGAACTGTTAAATGTCCAAATGTAGCCAAATCAGAAGACCATGAGGACTTGCAAATGTGAATGTTTCTGTAACCGAGTGTCTTGTTCCTGATGTCATCTACTCTTTTTAACAACAAGCTGATCATCTGAAGTCTACATTTTACTAATTTTATTTGATGTTACAGAACATGGAAATATTTACATACACAAATGTGATGATATCCAGCCTATCTATCTTTGTATGCACAAACATACATACAATATTTATTTATTGATCTATATATGTAGGGTTTTTTTTTAGTGTACAACCATATGTTCATGAATGAATTAATGCTTAAGCTCTACATCACTCTTTGGATGAAACATGGTCAAATTTTGCTCTGAGTACAAATAATGTTCTGTTGCCTGCAAACTAGTGCCAGCTTAGAGTTGCAGTAGGTACCAGGGTCCACCTCCAACAACTCGTTATTGCAGAGCTTCTTTTTATGACTTATGCTTTGTTACAGGTTAGTTTTTATATTACACATCACTGTGTACCTCTACCATTTGACAAATCACAACCAGTTTTTATTTCACTTCATAAAAGCTAGACAGAGTTGTACATGTGTCAATTGTGACTCAAATGCTGTCTTCAGTAGCCACTTCTTGTCTATATTGTTAATATGAAGTTAATATGATACATATATTAGCACAGAATATCTAAAACAAGTAACACATTTGGGACAGTGGGACACTGAAGCCAAGTGCAGTAGGTTCTGTCTAAATATAAATATGCTTGTTGATGAGGAGTGAACTTCCAGACGACCTTACCTTTTGCCTGTATTCCCGGATCATCTTCATCTTCTCTTCTCCACCCTTGTTCTCTTCCCTCTGTTCAATACTGCTGATTATCCTCCAGGAGGCTCTCCGAGCTCCAATCACATTCTTGTAAGCCACTGATAATAGATTCCGTTCCTCAACTGTGAGCTCCACATCCATGCTTGCCACATTCTTCATAGAAACCACCATTTCTGTTGGTGAGACACATTTATCACTCCTGTAAGAACTCTGGATGAAAATTTTGACATCACTGGAAAAATACTCAATGATACATGTGATCATTTTACTCAAAAATGTGTAAATTTCACAGAGGTCGGCTTTGAATGATAGCATCTGTCTATTAATCTGATATATTAAACAGGGATGTTTTCCAGTGTTTGAAGCGCAATAAAGAGCATTCTGTGAGCATGTCAAACTAATGACAATACAGTAGGTGTGCTCTTACAGATACGTAATACTAAGCGGCATCAGATAGTCAACCATTAGCTTTGTTGCTATATGGATGTTCATTCTACTCCTCAGTAGTGTCTAAGAGTTTTACGCTGTAAGCACATTTAAAGTGCACTGGCTTGGCAACATTGTGTGTGGGGATTTAATAGACTGGGCAATAGAGGCTTTATAACATGTTTATTATAAAAAATATCAAAACAAATAATTTGTAATTAAAAACATTATCTCAAGATATCAAAATTCCCTGACAAACCAAATAGAACATTCTGTCATTCTTCAATGATCTGTAGCGTCTTGTTCATCAGTCACAAAAAGCTTATATACAGCACACCAGTGATGTGCGGTGAGGCTCATAGCGGTGACGTAAAAGTCAGCTCTATGACTATCACGTCAGCACCTCACCGCAGCACACCTGATATCCTGTTTCTCGAAAACCCCCGATGTGGCTATGATAAGGAAACAAGCACTGAAGTTGCTCAGTTATGTTAAAATTGAAAAAAATTGCAGTTCTATTCATGGTCACACAGTTGTAGTATCTGATTTTAAACAACATATCACTATTAAGATGTCTGTGTAGGTTCTTAGTTATCAAGGTCATGGTTATCCAAAGCCGTTTAAAATCAATCCACTGCACTTTAAGAAAGTTTCTTGAAAACATTTCGCCTCATCCAAGAGGTGAAACATTTGGATGTCACTATTAGAATTCACACAATAAAGAAATGGCAGTGTTTCTCCAATGACTGTTCAGTCCTGGTGGACTTCCAAGCCTAAAGAGCCCCACCCGGCCAAAAGCTAATTTAATATGCCAAGAATAAACACAAGAAATTGATTTGTCAGCCACTGCCAAGGGTGCATAAATTTTACAACACAGTCATTGTTGTGTTCAGAGTATTAATTCTTTTTTTCATTATTATTTTGTCAATTTTTTTTTACCAGAACCACTAAAAGATGGTGAGGATAACTCTTCAGTGTCTCACAATAAAAAAATATGAAGAAATCAACCCACAATTTTCATTAAATTTAAGAATTTACTAAATACTCACAAATCTGCACCTTTGGCAGGTGAAAACAGACCTGACTAACTGGATGCAGGGAGAGAAATTGAGGGCATAAATGATGATCTCTACAAATGTTGATAGGTCACAGTCTTGTCCATTAAATACACTTTACATCATCCTCTCTTGTGAAAACGTTGTTCTAAAACTTGACTTCACTTTATGAAAATAAAATTGGATGCAACTATAAACTATGCTGTGTCATCTGAATGAATTCAATCAACAATTCAACCAACAATTTGTCATCCAGCACACCTGATATGGACAGGTTTTTCAGGGGCTAACACCGGGTCTGAAAAAACTCGAGAAGAAAAACTTGAGTACACACATACATAGGCTTTCATACTGTGTACTCCATGTGATTATACACTAAGGGAAGTGTCATGGTTTGGTATTTGTGTCATGTTGCTCTGCTGTGCTGGAGTATTGCAGGGGGCTAGACTGCACTGGTGGACGGGGTCTTGTCTCCACACCCGTTCGTCATCTCCACACCTGTGCTTGAGCAGGCTGATTAGCCTGAGGCTTTTTAAGCTAGCTTCTGCTTTGGTTCTGTGCCAGGTTGTTTTGTACCCGTGGCCACACCTCTAGATTGTTTGACTTCTCTAGTTTTTATGTTTCCTGGATTCTTGCTGTTCAGATTAAACTATAAATAAGAACTTCTCCTCTGGTGTTCTGCATATGGTAGTGATGGCGAGATGAAGTCTCATTAGGCTTCGAACCAATTCAGGCAACTGGTTCGAGTAACGGTTCATTTCTTGACGCTTCATGTGTACACAAAACCACCTGCGGGCCTTGGATACCATTACAGGCAGCTGTTGTGTCTTCATGTGTGATCCATTCTGACATCTGTTTTGGCTTTTGGAAATGACGTACTACAAAAAATGTATGACAAAATAATTGACAAAATGTATGACAGTATACATGCAAAACATGCAAACGCCGCACAGAGCGGGATGCAAGCCAGGAACTGCCTTGCTGTGCGGCGATGGCACTACAGAGTGCGACACCATGCCGTCCCCTGAGGGCTTTGTATCGCTGTCAAAACAAACAGCAAACTCAATACCACTTCCTGAGTCAGTTACGTGGTATCAGCCGCGTAGCGAGGCTTCCGATGTCATCATTTTCAGCTCCTCCCCTAAATGAAGCAAGTCTCGATATGCGCTTAGAGGAAACTCTGCCTCCCCTACTCGGCATATGCTTCGAAGCCCTCGATACGGAATGGCACATGGAATCTCACCCCGTACATGACAGAAAGTATGCGATTTGGAACACTGCAGTGACTTTAGTGTCAGAACGTTACATTCTACTAATTACTAGCAGGAAACCCAAGGAAATTTCACGATAAAACAATAATATCAGACTTCATACCAAACACATGAAAAGAATAACTACCTTGTTCTATGGAGCTAACGCTAAACTGCTAACGTGGAGATATCCAGCTAAACAATAGCCAACTGATGCTAGCCGAGCTTTTGCTGCAACACAACTTGAGACACGGTGATGTCATGTATGCTAGTGCATATTCCTTCTTGATTACTTTACTACCCGAACAGCGTTTTCTACATTTTAAAAGAACAATAAAAGTTCAGGTTTTTGATGAAGTAACTTTCCAGAGTTGGAAACACCCTGTTGCGAGCTTTGGACACCAGGAACCAAATACAGCAGGACGTCTATTACGGTACAGACGCCATCCTGACCTCTGTTGAGTCTGTAATCTGGTGGAGACTTTTCAAAATCATCCGTACAGAATGAGATCACAGTGGGATTCAGCTCTTCATCAGAGAAGCAATAATAAACTCAACAGAGTCTACAATAGAAACACAACTGTACGGTCTGATCATGTTTCCTTGTTGTTTTGGCATTAGATTGGTTGTTGATTGCATACATGAGCAAGGCTGGAAGGAAACTTAAAAAACGTGCAAAGCGAAGATTTGATTTCATCCTTTTTAGTTGAGTTTTGCCCATTTTTTTGACAACAGTACAACAGCATTTAGAAAAGTCTTCACCCCCTGCTGTTTGCAAACGGATGAACGTCGCAAATATACGAGTTTCTTTTTTGGCTGAAGCAGTCATTGTTTAAATGGCCATATTTTTTGTACACCCCACATTCATTGGCTCTGGCTAAGTGGTACTTCTCTTTTTAATGATGCAAATAAAATTTATTATTATTATTAATTCTTTCCTCTTTTTCAGTCAAAGAAAGAAAGCTAATTAATTGTGAGACTGGGAAAGGAGTTAACGTTAAAGGAAAAGGCACCTGTCAAAGAGTGATAGTTCTGTTAGCTGAATACATGAACAGAACTGTATGTAATTACTTAAAGACTATTTTTGTCAGGTGCCTGAGGAGCATTTTGGATACTACGATTGTGCAACTCCAAATGGAAACCATAGCTGGACAGACTGTTCGTGCTAGCCAGCTAGTTTCACTCAGAATACGTTGCCGTTTCCTGTCTCGTTCCTGCTGTCTGGACTCTGCTCAAAAACATGAAAATTGTTGGGAAAGCTATGACACTCTAAAATTATGTTAACTGGGAAGTCCATGTATAGTTATTTCTTCTCCTAACATAGTAGATGCCATACACCATATTGTTCACGTGATTCCTTCTGGCAGATGCGCCGTGATTGGTTGGGCGCTTGATTGACAGGTAGTGGGTGGAGTTGGTGACAGTGTGACAGCGTTAGACTTTCAAATGAGCTTATTCAAATACATAGGTGGGGAGATGAAAAAAGTAGCACCTGACAGAACATCTCAGTGTATGCAATCAGATAAGTACCAATAGCATACCATTTACACATACCAACAAAAAATATCCTTAAAGGGATCCTATTACGAAAAACATTTTTATTCTGGTGTCTACACATGTATAGTGGTCCTCCGTAACCCTAAGTGATGTCCTTCTTGTTTTGGCACTACAATACACGCCGCGGACTCGGTAGGTGTTTCGTTCTGAACCACTGCTTTGAAGCCTGCTTCAAACATGGAAAATCCATGTGATGATGTTTGAAACACTTGGGTGCTTCATTTACCAGGTGAACCAGTAGTGGTTTGGATCACTAGGCGGGAATTTGAAACACTGGCCGAACCAGATGTGTTAGAATGTTTCATCCATTCTAACACAATACCTTAAAATAATGTAAACAGGGACCACCCCAAGAAAATAAAAAGGGTTTGGTAGAGAAACGTTGAGAACGGGGTGGAGATCTGTAACTGAGCACATCTCTGTCCGTTCTCCTCGCGAGTAAAAAATATAACTGTTGTCTTCTCCTTTTTGTGAGTGTGTTTTAAATGTTCTAGGCTGCTTGAACCTGACACCTTCTGGATTGATTAGATTAAGGTTCGGATTGCTGACATTTTGCTTTCTAATTGCTTTGCAATGGAACCAACCAGAAAGAGATCTTAAGTCTGGGAATATTTAGAACTGGTGCCGCCGAACAAAGTAGATTTTAATTTCTAAAAAACTTATTTTCAAGCTCTGTTGCTCACACAGTAGAAAAGAATAAACTACACAAATCATTTTTAATTTGCAGGTGAAGTCTTTGCTTTATTCCCAGCACCTGACGTACAGTAACAACAATAATCAATGATGACGCGTTACCAAGCCAGACATGAGAATGAAGCCGGTGGTGCTGCTGTGATGACATCTTGGAGTTCCAACTTTTATCTAATAATATAGACCTTGTTTTTTCAAGTGACCGTAATCCTCCCAATCTAAATCACCCACACAAACACACATGTATATAGTTATATTACATACACGCATGAACATGTAATCTATGTCTCTTATTCCTTTACTGAACCCTGCAAGGATGAATAATCATAAATCAATTTCCTAAAAGACTACAATATAGCAAGCAAGGATTAGTACGTTAAATTATTCAGCTTGATTCAGAAAATGTCTGCAAAACAGGAAATGTCAAAGCGCTGTTTTCTGGGGTTATCAATTATTTTGTGGCTGCAGTACAGCCACCCTGCCAAAGAGGGCGCCCACGTTCTGAGGCTCCTAGTAATGAAACGATTTTTGGCACAATTGTCCCAAAGGGTTTGAGGACCCATGGGGCACCATTCGGACATCACTAACTAGTGCTGTCTGGCGATTAAAAAAATTTATCTAAGTACAGGATTTGTAATTAATTAATCTAATTAATCGCATTTTAATCTCATATCTGCTGAAGGCCCCCAAATGAAGAATTTGAATTCTAGGACATTACAAAATAGTAGTGCATGACTAATCAATAGAATACACCAAGAAGAAAAGATTTTTTAATGCTACGATAGATGTCCTGGCGGGAGCAGGACTCGAACCACCGACGGCTGGGCGATCCGTCTTCCAAGACGATTGCTCTACTGCTGAGCCACTGCCGCCGCAATAGTCCTGTGTTTGCTCTTTTTATAAATAAACTTTCCGCCCAAAGGTCCGAGTGGGCTTGCCTCGCTCTCCTGTGTCGTGTCCATCTCTGTTGTCAGTACTCTGCTTTTGACTAGTGGCGCAGGTACAAAGTGACGTGTCACCGCAGCCTACAGGTCCCTCAATAGGCCAAATTTAAAATGCTTGCGCATTGACTTGCCACTCACGATTAATTGCATTAATTTTTATAGCGCATTAATTTGCGCATTAATCTAATGAACACGTTAAAGTGGCAGCCATAGTACTAACCCTACCAACTTGTAGACGATGAAAACAAATGGGTCCCATCTCAACTGTACAGTCCACAAATTCGTGGAACAGTCATGAAACATGCCGTTGACAATCAGCTCGTTTCATGATGTAACAACGGGAGTAATTGACAGAGTGACTGACATGTCTGCACAAGAACACTACCCTCTCCCTGCAAAAGGGCGTGTTCATTCCCGAGGTGAAGTTTGATGTGTCTAGCAGTAAGGTAGGCCAAATTCTGAGCTAGCAAATCTCGTCATGAATTATCATGCTGTGACGACAGTTTGTACCATACATTTCTTTCTACCCTATTTATATAATGACACATTCTTTAACTGATCAAATGTTTTAGAAATCCCCTAAGAGCAGTGGGAGAAAAAAACATGCAACATGTATACATGCATGTATACATACTGCATATACAAAAAAACCCTGCGTATTAATATTTATGAATAAAGAACTCTTTTGAAAGAAGAAAGCAGTGTTTTTCTGAGAAATATATTCAGGCTATGGGACAGCACACACAGACCAATTTCTCATTTCAGTGTGTAATGAGACTCTCAGATTTAAGTATGATGGAACTTCCTCCACTCCAGTCAATGCAACCCTTTCATGAATTAATCTAGTTAACATCTAATAATCAGAGTAACACATTTAATTCGATTACATTCCTGTAAATTACCATCTAGCCAGTAAGGCATAAATCATTCAGTAAATACACTCGGTCCAAATCCCATGAATGAGTCATGGCACAGTCACTTAGTGTTACTGGGCAACGTATGTATCGGTGGCAAAAGCAGGGGTCTAAAAACAGCCTCTAATGATACGATAGTCTGACGAAGTGTTCCCGAGAGGAAGAGGGACTCATTCTCGCCAATCGATCCGTGCAGCCTGCTTTCATGGGAATACCCCCAAGTGAACAACTGCCCTCCCAATCCCCTCACTGCTAACGCGCAGAGAGCTCAAAGAAGCTACCGCCTCAGTAGTCATAAAAGTAGCTTAACACCAATAACAGGATCCAACAAAACACTTTACACATTACTTATCGACAGAGATAGTAACATGACATGGCATGTTTTCGAAAGTAGCTCACCGTGCTAGTAGCCCAAGTGTTAAGCTAAAGAACTAGCGTGGTGCAGGGGAGGTAACCCCTGACAGCTCACGCTCCAATAATCCGCCATTTTGTTGTAGCCCCTTCGCTAACGTTAGCCACTGTTAGTCATATCCAAGCAACTTTCCCAAAAAACAGAAGTTCCATGACACTAGATTTTGTTTGCTGTTGAAATAGTTTCTTCCAACAAAGAGCCATCAGTCTTGTCAATGAAAAGTTAGCTGTCGTAGCATCGTCTGCTTTTCTGCTAGCCATAGCTAAAATTAAGCTAACCGCTAGTTGAATGCTTCTTAGTTACCGTTTGCTAGTTAGCTATTAGAAAACAACCCTGCGGCTAATATGTCCCATTCCGAACAAGCCCGCAAAGTATAGCTTACCGTCATATCGCTCTGCCTGCTCGGCAAGTTTTGCCTGATAAACTAGGTCTTCTCGCTCTCCCATTATGCAATGAGATGCAGGTACAGGGACGTTAACGAGGAACTCAAACAATAATTCTTAAGTGAAGACAGTGGTGTGTCAGGTCTATCTGGTTCCTCGAAATCAAATGGGTCGATGAGTGGTGTTCCGCCCCACCGGCAGCGCTGTGCTGGGATGGAGTAAAGATGGCGACTAGCTTCATCCGCGTACTGCACATACAGTAGATACAAGAATCACGTCTCCGGTGACTTATATTTGTACAGAAATCGTCAGAATATCTGTACAAACAATTCGGTATAATATGGTTAGTTAATTACGCACAAATGGATTCTTTTACGTTGACAAACCAATCTACCGAGTTGATTAATAGTCCTCAAAAGTACAAGATATGTGCTTGTTAGGATTTTAAAAATTCTGTATTTAAAATAACTACAAATATTTAAATGTGAAAAAAAATTACTGCACATACATACCTTAGCAATTCAAACAGAATACAGTCGACAACATGTTGAACCAGGGACAAATAATCACTCAGAAAACTTACTCTGAACAAATGGTTGAAACGCCAGGAAAACGCCACTTTGTGCTCCATGTGGAGGTCCTTTGTAGACCTGTAATTACTTGTTCAAACAAATATTTGAACAGATTACCCTAACATTAACTTTTGATGACCCTTTAATTAATACTTAAGTTTTAAATTGGCTACATTCTCCTATGACAAGTCACATACAAATACAGCAGAGAATGAATTAGTTTTTTCCGCACTATAAGGCACACAGCCTTTAATTTTCTCAAAAACCAAGTGTGCCTTTTATGCGCCTTATATATATGAAAAAAGTTTTAGAATAGGTCATTAATTGAAGTTGCGCCATATAGTCCACTGCGCCTTGTAGTGCGGAAAAATACTGTAGTCTAAAACATTTTTACTGACAATACATTACCAGCCACTATTAATTTTGAGCAAATAAAGAACAAGCAATTCAGTGTCAGCAATTTTTATCATTTTAATTTTTCATTACTGTAATTTTAAATAAGTATAAAAACCATGTGATACTCAGGATCCTCCTCTGCATTATCATTTAATCAAAGCCTTAGAAAGTAATTCAAGTTTCATAGTACAGTATATATATTTGTTAAGCTCATATCTGACAAAAAGGTTAAGTTTTCAAAAACAAATTTGTCATTCCCATAATTTCAAAGGACCTCTCTAAAATACATGGGAAATTTGTACATGTTTATATAATATTGATGAGTATTGAGTTATGCCCCAGAAATCATCTGAGGCAGCCACCAGAATAAGCCCATGTCCAACTTGTAGCCATGGAAAATAAAAAATACACTGCCTGGCCAAAAAAAATGTCGCCGTCAAAAAAGTCACACCCTCTCATATTTTGTTGGACTGCAATTAGCTTTGATTACAGCATGCACTAACTGTGACATTGTTTTGATGAGTTAATGCAATATCACATGAGTTATTTTCATCCAGTGACGCAATATTTTTTTCATATTTTTCATCAAGATCTTGCATTTATGATGATGGGGTCTGACCACTATGTAAAGCCATCTCCAGCACTCATTTAGATTCTTCTTTCAAAGAATTTCAACGAGTTAAAGGTCTGGAGTCTGTGGTGGCCAATCCATGTATGAAAATGATGTCTCATGCTCCCTGAACCTCTCCCTCACAATTTTAGCCCAATGAATCCTGACATTGTCATCTTGGAATATGCCCGTTCAGGTCACGTCTAGGTCCAGCAACAGTGTGTGTTCAAAGAATGAGATCAGCTGATTACCTGAATACACTGAATGACCAGGTTATTCCATCGATGGATTATTTTGTCTCCAAAGGCACGGGCATATTCCAAGATGACAATGTCAGGATTCACTGGGCTAAAATTGTGAGGGAGAGGTTCAGGGAGCATGAGACATCATTTTCATACATGGATTGGCCACCACAGACTCCAGACCTTAAACTTGTTGAAATTCTTTGAAAGAAGAATCTCAATGAGTGCTGGAGATGGCTTTACATAGTGGTCAGACCCCATCATCATAAATGAAAGATCTTGATGAAAAATATGAAAAAATAGTGCATCACTGGATGGAAATAACTCTTGTGATATTGCATTAACTCATCAAAACAATTTCACAGTTAATGCATACTGTAATCAAAGCTAAATGCAGTCCAACAAAATATGAGGGGGTGTGACTTTTTTGACGGTGACATTTTTTTTGGCCAGGCAGTGTAATTGACCAGAAATGTTTGTTTTATACAGATGATCATTTCATTCCTTGTGGGTAAATGGCAAAAGAGCAGAAGTAGGCATCGTCTCTCCAGCTAAGCAACTGTCACATGCAGCATGAAGAAGCTCTTTTAGATCATTGATGTCACATTAAAACTGTGAATTAAGATGTATGACAGTTGTGACTCACAAACATCCAAAAGTACATACATTAAACAAATCATTTGTCATGGGTTTGACTTTATTTACTAGCATAGTAACACATTACATACTACAGAAAATAAAAAGGTATTTTCAATTGCCTTCGAAGAATAGTGTTATAATAAAATGGCACATTTTCTTATTAACACAATTTCTGATGGAATTTTCCACCCATTCCTTTTAGTGAAAAGGACATTAATGACTTATGCAGAGCTACTAAAACAAACAAAAACATCTTGATGGTGTCATTGGTAACACATTTGTAAGGACGATTTGTCCATGTGATTGATCACAAATGCACAGGTAAAAAATGGACTGTGTCAAAAGCTGGCAAAAAACACACTTCAATTAATATAATGTTTACAAGAAATCAACCTGATTTTTTTAATGGTCAAAATCTTAAAAAGGGTTCAGAAATTGAAATGTGAAAGGACGACAGAGCTGGTCAGGCAAAGCTACAATGTCACAAAAACAAATTTGTGGAACTAACCAAGGATAAGTTACAACCCTAAGAAATTTTTTAAAAAGTGCATTCTGGTCAAAAATCCAACTTCATTGTATTTATATCTCAAGCACTGACAAAATCTAGTCTCCACCGGGAACTGTCTGAATGAAGACAGTGCCGCCTACAGGTGGCACGGTGAACTGTACAACAACTAAAAGGAAGCCTCTTCAGAGACAGCACGGTCTGATCGCTCATATTCAAAGCTCTGACCGCCGTCTACGCAACATACCCAGCCTACTTCAATACAAACCACTCTGTCTTATGTTACATTACAGTGATGATTGTCAGATGTCGAAAAAAAAAGATCAATTCATCTCCAACAGAAAACAATATTGTCCACAACTTAATAAACCATGTATTGCCAAAACTCTTTGACAGTGCAGACGGCAAAAGTTAACAATATTAAGAGCCTGTGCCGATTTGTGCATCACCAATGGTCAGGGTTTGAAATAAGAGTTGTAAAGGATTAAGTGGGGAAGCACAAATGAAACAGGCAGGTAAACCAGAGGATTAAAAAAAAGTTCAAGGTTGCAACAGCATCATTAAAATGCTGAAAAGGGCAGGTACCTGGTCATACCATTTTCTTCTTTTTGACATTGATAAAATATTAACATTAAACAATCTGTTTATGCCGAATTCTAATACAAGAGGCAAGTACTCGCTAACATGGTGGACAGTCTACATTCACTCCGTTCAACTTCATTCATGTACATCAATGCAGAGAGCATGTGAACTTGCGAGGGCCTGGAGTCAACAGATGCGACCCCTCATGGAGTCAGTTTATCCATTCCGACCCCCTCCTCCCAACATGCAGCAGTAAAAGGTTCATCAAAACAGTTTGTTCTGCACAAAATCAACATGAAAACTACAAATTAAACAAAAGACAATACTTTAGTATGTAATGATGATCACATAGTACATAATTTCATAGCAATATGATTTTTTCTTCCTTACAAAAGACTACTTGGTGGTTCTTTGTTAGAGTAGGTGGATGGATAGGGCTGATGAAAACCAAGGTGGGAGGTGAGATGTTGAATATAGTGTCATCTTTATCTCACCTAAACAACAGCTTTGGAGTTAGTCAGGTTTATAGCTGTGGCCTGGTCCATACGATAAGTACATTTAGTTGCTCATAACTGCTGGTCTTGACTCAGTTTTGTTAATGGGAGTGGGTGGGGTGGGGGCAATATACACCTCCATTTGACTTTCATTTTTCTCTGACAAAATGTTGCGACTGTACTTAAGCGTTCCTGTTTCTTCCTTTCACAGCCATGGGTTACCTTAACCTATTGCTGTGTGAAGGTCTTAAATCACTCCTGTCTTAGAATAATTGGCATATCCAGACAATAAAAGTTTGGACCATGTAGAAATAAACAACGCTGCCATGGTGGGTCTAATTGTCAGTGTGAAACAGATCAGACTAGCAGGGAAATGTACTTATTTGCTTTCATGAGATAAAAAAATTGATACAATTCTCTCATAGCTCGATAAATAAAAAGCTACTACCGGCCAGATATAGCTTAGCTTATTAATATTAAGCCTAGAAGGGGGTAGGTAGATTGTATCTATCCACCTTTAACTTGTTTCCTGAATGGTAGCAAACAATACATCAATTAAGAATGCTTAATATCAGCCTGCCTTTGGCCAAGATGCTGAAGAAGAAAACTCACATCTCTCAAAATGACAGTTTTTTTGTATGCCTTAATCAAAACGCTGTAATGTTTTAGTTAGTGAACTTCAAAAATAGAAGTTTTACCTTTGCATACATATAGGCTAATTGTTTGCCTCTGCATCAAGCCCAAGTTATTCAAAGCTAATCTAAACAGCTACTGGTGGTAACTTTGCACTTACAGTAGACTTGAGAGAAGAATTATTTCTTGTAACTCAGAAAAATAAGCAAAAACATTTCCAAAATTGTATTACTCTTCTTGTAAATGCTTGTAAAAATGTCAATGTGTTGTCAAAATGTTAAATGAGTTAAACGTCATGAAAAGCATAATAACTCATCCACTTGTAACTGTATTGACAGCTGACATGAACACAGCATATATGATTCTACAAAGCTGGAACAAAGGTGACAGGTGAGTGAAGATCAGGCGTTGCGTTGTTATCTACTGTGTCCAACACAAAGAAAGGACGTGGTCAAATTGTGGTGAGAAATCTCCTGAGGAGTGAGTGTCGATGATGAGCCAAGGAGGACAATGGGAGAACCTAAAAGGTGTTGCCACTTCCGTGGATCAGGAGGTTCACTTTACAGTATTGTAGACCACATGACCCATTTTATGTCCAACGTTCAGTTAGAGCAGAAGGTGATATATAGAGGGTGTGTGCATATGATGGTCTGAATGTTTTGTTCTCAGTTTTCTATGAAATTGTACTTGGTGGTAGTGAGTGAGGAAGGGTCTAACACTAGTGTCCAGGTTGTGGCTCTGCTGTCCGCTCTCAGCTGAGTTCATCCTCGGCATTGTGCTGGTCCAGGAGTTTGACGTGTGTGAAGGGAAAGTGGCCACGTTTGCCTTTACATTCACCTTCCCACTGGCCGTTCACATTTATTTTGGTCACTCTCACCTTGTCTCCTACCTGTAGAGGGAGGGGAGACAAATTTCTTATTAAAAATTATGACTCTCAAATCCTCTGCTGCCAGGAAGAGCTGAAACGCATATAAAACAAATACCATGTCTGATGATGATTGAATAAATTCAGATGTTTATCAGTTAAAAATAGTAAATGTCCACTGAATCCACATTCCCAAATAGAAAGAAATTACTGCTCTTTTCTGTTTCACATCAGCACAAACTGAACATGTAAGGATTTAAGAATGACTTTTTAGCAGCAATTTGAAAATAAGACCTTCATTTCTGGGAATTAATAAAGTCAATGAATTACAAATATTAAAATCAATAACTTTTTACCCTCCTTTTGGATGGTGGCATGCGAGTGAACGGTTGACCTAGACAGGGAGAGGAGTGGCTGTTTCTGTGTCATTGAACCTGAGCAAACAAGAACTAAATGCCTGTTCCAAAGTTCAAGTCAATGGGAGTGATGACTGAATAGGCAGCAGTTAGAGCTGCGTGGGCTCATACTCATAATCTGATAACTTGTCACCATTAACGGCAACCCTTCTTGTGTTAATGTGTAACCACACATGTCTATGGCTTTATTATTGGAAAACGCTTTTTGTCCTTTTAAGAACCTGCTTGCTCCTCGTTCATTTCCTCCTCCAAAAATATCCATCTCCCTTCTTTCTCCCCCAAGTTTTTTCTCCAACCAGTCAAAGCAGAGGGTTGCCCACTTTGACTCTTGAATTAATACAAATTTTCTGCTTGTTAAAAAGCAGTTTTTTCTCACCATTGCCACCAAGTAAGGTTTATTGGGTCAGTGTAGACCTCTTGTTCCTGTGAAGTGCCTTCGACTATAGGAATTAATTGAAATTAACATTCATTTTCTCTGTATTGAAAGACCAAAGAAAATTCATAGTTCTTCAGAATACGTTTTGATAGACTTTAGGGCTCAACAATAGTAGCACATGGGCAAAATCCAGACACCTTAATCTAGCATACCAGGAAAAAGAATGCCTCTTTGTATCTGCTAATGTTGTCTTGAATGTCATTCTATTCTAATGAAACTGTATGCTGAGGTGACAGGTGGAGTATGATTTAGTGAATTGTATTTTCCATGACAATATATGCTATGACTGTACAATATGTGACAGGGTATACCATAGTTTACCAACACTTTTAACCAGACTAACTTAAACTTTCTGGATAATTAAATTTTCATATTTGTATTCAACAAGCTCTATGAAGCCAGTGTGCTGAATTTGCACAGAGGCTGTTTGAGTTTTGGAAAGCTGAATAACCTATTGAAACAATTTCAAGAAGACGAACACCAAAGTTGCCTGCAGATGTCTGAAATAAGAAAAACAAACTAAAGTTGTATGAGCAATCTATCCAGGTCCAAGTGCATATGAGTGTTTCTAACAGCAAATTGGCTTAGTAAAAACCTTGAAATAACCTTTTATTGATGGGGACAAGAGTAAAGGTGTGTATATTATCGCAAAATAATTCTAGATGGAAAGCAAAGACAATCTGGTGAAAAAAATTAAACGATTCTTACTTCAGCAGCAACAGCCACCAGAGAAGTGGAAGACTTAACACAGGATGTAGGCCTAGTCCACACGGTGCCGGATCTTTTTGAAAACGCAACTTTTTTCACCCCGCATAGAAAAAGATTAACATCCACACGACAGTGTTTTCAAAAAAATTTCCATTCATACCTATCAGCATAAGTGCGTTGATCAACATGTTTATAAACAGAACAACTCTGACAATGACAGGAGAGAGGACTGGGATGTGTGGAAATTCACGCCGTTCCTCAAGGGGGACGACCTCTATCACAGAGTTTTCCCAGCAGAAGGCAGTGCGTCCCAGCCTGACCCAGAACTGGCATTGGCGCGGAACGTGAATGAATAAATACATAAACTTTATGACTCATAAATAAAGAAACAGATGAACAAATATTAGTGTCAAGCATGTTTATCAACGCATTTGGGACATGGAGCTGTTACATGTCAGAAAATAGCCGGTTTTAACTCCGTCCATTCTGTTTGTATATGTAGACATGGGTCACATGCATGACATCACAGCGGTTTTCATCACAGGGAGATGCCCCCCGGATAGAAAAAGTTTGGGTTACAGCGTCCACACGACAAAGAAGACCAGATGTTTTCCAAAAATTTCCCCTTGGCCAGCGTTTTCAAAAAGTTGCGTTCTTGTCCCGGATATCTGCGTTGTTGTGTGGACGGAAGGCGTAACCGCAACAAAAAACTTGCGTTCACAAAAAGATCTGGCACCGTATGGATGGGGCTGTAGTCACAGCTCAGTCCTGCTATTCATTTTTGGATTTTAGAGTGTCAACATGCTTCAGTAACAAAATGAAACACGATTCATTATTAAAAAAAGATCTACCCAAAAAAACAACTGAAAACTAGAACCAAGGCAGTCACAGACTGCAACATTCCGCGACACCCCTGAATTCAAAATCTTACCCTGACCCACTTGCATAGGTCAAAGATCAGAGCTAGTGCTCTTCTTCTTCTCCTTTCGGCCTTCAGGGGTCGCCACAGCGAATCAGTTGCCTCCATCTTACCCTGTCTTCTGCATCCTCTTCTCTCACACCTGCTCTGACCTACATTTATAGATCAAAGCACTAGCTTTGATCTACGGTCTTAATCACACCAGCCTTCTCCCTCGTCTTTCTATTTTATTCGGTTACTGTGTGTACAAAAGTTGAAGTTTGACCTTGACCTAGTTTTCTCAAGGTCAAGATCTCATTTTCATCCCATTTGCCGCTCGAGTAATGTGCTTTTATTTCATCTTTCCATCTTCAACAATTGTGAAGATATTTCGTGGACTAACGAACGGATGGACGAACAAACTGACAAACAGACGAACACTGACAATTACAATACATCACCGCTTTGAAGCAGGATGTTATAAAAATAAAAGGTTTTTAACAGATGACATGTTAAAGGCCCTCGTGGTTGAAATGACATCAAATGCCAAATTAAAATGATAAGATACAGGCTTCCTTTTCAATAAAATAAGTTTGTTCCTTCATTGTTACCGACTTTTAACCTAAATTCAGAACAATTTAGTTTTCCAGTGTGGATATAAAATTTTCATGGAATGAAAGGAAGAAATTCAAAATGTGAATTTAGTGGTGAAAAATCTGTTTTTGTTTAATTTTCTTTTCCATTTTTGTATTCCATGTTTGCCCTGTACAGTTATGGTTTACCTGTTTGACTTTATTAACTATTTAATATTTAAACTAGAGAGAACCCATAGAAATTCCACAATAAAACAGTAATATCAGACTTCATACCAAACACATGAAAACAAATGTATTGGTATTATAAACCAAGCCCAACATCAGAGTTCTCCCACCAGCAGGCAGAACATCTCAGTCTGACCCAGAACTGGCGTAGGTGTCTTTGGCGAGGAATGTGAATGAATGAATGAACAAATTTTATGACTTATAAATAAAGAAACAAACGAACAAATATCCAAATGTCAAGTATGTTTATCAACATATCTTCGACGTGGAGCTGTTATACGTCAGAAAATAGCTGGTTTTAACTCCGTCCATTCTGTGTGTACATGTAGACATGGGTCACACACACTAACGTCACAGCGGTTAGAAATTTTAGAAAAAATTTCAGTTACAGCGTTGGTTACAGTGTCCACACGACAACACATGCCCAGCGTTTTCAAAAAACTTCGGTTTGGCCAGCTTTTCGTCCCAGATATCTGTGTTGTCGTGTGGACGAAAGGCGTAACCGCAACAAAAAGTCTCACTGCCCGATACCTTACGCCATATTGTTCACGTGATTCCTTCTGGGAGATGCGCCGTGATTGGTTGGGCGCTTGATTGACAGGTAGTGGGTGGATTTAAAAAATGACACTGTGAGGTTTTCAAGTGAGCTTATTCAAATATATAAGTGAGGAGATAGGTGGGGAGACGATTAGTATTAATAATAATATCAACAATCTGCTTTTGACTACTCCAAGCAGCAGTATTAAAAATCAGAGAAATGTCATTCAAGTTTACATATAGCAAAATATGTTACTGTGCAACTGTTTTACACCTGTGAAATTAAGCAGTGATGTAAAATGATATCTTTAATCTATTTGTCGGCATTGCAAAGTTCAGACCTCAGCGGGGAGGACGGTTGATTTACTGGACCTGATGCAAATTCTGAAGTCTGCTGTTGTAGCTCTTACTTTAGAGTAGGTATTTTGCCAGCATAAGAGGAACAATAGGTGTTTTCATATACAGTACCTGGAACTCAAAGGAATGTCTCACTGGAGACAGAAAGAGACAAAAACATGTAAATACACTTAACCTTTTTTCCTGGTTGAATCTGCAAAGCCAAAGAAAACACTGGAGTAGTGTCAGTCAGTCATTGGTTGGTGAAGCAACACTACTTCTGCATGAAATTCAACTAAACTTGAGAAATTTGTCTGTTTTGTTCCATTTTTAAGGCTAGTGACAAAAGTTGTTGTTTATGTGTTTCATGTTTCAGGTCAGGAACGCAGAAGGACAGATGGTAGTTGACTTGGCAAAAAGGATGGAAATGGCTGTAGTGAATACTTTCTTCTAGAAGAGGCAGGAAAATAGGGTGACCTATAAGAGTGGTGGTAGGAGCACACAGCTAGACTACATCTTGTGTAGACGATGTAACCTGAAGAAGATCAGTGACTGTAAAGTAGTGGTAGGCGAGAGTGTAGCCAAACAGCATAGGATGGTGGTGTGTGGGATGACTCTGGTGGTGAGGAAGATGAAGAGGGCAAAGGCAGAGCAGAGGACGAAATGGTGGAAGATAAAAAAGGAAGGGTATTGAAAATGAGAGAACAAAGACTAGAAGAGGTGACTGTTGTGGACCAGGATGTAGCAAAGATTAGCAAGGATGAAGTGAGGAGAGCACTGAAGAGGATGAAGAGTGGAAAGGCAGTCGGTCCTGATGATATACCTGTAGAGGTTTGGAAGTGTCTAGGAGAGGTGGCAGTAGAGTTTCTGACTGGGTTGTTCAACAGGATCTTAGATAGTGAGAAGATGCCTGAGGAGTGGAGGAGAAGTGTGCTGGTGCCCATTTTTAAGAACAAGGGAGATGTGCAGAGTTGTGGCAACTACAGAGGAATAAAGCTGATGAGCCATACAATGAAGTTATGGGAAAGAGTAGTGGAAGCTAGACTAAGGGCAGAAGTGAGCATTTGTGAGCAGCAGTATGGTTTCATGCCAAAAAAGAGTACTACAGATGCAGTATTTGCTTTGAGGATGTTGATAGAGAAGTACAGAGAAGGCCAGACGGAGCTGCATTGTGTTTTTGTAGATCTGGAAAAAGCTTATGACAGGGTGCCCAGAGAGGAACTGTGGTATTGTATGAGGAAGTCTGGAGTGTCAGAGAAGTATGTTAGAGCGGTGCAGGACATGTATGAGGACTGTAAGACAGTGGTGAGGTGTGCTGTAGGTGTGACAGAGGAGTTCAAGGTGGAGGTGGGACTGCATCAGGGATCAGCTCTGAGCCCCTTCTTGTTCGCTATGGTGATGGACAGGCTGACAGACGAGGTTAGACAGGAATCTCCATGGACTATGATGTTTGCAGATGACATTGTGATCTGCAGTGAGAGCAGGGAACAGGTGGAGGAGAAGCTAGAGAGGTGGAGGTTTGTCCTGGAAAGAAGAGGGATGAAGGTTAGCCGCAGTAAGACAGAGTACATGTGTGTGAATGAGAGGGACCAAAGTGGAAGAGTGAGGTTACAGGGAGAAGAGATCAAGAAGGTGGAGGATTTTAAGTACTTAGGGTCAACAGTCCAGAGCAATGGAGAGTGGGGAAAAGAGGTGAAGAAACGTGTACAGGCAGGATGGAATGGGTGGAGAAAAGTGTCAGGTGTGATGTGTGATAGAAGAGTTTCAGCTAAAATGAAAGGAAAGGTGTACAAAACTGTGATGAGACCAGCGATGTTGTTTGGTCTAGAGACAGTGTCACTGAGGAAAAGACAGGAGGCAGAGCTGGAGGTAGCAGAGATGAAGATGCTGAGGTTCTCTTTGGGAGTGACCAGGAAGGATAGGATCAGGAATGAGTACATCAGAGGGACAGCACATGTTAGAGGTTTTGGAGATAAAGTCAGAGAGGCCAGACTGAGATGGTTTGGACATGTCCAGAGGAGAGATAGTGAATATATTGGTAGAAGGATGCTGAGTTTTGAACTGCCAGGCAGGAGGCCTAGAGGAAGACCAAAGAGGAGGTTTATGGATGTAGTGAAAGAGGACATGACGGTAGTTGGTGTGAGAGAAGGGGATGCAAAGGACAGGGTTAGATGGAGGCAATTGATTCGCTGTGGCGACCCCTGAAGGGAAAAGCCGAAAGGAAAAGAAGAAGAAGATGTTTCAGGTCAGGTTTTAAAAATGGATATTGTGCCACTTTAGCTTAAGTGTTCAACATATTTACATCACTTATGGTTCCTCTTGTGTTGGGAAAGTACTTCGTCTTAAGACTTTATAAATGTCCAAAAATCTCAGTTCTATGAACTATGATTGCACACACAATTAAACAAAGGTTGTTAAAAATATGAAAATGTTGTCGTGGTGCTAATGAGTGAAGTGTAAATATAAAGACTAAATTATTTTCAAAAAAATCTGGCCTGTAACATCGGCTGTGTGAACAGCTTGTTACACAAGCTTTGAAAAACTGGAACAAAAAGACAAATGTCTGATCCTTTTCCAACCAAAGGTAATACAACTTCAATACATCATAGCCTAAAAATAACCATAAACAAGGTATCACCTACTTTCTCTAAAACTGTGAAATGATGGACATGTCACAGAGATAGCCAAGGGAGATTAAATTGTTAAGTTACAGCTGCAACATAGTTTAACATGATTTTGAATTCATTTCATTCAATGAAGAAAGATCTTCATGACCAGTGTGCTTTCTGAAGACAAGACAAAGAAACATGAGCTAATAATTAACTTTGCAGTGGCACCTTGCTGAGTCATTTGACCAACTACAGCTGAGAAACCTGCACACTCAATCATTTCAAGGCCTGAAGAGTCTACCACAAATAGACAATGAGAAACAAAGTCATACAAGTTGTCATTAGTAACTTCTTATAGCTAACAAATAAGCTGAAGAAAACAAGCAGACCTGTGGTTTTATCTCATAAAAACTAAAAGAAGGGTACAGCTTTGAGGAGGCAATTGATGGATCTGTATTAGTATTGGCTCAACAGGGCAAAAGAAACATAAACGGTAGCCTAGTCTCACTCCTGGCCCAGCTTGACTACTGGCTTCACAGAGACCAGAGGAAACAGTCCTGTTCCCAAACACAAACTATTTCCTTCCCCCGACGACCTGCTCCGTGGGAGCCCCGCTCCAGCTTCCGGACAGTTAAACAGCCCAGCCACCATGAGAGACAGCTTGGTGACATACTGAATAAACTATGTAAAAATCTACTGGTATTGTATTGTCCTGAATGATGACATCTGGTATTTTCTAAAAATAAATAAATAAATGAAAAATATAGGTTTCACAAGAGCAATGTTACTACACTGATCTATGCTGGAGAAAAAACAACAACTAGACTTTCTAAAACTAGGTTTCCCTTACAACTACACAGACCTCTGGCCAAGCACATTTTATCCTCGATTCCTCTACCCCCTGCTCAGACAATACAGTGGAAGACGCAGTTATAAGTAAAACTAAAGAAGTTGGTGATAAACTCTCCTATCCCAACTGTCTGCTTTTCTCCGAACACACATCAAAACAAAACATCACAATCATGTCCATATTTACCTCTAAGGCCAGGGCAGTCTTGTCGTAGGCATTGGGCACCCTCTTTTGTATGGCCTTGGCGTAGACCGGTCCATTCTGAAGATTTGGGAGAGGGGTGGGTTGGGCATACTGGCTGGGATCTCCCAGCAGTGGCGTCCCAGATTGGCCTGCAGAGCTGTCAGAGTTACCCAGCAACCCCATTCCTCCTTGTGGCCCCCCAGGCATACCAGGACCTGCCACGGAGCCTGGAGATGCCGGTCTGTACTTCTCCACATATGGCACAGGGATCATACCAGCTCGGCCTTCAGAGTTCTGGGCATTCCACCACTGCTCCTCTGGCTTCTCAAGAACTCTCAGAATATCACCCTTCCTGAATGGGAGATCCTCTTCATCATTGCCAGGGAAATCAAAAAGTGCTCGGACATACTCATCTTCCAGGCGCGGTGGGGGTCCTCCGCATGGGCCTATGTTCATGAAGGAGGTGTGTTTGGACTTGTTGATGGGTTCTATCAAAGTGGTGGTGTCCAAGTAGTGGATTTTATAAAACTCTAGCAAAGCAGGGAGAGCATCAAACTCTTGGTCACCAATGCGGAATCTTGGGTTGTTCAAACCTGGTGAAAAAAACAGTAACAGGGTTTGAAGATGGAAAAGGAGTTGTTCAAATCTGACAGATTTATTTGTACACCATGCATGTAGCTAGTGATTCCCTTTAATACCAGAAACAACGTATTTCTTTTACTTTTTACATTTGTTTTGTTCCTTTTCATTGAGGACACACAAGTATTTTCCTGTAGTTATTATGATAAAAAAAACCGCAAAGAGATTCAGGTCAAAGTCTACTAAAATTGATTGTATATCTGACTGTTGAGCATTTACAACTGTCTCAGTTAAACTTAAACGAGTGATGCTCAAGTCTGAATTGCACAAGTCGCGCATTTGACAGTCTGTCACTGACAGGACGCGGTGTTTCAGAAAGAAAACGTGCTTCAAATCTGATATTTTATTATGTACTTTTAAATTTTACAAAAGACACATCCAGTTTGTCCTGCTAGTCGTGTTCGTCACACTTGTGAGTGGAAAAACCACTACTGCGCATCTCGTTTGGTGCAAGTCATGCAAGAACGGTCACATCAGCATCTCCGTATGCCGAGGCCCCCAAACCGTTATCTTACCTGGTCCGGATTGTCGGTTGTTGCTGATGCAGTTAATTATGTAATGCGAGACTTTGGAGTTCTCTGATACCGACAGCACGGAGTCGCCAGGGCTGGTGATGGAGTCCCGGACCAGAAACACGCCATGCCTCTGCCCCTGTAAAAGCGAGACAGCCTCCTGTCTGCTCAGTCGGCCCCAGTACCAGCTGCCACGGTCATCCGCATCAAAATTTCCGGCCATGTTAACCACTCAAAAGCCGAGGCTTCACCAGGCCTTTCCTTCTCTCCCTCCCGTTTTCCACAAGCAAAGCCTTCAACTCATACAAAAACTTTAGCGCCTAGAGCACGTTTAGTAAAAAGGCGACATCCGCAGTTAACCGTTAGGACATGAATTCACCAACAGAGAACCATAACCGGAAATTAAATTGACTTTTGTTTCGTGTATGTCCGCTATTAAGCTGTAACAAATAAATTATACCTTCTAAAAGAGACAAATTCAGCTACAATATATCGTCAGATAAAAACTAACTTCAAAAACTGAAATGGCGGATACGGGAAAATAAAAAAAAGAGCCCACTGACCGGATATGATGTCAAAATTATCCGCACGAAAAGCAACAGCGTCAATATTGTCAGAATCTAAAATGGTAACTAAAACTTCCGTTAATAGTGAGACAGTAATACAATTACTGTATTGCTATTCACAAAAAATTTCATAATCACATAAAAAATAAACAATAACACTTCATGAACCACAATTTTAGAATTGTGCCATTGGCCATGAAATGCTGTGATGTGTATATTTTTTTTCAAAAACCTAAATTTAAAAATTTTATTTTGTAAATTAAGTAAGCAAAGTACTTTTCCTGTTCAACTGTGTTTAACTTGACGTCCAATCTTCAGGTCAGTGATGTGAAATCAACAGTTTGTATCGTTATCAATGTAGATCAGCAGCAGCACACCATGAACGCATACATTAGTCATTTTGTTCCATAAGCTTTTAGGACTTCCGGCCGATATATGTAGACATTTGAGCTGTGAAAAGATGATGAGCAATTTATCAGCATGACCACTAGATGTTAGTAAAATACTTCTGTATTCAAATCCTATTTCAACGCCAATATTGTCATACATACTTAAGATTTCGTATCAAAAGATTGTCCATACAAAATCTAAACTTTATTATATATTATTATGTTATTTATATCTGTGGTGGAGGGAACGTAGTGGGTTTACCTCTCCAGAAGAAGGTCCTAGGTCCAAATTAAGCAAACTATGGCCTTTCCAACTACTATCTCATAAGCCCATCTAGACTCCATTTTCACAACCCCAGATTGACCCAAAGGGTCATATCCTATTATTGCTCTCATATATTGTCATAAACAGCATAATAAAAGTATATTAAAGAATATGAAACATTACTTTAGTTAAAAAATATGTTTGAGGCTCCATCACCATCCATCCATCCATTTTCTGCTGCTGTATCCGCCGCAGCGGGTCACGGGTACCTGGAGCCTATCCCAGCTGGCATAGGGCGTGAGGCGGGGGACATTCAGGGCACAACGCCAGTGCACCGCAGAGCCACACACAAAGACAGACTATCATGCACACACACACTCACTCACTCCTACGGGCAATTTGGGACTGGCCAATCAACCTGGAGCGCATGCTTTTGGAGGTGGGAGGAAGCCAGAGAGCCCGGAGAGAACCCACGCAGACATGGGGAGAGCATGCAAACTCCGCAAAGAGCGGGACTCGAACCCAGAACCGCTGTGTTGTGAGGCGTCAGCGCTACCCACTGCACCACATAGAGGGTCCCTCTATGCAACTCCAGGACTTCTCTAGCTTCCTCCCACCTTAAGAGGGTGGCATTAGCTCAGTGTGTAAGAACTTGGTTTCGGGACCAGAGGGTAGACCAATGCAGATGACTGCATGAAGTGTGAACTTCTGGTTGGAGAGGTACCAGGTCACATCATGGACATTGCCAAGGTACCAATGAGCAATGTAACGAGCCTGCCAAAAAAAATTTCCCAGGATGCCCACACAGGATAAGTGGTTCAAGATTTTACTTTATTTATAGTAGTTTATGCAAAAATCATTAAAAACATAGCAGAAACAGTAATGAAAGACTAGCCTGTTAATATTTACTTGGAACTAATACCAATTACTCATTAAAAATGGTGTGATACGCCTTGTATAAAACAGATACAATAAGACAAGAATGACACTGTCTGACACAGGGCAGACACTGCTAAAAAAGTGGTTTATGTTCCACGCAATGAAGTGATGAATAGAACCCATGTTAAGTTGATTTCCGATTACTTTTAATAAAGAGAACAATAGTAATTCATTCATTCATTCATTCATTCATTCATTCATTCATTCATTCATTCATTCATCTTCAAACCTGCTTTTGTCCTCTGTGAGAAAAACATTTGTTCCAGTAACAGTAGAACAGTATGTGTTCTATGAGGATATTCAACCAGTTAAAGAAATTGATAATTTTTACAAATCACAATGTTGTTTTCTTGGCAAGGACTAGACCTGTGAGTGTGGTTTGATGTATTTTCTTGAGAAGATAATTTGAGTGTGGTGAGCGATTCTGCAGCCCAAGATGGAAGAATATGTTTGTCAGTGAATGAGCAGACCCACTGGGCATGAAAATAAGATCTCTGATGAATCAAACAGGGGAGATCCAAGAGTTTACTGCAGTTACAGTACTATCTTTTCACCAAGTTACATATTCTAAATTCATCCGAAACTGATAGGTGACACAAGTAATTTTGTAAGATACTCCAGCTGTTTATGGAACACACACACAGCCTATATAGTGCCCAAGAATGCCTGGATAAGCCATTGTCTCAGTGTGTCTGGACTGGATAACAGGTCATGCAGTATATACTCAACAGGGTACGGTGCCTTAGTTGTTATGGACAAACAATAGCCATGGAATCTCCTCTGTGCTGTGGAATGGGCATCTGTCCGGAATCTGCACAGCCTACTTTGATCCATCTACCTATGTGGGGTTTTAATAGTCTATATGGTATCCAGTGTCTTTGTTCAGTTGGCTTTCCATGCTACTTTGCTATAGCTTTCATCTTTCTCCAGGTGAACCAGAACCCCGACTATCATTGACCTCTGTTGGTGCTGTCTATACCTTACAGTTTTCTTGGTGTCTCGCATGATAGATTGCACAACTTGATTTTTTTTTTAACTCTCTACACTTGTCTTTTTGAAATTTGCAGGGCCATTGAGGCACTGGATAGCATCTTCTTCCCAAGCACACACTGGCAGCTGACTGCATCTAGCCGTCCCACTTGTACATTGTGTGCATTTGCAAAGACAATAGTGTCCTTGTAGCATGGAGTGGAGAGTCTTGGGATCCTGCGACTGCATTACCTCTGCGTGGTGTCTTCTAAAATCTTTGTACATGTGGAATACATAGGTGGAGGAATAAGACACCGAGAATAGTCTGTTTTTTGTAACCATTGTTTTAGAGTAGAGAGTAGAGTATAACTTTATTTATCCCTTAAGGAGGTTTCATCAGGGAAATTAATTTCTCCGTCGCACACAGCACAGTGAGTACACATAACACAGAAAAAGCACACAGAAAGCACCAGTACATAGAAAGTAGTACAACACCAAATAGAAAGATAAATAAATTTTTGTCTTAGAGAAGAGATTATTTCTTCACATCAGTGCTGCTGGTGTGATTTACAAAAAACACCCACATCATCTTTCAGTTTTGGCTGAATCCTTGAGCATATAGAATATATAGCTGTGTAGAGAGTGATTCTCTCCACCTAGAAAACAGTGATTACAACATAACCAACAGATCTTTTAAAACAGATAAAATAATGTTGGGCTGAGTGGAAAGATACTAATGTGGGTATGAGAAATATGGGGTAATAATTAAAACAAATACGTAAATGATGAAAACATTTTTTTTAGTTGTAGTCAACTTTGAAATTATTTTTTAAACCATGTTCATGCATCCTCGTGTGGAATCATGTGTAAATAAAGGATCTGATAAAGTTCAGAAGGTAAGATCAAACTGCAATGAATCCCTCATATCAAAGATTTCCAATTTCCACTTCTGTGTGATCTGAGTTTAATTCCAGATGTCATCTTTGCACTGATTTGCAGAGACCTTTGCATGAAAACAGACAAGTGTATGGCTTCAGTATATGAAAAAATTGAACACACAACTCTGATCTCCACCGTCCAACTGTCTTTATTTTAGAAGCAAACAGGAAACACAGAAATCCTGAGAATAGTCTCACTTTGTTACAATAGCTGTGCTTGTGATGCAGCCGAACAGACCGCTATCAATCAACATCACAAACTGCTTGTGTAAAGGGTTAACTGCACTGATCTATTTGTGCAAGTGATTTTTGCATGAACACATGATTAGCTTATTGTAAAATCTTAAAGGGAATTTTTCTCAAAATCAACTTCAAGTGCAATATTGCTGTTGGCCTGCCAGTTAGTTTGCATTATTAAAGCAGCAGCGCATACTGAGAGCTCTCAAATATCATGGCCAAGGTCAACAGCATCACTTTTGTTGATGCTGAGCATATCTGCAAACCTCAAAAGCTGCATTGCATTCCCTCATTCAATGATAACCACATTCCATATAGGAAAGGTTGAAATGACTGTAGACTGAAGAAGACTTGCTGTCCTGGGCAAAGATGATTATTATTTTCAAAATTATTCTATGAATATGCAAACATATTGCACAATGTGTCTTGATTTAGCATTAGCAATGTAGCATTTGAGTAACACTTTCTATAGCCCAATCCACAGTATGTTATAAGGGCATTCATAGTATATCATAATATAGGACATTTTATAATATGCTTCATGACACACTTAATGCGTACAGACACAACATAAACAGTCACAAAATAATAACATCATAATATACATTTATAACTATAATTATTCAAATTTCAATCATATTATAGATGAACCCTGTCTCAGCTATGTGGGGCTTATGCTATCTTTTAATCACCCATACTCATCAAACCCAGTCAAGAGTACCACTAAAACCATGCTATGATAGTCCATGCAGGGCCATTGTATGTCTAGAATAACACTCAGTAATTACCCCCAAGTCTGATCCATCCTACACATCTGTTTAACTTTCCTGAACCAAGCAACATCCCCAATCAAAACTGTGGTCTGTAAAAAAATGTGCATGTACAGTCTTCATAAAAGGTGTTACACAGAATTGTTTTGAAATTTGATTAATTGTTGAAGAGCAGTCACATCTTTATTTCTATAGCACTTTTGTGAACAAGGTTATAAAGTGCTTCCAGGACCAGGAAGAGAAAAAAAAAACAGATAAAAACAATAGAGAAATAGGGAAGTACATAAAAGCAAAAGAATCATGTCATTACAATACCACGGAAGAAACAAAGTGAAGAACTGTTACATGTCCAGAATAAAATTTTACAGTACAAAAAAACCTGTATTTATATCGGTAAAGTCATGAATGCATTCCTGTTTTACACATTTTTCAGGTGAGGATTTTAAAGGATTTTACAAAGTTGCAGCCTATCTGTATTCCACTGTCTGGCAGAGCTGCATCCTTATTAGAGGACATCTAGGCAAAGAGGGGTCAGAACTCTTCAGCAGAGTTTGGGACAAGGACATTTTAAACTTTGACAGTCGTGTCAAAAAAACAAACATATAGAATGAAACAAAAATCAAGGATAAGTATTTTGAAAGTGTTGAGTATTGGTGAATCGGTAGCGAAAGGTAAATAAATGGTATGAATTTACTTCAATGACTTCATCTTTATCATCTTCTTCTAAATAACAAAACAAATAATTTTAAATAACCATCTTTGCAGTCTATTTGAATTGACTCAAGCAGAAAGATGAGGAAATATTTTAAAACTTTATTTATGATATGTGTATTTGCATTTGTGGACATATGTCTTCACTTCTTCAGACGTGTCAGTAAACTGAATGTACCTGAAACTGAAATGTACCTCAGACAAAAAAATGGATTTTAGCTTATCTACTGTTGGAAACATCTGGGATAATTTAGGATAATCTAAAATCTATAACACAGGTCTAATAATTTTTAGACACTTTAATGCCAAACAGTTATAGGAAATTACAATATATAAAAGATTATATATCTTTCATAGGCAGGAACTCACTGTTTTTAACAGAAATTTTAAATGAAACAGATTATCATGAATGCAGCAAGTTGAGATTTACTTCATAGTATGGGTCAAGGACCAAAAACATACCACATGTCCCATAATACAACTCAACCTTCTATGTCAAATAACGTAAACATCCATCTTCATCAAAGCCCATGGTCCAATCAATCTGTGGTGCTGTTAGAAAGTTAAATCTCATACCATTTCCAAACTCAGGATCATTTTGTCAGTCTTGACATAATATACAACTGTTTTTGATGGTTAAAGGTTTCGTCACGAGTGCTCGTATGATATATTGTCTTATAAATATAGATCTTGGATGAAGAACCCCTGAGCAGGAGGCAAACCAAGAGTCCCATTCACCATCACATGTACTTGCTTCACAACATAAGAGACGTTAAGAAAGCTATAACCCCTACAAACACATCTCTGTGCTTTAGATGATGTAACTGTAAGCATCACCAAATCACTGAAGGCCTTCATATGTGATGCTACACATTTTAACATCTCCAGAAGTTAATTTATTGGTGGCTGGGGAAAAGCACTACTGAAAAGCTATACCTTTTAGAATGAGGATTTCTTCTTTCATTTCATCACAACAAACGTTCAATGAAGTCCGCCTTTCGTTTTCAGTAGAAGATTTCTATTCAGTCCTTTTTAAATAATGTATAAGAAATATAAATGTATGTTTTAACCATAATCCTTATTCCTGTACAATATTGCTACCACAGAAATAACACATATGAATTAATTAACTAAGTGGTATTCCTATTTAATCTACAGAAATTTTCCCTGCACCGTCAGAAATATTACATACTGTACATCCAAAAACACTTAAAGCTTTACATGGCCGATAGGTGAGACAATGTAAAGCTGGGGGAAGGCTACATACTGCACGAGAATAGACAGGAATTTGTAGTAACCCAGCAAACAGCATACTGTATGTGATCATAGCCTCAGCCTACATATAAACACAGCACTGTTAGCATGTGAAGTGTACAGTATCATGGAGAAAAACATTACCTGGATTGTTAAAAAAGGCGACCAAATATTTATTAACTCCTACCGCAGCACGTTGCTACATTAAAGTTTTAGAGCCACACTGAGGAACAAAATAGGAGATTTTGAGCTTCAAGATGAGATACTACAAGAATAAATTTGCTGTATATGCAGAATACTAATGTCCAATAAAATTGCGTGTCTATTTTAGGCTACACATGACACAAAATAGCAAAGGTGTCAGCAGCATCAAAAATAAGAGTGTGGAAAAGTTTTTCCACCTAATATGGGGTTTCACAAATATAGAAATAAATATTATTTATACATTGATGCCACATTATCATAAGTAACTTTATCAAGACTTTGTCAAGATTTTTTTATGAAACTCAATCTAAAACAGACACTAGAAGAAAGATTCTGTGATGGAGAACCTTGCAGTTGTTGATGCAGGGCTATATTTACCAGCATCATCATGCTATTGCATCTTAATTCATCAAAACATTGTTTATTTTAGTTTCACTTGTGAAACAGGACTGAAAAAAAATAATGTCCTTGTAATTATGTGACATTTTTCTTGTTCGATTCAGACTGCATTGTAATGTAATAATACTCTAAAAATCTAACTTTCTCTTCCTCATGTGGCTGCGTAGTACTTTGCTGTACCTGCTGTACACTGTCCCACAGCCTGTCCTTCCAGAAGAGGACACTGTTGTACCTTATGAGGAACTGAATTCATTAACTTAATTTGGTTTAAGTTGACTGACTTCATCTTCAGTCCACTTCTCCTCTCAATGATTTCTTTTTAGCTGAATGTGGGAGAGAAACGTTTTATTTTTCCATCTCCAGTTTTCTCCAAATTTTCAGTTTTCAAATGGTTTAAGAGCTCTGACTTTTGGTTTCACTTTTTTTTTAATTTAAAACTCTCAATACACATTCTTAACCAATAGTTAGACTTGTCACAGGCACATGAAGGTATTAGTAGGGTTGCCAGAAAAAAGAGACATGAATAAAAGTAAACATCTTATACATAAAAGCCTTGTGTAACATAATTAGTTAGGCTATTCTGGGTTAGGATTCTTTGTCTATTTTTACCTCAAACAACAGTAATAGTAAAGACACGTGTCCCTTTTGGGATTATCTTCTTGTTACAACCACCAGGCAGCTGGGTTCGGCATGTGAACGATGCAGTGGCCGGTCACAAATCAAATCAGTGGAGGGTCGTTGGACCCTGTCTTACTTTGAATACGATTTCCTCGATTACTATAGCAGTGCTCTTGTCCCTCCCTCCAACCAACACTCCACAAGGGAGGGTAGCCACAAGCAGAGCAGGGAGCAACAATCAGGTCACATGTTCTGATTGGTCAGTCGCCTCATCAAAGTCGTCTCCCTCTGCTCTCATTGCTTCATTGGGTCCAGAGGAGAGCTGTGACTGGCTGGAGCAGGACAATCTGGAGGAGTGGCTCTGTGTGTCGTCCTCGTCCCCCACCATTGCTGCCCTCCTTCCCAGCAGTTCCTCTTTCTTCAGAACCTCCTTATCCCTTCCCTCCTCATTCCTTCCCCTCCTCCTGCCGACTTTCCTCTGGTCCTCTAGTGTCCACATGCTCTCATCCTCATCCTCCTTCCCCTGCACCTCCCTGTCAAAGTCTAGCAGCTCCTCCATCATCTCCTCTATCTCCATTTCCCCATCAATCTCCTCCTCCACCTCTGACCGGAGTTCACCCATGCTCTCAGTCCGGTTGGTGTCATCTGTCTCCTCCTCTTCCCCAATTCCCCTCAGCCTCTCTGGGGGGTCACTGGCCTGACTCTCTCCAAACTCCAGGATTGTTGGCAGATTTCCCTGCTTGGGACAGCGCTTCCTCAGGCTGACAAGGAAAGGTTGTGGGAGGGAGAAGATGTCCACATTGTTGCCCAGGTCAATCCAGGTCACACTTGGGAAGCTGCCTGGATCCTAGGGTTGAAAATACCAACAAAGTATCAAAAGCATTAACATCTGTTTTCAATAAATTACTGCAAACTGATGAAATCTCTGCCAGGATTGTCTACAGCTACCAGCCTTGACACATAGAAAGAGAGATTCCTTCATCCACAACAAGTAAAGCTGTGTCTCTGTCAGCTCAGAGTGAATACAGATACATATTTCAGTCACTTTTTTAATGGCTGTTAAACGCTGTATGTAAATACAGACAATACAAGCATTTTATCTACAGAAACTGAGTCAAAGTGGCCTCAGTTTCTGTAGTTCTTCCTTCTCCTGCCACTTCTCTTCTGCCAAATAGGATTGAACAAGTTATACAGAATAAACCCCAATATAGTAATGTAGGTATGTACATTAACAATATTTACATACAGTTCTGTTCATGTAGCTACATATATATATATATATATATATATACACACAAAAAAAAATTTGGAATTTTTTTGTCTTGGTCGAACAAAATTTGGAAGTCGAACATGAAACAAACGCCTTTTTGGGGCGACCGTGTTTCAGTGGTACAGCAGGTCGCCCAATGATTCAAGATCGGCGGTTCGATTCCTGCTCCCGCCGAGTCATTTGTCGTTGTGTGCTTGGGCAAGACACTTGACCCTCCATGCCTCCAGTGGGGCACTCGCTGGTGTGTGAATGTGTGTGATTGTTCCGCTGGTAGTCGGAAGGGCCGTAGGCGCAGATTGGCAGCCACGCCTCCATCAGTCTGTCCCAGGGCAGCTGTGGCTACATACGTAGTTTAGCATCACCAAGTATGAATGAGGAGTGAATGAATAATGGTAAGGCGTCTTTGAGTGTCATGAAAAGCGCTATATAAATCTAATCCATTATTATTATTTCTCGCTGCTAAGCGCGAGAAAAGTCGAGAGAAAACGTGACGATAATGTGCTTTTTATTTTAGTTTACTATATTTTATATATATATATATATATATATATATATATATATATATATATATATATATATATATATGTTAATATATATATATTAATATACTGTATATATGTTTATATATATGTGTGTGTGTGTGTGTGTGTATATATATAGCGAGGCAAGCCCACTCGGACCTTTGGGCAGAAAGTTTTTTTCTAAAAAGAACAAAGACGGGACTATCAACAAAAGCGCAGTGATTTGTACCTTTAGTAAAAGAGAATTTTCATATCACCGAAGTAGCTGCAGCCTAACATATCATTTAAATGCAAAACATGTCAAGGACACAGAGTTGTCTGTTGTCAGTTCCTGTAATGTTAGCTTACCCTTTAAAAGGAAATGCCTGCATCTTGCTATTGATGTTGCCTTATTTAGAGGCATGTTATATTATACATTTTGAATAGCTGTATTGAGTCAGCTTTAGTATTCATTTTGATTGAGAGTCTGCTTATGTGCCTATTTGAGACTCAGCCTTCTTTTATTTCTGAATCTTATTTATTTTATTTAACTGTATTTGTATTGCATTTTTGAGAAATGCACCTGGCCTAATTGGTTTGTTGATGTGCTTGGCCTTTTTTCTTTTGAATTTCATTTATAAAGCACACTTAACCAATAAAAATTTCAAATCTTCTCTTCTTTGTGTATTCTATTGATTAGTCATCACAACAATTTTGTAATGTCCTAATGTCCTAGAATTCAAATTCTTTATTTTGGGGCCTTTAGCAGGCATGAGATTAAAATGCGATATATATATATATATATAAAAGAGTGACTTTCTGACCTTCAGGGCATCAGTCAGCTCCTTCAGAATAGTTCTGGTAAGTCGGTTCCCATTCAGGGCCAGGGTCTCCAAGTGAGGCAGGGCAGCCAAAGTGGGCAGGAGCAGGAGGAAGGCCTCGTCCGTGAGCTCTGTGAAGCCCAGCTCCAAGCTCACCACAGTGGACGAGTGTCGCTGTAGGTGCGCACACAAACGTTCCATATCCCGAGCTGTTAGAGGGATCCCAGACAGATCCAACGCTCCACTGGACAAAGGAGCTGACAGTACTGCCTTCAAACTGGGGATGGACACAAGTAAATATCAGACAAACAGTGGGCTTTAGAGCCAAATTCAAATGATTGTGGGTAATATTTTGTTAATGTAATTATGTATCTGTTTATGTATTTTGTTTATAGATTTTTAGATTCTTTCTTCTACATAGCCAGATTTTGCAACATAAAAAATCTACAACTTCATACTTTATTAGACAAAACACCACAGTGGATGAAGTGGTTGATGATAAATGAATGAATAAACTTTGTTTCTGGGTGGCCATGCTAAAAGGATCAAAAGCATTAGGAGATAAAAGAGCTTTCATCATGGATTGTTAAAAAAAAAAAAAATCTACACTACTGCCAATGACAGTTCAATGGCACATAAAAATGGTGAGGAAACTAGAATTATACTCATTCAAGTTTTAACGTCCACCAAGATTAAACAGTCCTACACAGGTTAGGTTAGCCGCCCACCCTTTAACCCAGATTTCTTAAAATCCTATCCAAACATCCATCCATCCATCCATTTTCTCCTGCTTTATCCACTGTGGCGGGTCATGGGGAGCTGGAGCCTATCCCTGCTGACTCACGGCATGAGGCGTGGGAAACTCCGGGCAAAACGCAAGTGCACCGCGGCACCACACAGACAAGCACACACTCACACCTATGGACAATTTGGAAACGATCAATTAACCTGAAGCACATGTTTTTTGGAGATGGGAGGAAGCCGGAGAACTCGGAGAGAACCCACGCAGACATGGGGAGAACATGCAAACTCTGCAGAGAGCAGGACGCGAACCTGGAATCGCCTTGCTGTGCGGTGACAGCGCTATCCAAACATTCATGTGCAATTCAACAAACAGACAGAAAAACCAACAAACAGCTTTCAGCACAAACAAGTTTCCTGGTGTAACATATGTAATATTTTAAATCATCAACCTAAAATGAAAGGAAAGGTGTACAAAACAGTAGTGAGACCAGCAATGTTGTTTGGTCTAGAGACAGTGTCACTGAGGAAAAGACAGGAGACAGAGCTGGAGGTAGCGGACATGAAGAGGCTGAGGTTCTCTTTGGGAGTGACCAGGATGGATAGGATCAGGAATGAGTACATCAGAGTGACAGCACATGTTAGAGATTTTGAAGATAAAGGCAGAGAGGCCAGACTGAGATGGTTTGGACATGTTCAGAGGAGAGATAGTGAATATATACTGTAGGTAGAAGGATGCTGAGTTTTTAACTGCCAGGGAGGAGGCCTAGAGGAAGACCAAAGGGGAGGTTTATGGATGTAGTGAAAGAGGACATGAAGATAGTAGGTGTGAGAGAAGAGGATACAAAAGACAGGGTTAGATGGAGGCAACTGATTCGCTGTGGTGACCTCTGAAGGGAAAAGCTGAAAGGAGAAGAAGAAGAACTTAAATAACTATCGTAAATATACAGTGCACCCTGATGCATTCGCTCATCAAAGCTTGCGACTTTACCTTATTCGCTGTGGAGACCCCTGAAGGGAAAAGCCGAAAGGAAAAGAATATGCAAAGAATGCATTCCAACTTTTCTAAAAGGAGCAATAAAAAAAAAATTGGAACCAGGGAAAAAATGGACAGTTATAGAGGTTCATTAACAGGAAAATCAATGTACATTTCATGTGGAAGTCTTTTTCAGGGATGTCCTGAAGTCCAACAAAACAATGAAGCCACATTCTGCTTCCTGAATTTACTGTCAAAACACTAAATACAATAACTGAGACCTTGGTCTGTTAACCAAATGAAATTATACCATACATCAAGAAAATGTGGGACATAAGCACAGATGAATAGAGAAGAGAACATCAGGAAGGCCATTTGGCATTAATTTTTTGTCAATTCAAATAAGGGAATCACAAATACGATTCCCACACAAGATTATTTGATGTCTGGGATAACAATGACCATCACTGGTGCTGTTGGCTGACAGAATGTCACCGCAAACTGTACTCCTGTTGGCTAAAGCAGTAGAGGAAGAGGATGAATCACTGTGTGTACAGGAGACTAGGTGAAAAGGAAGTAAGGCGGAGAGCATCAGATGTTGGAACAAACAGCAAGGGAAATGGGTAGGGACTGTAGTGAAGGAAGAACTTCTCAAGAGTATTTTAGAGGTGAAGAGAGTTTCAGACAGACTGATGAGTATAAAACTGGAGTTAGATGGTGTAGTTGACATGGTCAGCGAGTAAGGTCCTCAGGTTGGTAATGAGATGGTAGGGAAAAAAGAGTTCTTCAGCGAACTGGATGAAGTGGTGCAGAGTGGAAGAGAGGGAACTGATTGGAGCAGATGTCAATGGACATCTACTGTAGATGGATGGGAGATATGGTTTCATGAGGATAGATATTGGTGGATCTTTCCAAAAAGATGTAATTTGCTGTGTTAATCGTGAACATATTTCAGGAAGAGACAGGAAAATCCACCCTGTTCCCTCAAATTTTGTGGACTTGGGATTTTATTGCATGCATACTTGCAGTGTCCTCTTTATAGTTGAACCAGCAAAAAAGACACCTATGGGCCAAAACAAGGGCCATCAACTGTGGTCCTCTGGCCAAATCCAGACTGTGAGAGGCGTCCATCTGGACTGCAGTACCTCTGGACATAATAGGGAATTCAACTGTCTATTAATTGTTGACTTCTGTCATCAAAAGGGATTTAAAAAAAGCACAGCTGCCCAAGTCCTACTGTTGCTAGGATGCTAACATGGACTACTTGAACTTCTGTATGTATTCTATGACACAGAGGCCCAAACCACTTCTGAGTCTTCTGAGATCACTGATCAAATGGGCGAGAATTTTCCTTTCCTGGGACAACCTCTACAAAGCCAGTGAGTATATTATGAGACACACAAGGGTGGTGTAGGTCCACTTCTGATATACAGAGACCCCCCCCCCCCAACGGTGGCAGTAGGGTTATTTCCCACTCAAGGCCCTTTGCAAAATGTTAGTCTCACTCTGGTACCCTCAGAGAATGAAGTAATTCATCTGTACCTCTGCAGTTAATTCCCTCCCAATGCATTGTCACGAGGCTAAACACACCTATAGGTAGGCATACACTGAACCTCTACAGATGGAGCTATTTGATCTTTAAACAATGTATGCCATTGGGTGAGCAGGTGCTGATTTTTCCTTCTAAATTGTGGGTGGAAAAACACAGTGCATGGGAAAAAACATGTTCACTATTCTTTGAGTGTTTTATGTCTGAATAGTGTGTTTCACTGAAAATATAGATACAGGGTTCAGTGCAACTTCTTATGAATTATAGCACGCAATATAGTCATATATTGCACGGCAGTGGATCAGTGGTAGAGCGGACAGTAAAGCAGGTCATCCAATGTTACAAGATTGGCGGTTCGATTCCCACAAAAACACCTGGAGTTTGAGCAGACAGTGGGAGGTGTCAGCTTACCTCTGGAGCACTGCTGAGACGCCGTTGAGCAAGGCGCCATCCCCCTCACAAGCTGCTTATTTGGGGAGCACCCATTGCATGTTTACAGGCCCACTTGTGTGTGGTTGTTTGTTTTACAGGGGCCTGTATACACTAATATATACAGTATATGCATGTGTGTGATTGACTAAAAGTGTGCATTCTTAATATCCCTTCGGGGATTATAATAGTATATATAAAAATAAATAAATAAAATAAAATTATAATATATAAAATATATTTCCTCATCTGCATTTTTGAAAGGATTAAATCCTTTACCATCTGCCCATCTGCTCTTTGTACTTTTCATCATTCACAACAAGGATTTCTTGGACTTTGCATTATTTTGGCAAAAATATGTAAACTGGTGAGCATAGTGACATACCTTACAATGTAAGAAGGGTGTACCTTCACTTTTTATTCTATTTTATTTCTTGTGGTATGTCCTATGGTGTCAGTGTGTCTTTTTCTCCTGGTGTTTATCAAGTATTTATTCATTATGTATGCCTGAGCAGTGGATGTGCAATTTCCTCCGGGATTAATAAAGTATATCTATCTATCTGTCTATCTATTTAACCATTCCATCTGCCACTGTATCTGAGTTCCACACTTTGGGTTCATTCTGCAAAGAACACAACACAATACACAGTGTGCCCTCATGTATTTGCGCGTCAACGCTCGCGACATCCCCCCATTGTGGATTTTTGGTAGGCAGTCACGTGATACTGTACACACATTCTATTGGCTGACAGCATCCAGAAGTGCGCTACATTCCGTGAATCTCGGACTTACGTGAGACAAAAAAGTGCTTTAAAAAGTCAATAAGAGTGTGGGAAAAGGTAATACATATAGAAGGTGGTTTAATATCAGTATGGGGACGGTCATAAATGTTTTAATTACTGTAAATAATAAGATAAATAGTTCGTCACTCTATCGCGGAATTCATTAATTGTGTATGGTTCCTGGAACGCATTAACCGTGAGGAATGAGGGTGGACTGTATTTTCTATGCAATGCAAATTTAGATATGAAGGGTTTATTGAACTTTGTTCTCCTTATTTGTCATGTATAGATGCTGAAGTTTTGTCTGTTTGACTTACAATATATTTACAAATAAAGGAGCATGGGCAACAGAAAATATTCATTTGAAGACCAATTTTTGTAACAACTGCACCAATAGAATTGATCAGTTTTGCCACTAGAAAAGATAGCACTGAGTGCTTTAAAAATATGACAGAAACACTGCACAGCATAAGTCCTGATAACTTAATCTGAATGTGTTTTGGATAATATGTCACGAAGACTAGCATTGCTAGATAGTTCAAGTACACTGCAATTATGAAAATCACAATTTTTCAGGTCTCTACATATACAGTACATAGTGGTTCTCCCTCACCCAACCAACTCTCAGAATCTGGTAAACAAACGCTTCCTGCATCAATACATATTTGGAGTTTTAGGAATTCATGGCCTAGACCGAATCAAAACAATCGGATTTTGCTAGAATCCACTCTGCGATTGGACTGACTGATTGACGATATTGTTTGGTTGACATGCCCAAAGGTGCGGCAATCCCTGAGGGGTGCGTTCGTTCCGGCTACGGTAGCATTGTGCGGCAATGGCCTAGCTCAGAGCTACACACTGAAAGTTGCTCACAAGTTGTTGAACTCAATTAGCATTTGGCTAACTAGTTAGATCCACTTTAGTCATGCGTGTGAGTGTGTGTGTGTGTGTGTGTGTGTGGTTCGTGATCAGGCTATGTAGCGGTGTGTGGTAATGATCTGGCTTTGAGCTACACACTGAAAGTTCCTCAGAATCCTCAGTCAGCTGTGAATTCAGCTGACATTTGGCTAACTAGTTAGCTCTGCTTCAGTCAGGTGTGTATGTGTGTGTGTATGTGTGTGTTTGCATCACAGCTAACACATAACTAATTGCACACTAATTACTAATTCAGAACAATTGTCTGTTTTTTTGGTGAATGAAAGCAGCTTTAGCTCTTCTAAATGATCGGAAAGCTGCGTGTGTCCACACATACACACACACACACACACACACACACACACACACACACACACACACACACACACACACAAACACACACACACACACAAGAATACAAGAGAAAACTTGGTGTTACCAGTAAATTGTTTCATTAGTTTGCATTAGCTTAGCTCCCGTGTTATCCACGATCTGTCATTGTCCATGACGATTTTAAAAAAACCCAGCTTTAACAATCACAATACTTCACTTTGAAGCTGGATGTAATTATCTCACCGGCCGGTCTGATCATGTTGATTATGTTTACACAATGAGCCACGAGTCTTTGTTCAGCAAAGACTGGAGAACATGAGGAAGCAGGTCCACGCTTAGCGCCGAAAAATCGACCGTCATATCATGAAAAACAACAATGTAGCCACAAGAAAACACAAGCCAGTGTCTTATTGTGCCGGTCCAAAGCCCAGATAAATACAGAGGGTTGCGTCAGGAAGGGCATCCGGCGTAAAACTTTTGCCAAACCAAAGATGCGAATCAAAACTATGACTTCCATACCGGATTGGTCGAGGCCCGGGTGAACAACGACCGCCATCGGCGCTGTTGACCTACAGGGTGCCGGTGGAAATTGGACTACTGTTGGTCGAAGGAGAGGAGGAAAGTGTGTTCGCACGAAGAGAGAGGAGCGCCAAGAGTATAGGACTGAGAGTAGGGACGTTGAATGTTGGAACTATGACAGAAAAAGGTAGAGAGTTGGTTGACATGATGCAGAGGAGGAAGATAGACATACTGTGTGTCCAGGAGACCAGGTGGAAAGGTAGCAAGGCTAGAAGTTTAGGAGCAGGGTTCAAGTTGTTCTACCATGGGGTAGATGGGAAGAGAAATGGAGTAGGAGTTATCTTGAAGGAGGGGTTTGTTAGGAATGTCCTTGAAGTAAAAAGAGTGTCAGATAGAGTGATGAGCCTGAAGCTAGAAATAGAAGGTGTGATGGTCAATGTTGTTAGTGGGTATGCTCCACAGGCAGGATGTGAGCTGGAGGAGAAGGAGAAATTCTGGTTGGACTTTGATGAAGTGATGCAGAGCATACCTAGAAGTGAGAGAGTTGTCATTGGTGCAGACTTCAATGGACATGTTGGTGCAGGTAACAGAGGTGATGAGGAGGTGATGGGCAAGTTTGGTATCCAGGAGAGGAACGCAGAAGGACAGATGGTAGCCGACTTTGCAAAAAGGATGGAAATGGCTATAGTGAATACTTTCTTCCAGAAGAGGCAGGAACATAGGGTGATCTATAAGAGTGGTGGTAGGAGCACACAGATAGACTACATCTTGTGTAGAAGGTGTAACCTGAAGGAGATCAGTGACTGCAAAGTAGTGGTAGGCAAGAGTGTAGCCAAACAGCATAGGATGGTGGTGTGTGGGATGACTCTGGTGGTGAGGAAGATGAAGAGGGTAAAGGCAGAGCAGAGGACGAAATGGTGGAAGCTGAAAAAGAAGAGTGAAGAGTGTTGCACGACCTTTAGGAAGGAGTTAAGATAGGCTCTGGGAGACCAGGAGGTGCTTCCAGATGACTGGAAAACTACAGCTAATGTGATAAGGGAGACAGGTAGGAGAGTACTTGGTGTGTCATCTGGAAGGAAAGTAGATAAAGAGACTTGGTGGTGGAATGAGGAGGTACAGGAGTGTATTCAGAGAAAGAGGTTAGCAAAGAAGAAGTGGGACACTGAGAGGACTGAGGAGAGTAGACAGGAGTACAGGGAGATGTAGCGTAAGGTGAAGGTAGAGGTAGCAAAGGCCAACCAAGAAGCTTATGATGACTTGTATGCTAGGTTGGACAATAAGGAGGGAGAGACTGATCTATACAGGTTGGCAAGACAGAGACACAGAGATGGGAAGGACGCGTAGCAGGTTAGGGTGATTAAGGATAGGGATGGAAGTCTATTGACAGGTGCCAGCAGTGTGATGGGAAGATGGAAAGAGTACTTTGAAGAGTTGATGAACGTGGAAAATGAGAGAGAACAAAGACTAGAAGAGGTGACTGTTGTAGACCAGGAAGTGGCAAAGATTAGTCAGGGTGAAGTGAAGAGGGCATTGAAGAGGATGAAGAGTGGAAAGGCAGTCGGTCCTAATGATATACCTGTAGAGGTTTGGAAGTGTCTAGGAGAGGTGGCAGTAGAGTTTCTGACTGGGTTGTTCAATGGGATCTTAGATAGTGAGAAGATGCCTGAGGAATGGAGGAGAAGTGTGCTGGTGCCCATTTTTAAGAACAAGGGAGATGTGCAGAGTTGTGGCAACTACAGAGGAATAAAGCTGATGAGTCATACAATGAAGTTATGGGAAAGAGTAGTGGAAGCTAGACTAAGGGCGGAAGTGAACATTTGTGAGCAGCAGTATGGTTTCATGCCAAAAAAGTGCACTACAGATGCAGTATTTGCTTTGAAGATGCTGATAGAGAAGTACAGAGAAGGCCAAACGGAGCTGCATTGTGTTTTTGTAGATCTGGAGAAAGCTTATGACAGGGTGCCCAGAGAGGAACTGTGGTATTGTATGAGGAAGTCTGGAGTGTCAGAGAAGTATATTACAGCAGTGCAGGACATGTATGAGGACTGTAAGACAGTGGTGACGTGTGCTGTAGGTGTGACAGAGGAGCTCAAGGTGGAGGTGGGACTGCATCAGGGATCAGCTCTGAGCCCCTTCTTGTTTGCTATGGTGATGGACAGGCTGACAGACGAGGTTAGACAGGAATCTCCATGGACTATGATGTTTGCAGATGACATTGTGATCTGCAGTGAGAGTAGGGAAGAGGTGGAGGAGAAGCTAGAGAGGTGGAGGTTTGTCCTAGAAAGGAGAGGAATGAAGGTTAGCCGCAGTAAGACAGTATACATGTGTGTGAATGAGAGGGACCCAAGTGGAAGAGTGAGGTTACAGGGAGAAGAGATCAAGAAGGTGGAAGATTTTAAGTACTTAGGGTCAACAGTCCAGAGCAATGGAGAGTGTGGAAAAGAGGTGAAGAAGCGTGTACAGGCAGGATGGAACGGGTGGAGAAAAGTGTCAGGTGTGATGTGTGATAGAAGAGTTTCAGCTAAAATGAAAGGAAAGGTGTACAAAACTGTGGTGAGACCAGCGATGTTGTTTGGTCTAGAGACAGTGTCACTGAGGAAGAGACAGGAGGCAGAGCTGGAGGTAGCAGAGATGAAGTTGCTGAGGTTCTCTCTGGGAGTGACCAGGAAGGATAGGATCAGGAATGAGTACATCAGAGGGACAGCACATGTTAGAGGTTTTGGAGATAAAGTCAGAGAGGCCAGACTGAGATGGTTTGGACATGTCCAGAGGAGAGATAGTGAATATATTGGTAGAAGGATGCTGAGTTTTGAACTGCCAGGCAGGAGGTCTAGAGGAAGACCAAAGAGAAGGTTTATGGATGTAATGAGGGAGGACATGAAGGTAGTTGGTGTGAGAGAAGAGGATGCAAAGGACAAGGTTAGATGGAGGCAATTGATTCGCTGTGGCGACCCCTGAAAGGAAAAGCCGAAAGGAAAAGAAGAAGATATCATGAAAAAAGATATCAGTGGAAAACACGAGAAGAATTAGAAGAAAATACATAGCAGCGAAGTTACTTCTTTTGCTTTCGGCTTTTCCCTTCAGGGGTCGCCACAGCAAACCAATTGCCTCCATCTAACCCTGTCTTCTGCATCCTTTTCTCTCACACCAACTACTTCATGGACGCTTTCACTACATCCATAAACCTCCTCTTTGGTCTTCCTCTAGGCCTCCTCCCTGGCAGTTCAAAACTCAGCATCCTTATACCAATATATTCACTATCTCTCCTCTGGACATGTCCAAACCATCTCAGTCTGGCCTCTTTGACTTTATCTCCAAAACCTCTAACATGTGCTGTCCCTCTGATGTACTCATTCCTGATCCTATCCTTCCTGGTCACTCCCAGAGAGAACCTCAGCATCTTCATCTCTGCTACCTCCAGCTCTGCCTCCTGTCTCTTCCTCAGTGACACTGTCTCTAGACCAAACAACATCGCTGGTCTCACCACAGTTTTGTACACCTTTCCTTTCATTTTAGCTGAAACTCTTCTATCACACATCACACCTGACAATTTTATCCACCCGTTCCATCCTGCCTGTACACGCTTCTTCACCTCTTTTTCACACTCTCCATTGCTCTGGACTGTTGACCCCAAGTACTTAAAGGGACAGTAAAGCTAATTTTAAGTGACATATACTGTATGTTATTCATCATTATGAAAAATAGAAGAAAAAATTTATTTTATGTGTGTAGCATCATATGTTTGGTCAAAAAAGCTTAAAGTCTGTGCCGCAGCAGCTTCCGTATTCAGTGGTCACATGGGCGTCATACGTCACTGGGGCCAAACATTTCTTAGCAGTTATAAGAAACAATGCAATTCTTGACGTGATTAACACCAAAAGTACCATGGTTACCTGCGCGGTGAACGGTTGTGTCAACAGAACAGCAAAGACATGAAGACAAGGACCTATCCTTCTTTAGAATACCTTCTGGGAAGGTATCGCGCTAAAAATGCTAATGTGCTAGCCCGTCAATGGTATTGTCCATATTATGTTAGCATTGAGCTAACCGCAATTTATTACTATTGGACTGTGTGGAATTAATAACAACTCTAGTTGTTATTCTAGTTGTTAACAACTCTAGTTGTTATTAATTCCACAGTGAATTAATTTGAAAGTCGCGTCTTTTTGCTGTTCTGTTCACCGTTCACCGCGCAGGTAGCCATGATATTTTTGAATGGTGTTAAAGGCACTTGAAAAATCCACAAAAAGGATCCTAACAGTGCCGCTTTCCTCTATCTGACACTCTCTTTACCTCCAGGACATTCCTAACAAACTCCTCCTTCAAAATAACTCCTACTCCATTTCTCTTCCTATCTACGCCATGATAGAACACCTTGAACCCTGCTCCTAAACTTCTAGCCTTGCTACACTTTCGCCTGGTCTCTTGTACACATAGTATGTCTACCTTCCTCCTCTGCATCATGTCAACCAACTCGCTACCTTTTCCTGTCATAGTTCCAACATTCAACGTCCCTACTCTCAGTTCTATATTCTTGGCGTTCCTCTTCCCTATCTTCCTGCGAACACACTTTCCTCCTCTCCTTCTTCGACGAACAGTAGTACAATTTCCACCGGCACCCTGTAGGTGAACAGCACTGGTGGCGGTTGTTGTTCACCCGGGCCTCGAACGATCCGGTATGGAAGTCATAGATTTGATTCGCGTGTTTGATTTGGCAAAAGTTAATGTCAGATGCCCTTCCTGACACAACCCCCTGTATTTATCCAGGGATGGGACCGGCACAATAAGACACTGGAGCAGCGAAGTTACTGAAAATTTAAAAAGCTACAGACAATGGCGATCTCGACCTGTAATGCAGGCGTGACGCGAGTAAACAAACGCATGTGAACGCGTGGGGGAGGGAGGTGTTGATTGGTCAGCTGAGAGTGGGGAGGGAGATAGGGAAGGCTCAGAGGGGGGAGGGGTGGAGATAGGGAGCTGAGAACTACGCCCCATTAAAAAGAAGCATCAGGGCATCAATAGTTTCCTGGACAATTCAGGGAGGTCCTTGATGGTGCTCGATCAGTCAGTCAGTAGGGCTCTTTTGATGGGGGGTATACCGTCCCTGTGTGTTGAGCCAACCAGATGAGTCAGTTTTTTCCAACGCTGGCGGTCTTATGCCAGCTGCTCTGCATCCTGCACAGCGACTTCCTGTTGTTGGAGGTCGCCTGCAATGACGTCGAGCCATCGGGTGCAGGGCTTGCCTCTAGGTCGTTTACAGCCTGCAGCCTTAGGGTCAAACTGGGGAATGGCTCTTGTTGGGTAATCAGGGGGAAGGCGGAGGACATGACCAAACCAGCGGGTACGTCGTTGCGTCACCTGGAAAGAAGGTCTGGGCTGGCACGTATGGGCTCTCAGCACTTTGTTGGAAACCCGCTGGGGCCACCTGATGATTTCGATGGTTCTGAGAGCCCTGCTATCAAAGCCATCTACTGTATACTGGCAGCCAGGGTTTGTTTTTAAGGGCCAAGTTTCCGAGCCGTAGAGCAGGATGGAGAGAACAGCAGAGTTGTAACTTCAGGGCTTTGGCTTGCGTGAGATGGTCTGATGCTGCCAGAGTGTCTTCCAGAGAGACTGGAGAGCTGATGCTGCCAGAGCTCTTATGCGGAGAATCTCTGGTTTAAGGTCCCCATTGTCTGTCACTATGGACCCCAGATACACAAAGCTCTTGACAGACTCCACAGTGCCATCACTGAGCTGCAGGGGAGGTGGATCCGCTCCATCATCGACATGCATGAATTTGGTTTTAGTCTAGCTCACTCGAAGGCCAAGCTTGTCTGCCTCTTCTCTGTATGTATCCAGGGCGTCTCTCAGCTGGCTGTAAGTTGTGCTAAGCAGGATGGTGTTCTCAGCATTCTCCAGGTTGGTCAGGTGTTAGTTGCCGCGGGACATCCCGGGGACTCACTCACAGACCCTGGACTTCAGATGATCAATGATGCAGTCAAAATGGTAGCCCTGGCTAACGCCACTGGAGATGGGGAACCAGTCTGAGTCTCTGCCGTTGATACGGACACAGCTCTCTGCATTGCTGTAGAGCAGCTTGAGCAGGGTAACTGTCTTAGGTAGTGCTCCAAGGGTCTGTAGAATACTCCAGAGCGAGGCATGGCAGATGGTGTCAAAGACAGCCTTCAAATCAATGAACCCGATGTATAGATGGCTATCTTTGCGGAACTCATGGGTCTTCTCTATGAGCAGGTGAACGGTAGAGATGTGGTCCATAGTGGAGCGGTTAGGCATGAAGCCAGCCTGCTGGAGACGTTGGTGACTTCTGATGGCTGGGAGAGCAAGGGTGAGCAAGATCCTGGTGAAGAGCTTGCTGAGGATGGAGAGAAGTGTGATGCTCTGTGGTTGCTGCAGACTAGCCTGTCACCAATACGTTTCCAGAAGGGTAGGATGACCCCTCTTGTCCAGTCGCTGGGAAGTCTCTCTGTCTCCCACACATCATTGAAGGTGTGGGTGAGCCACTCAACAAGACAGTCACCACCAGAATTTAGCATCTCAGCCATTACTGCACAGATGCCAGAGGCTTTCCTGTTGTTAATTTTTTTCAGAGCGGTTTTGACTTCCTCGAGTGATGGGACCTGTACTGCAGGAGTCGGTAGGGACTGGTGTTTGCAGCTGTGAGGATGGTGGGATCAATCGGGGTGGAGTTGTGCTGCAAAAGGAGGCTGAAGTGCTTTTTCCAGCAGGCGAGGCAGTTTGCTTCTGTTGTTATGATGTTGCCATCAGAGTCTTTCACCAGTGCTGTCTTGATGCATGGGCCATTGCGGGCTTGGCGCAGCAGTGTGAAGACACAGCTCATGTTGTTGGTATTGGCCGCGGACTCTAGGTGTTCCGCTTCTGCTTACCAGAACTTCTCTCTGTCCTGAGCTGTAGCCACATTGCGCTGGTGGTTCAGTCGGGGGTACTCGGTCAGGTAGCCCTGGAGCTTGGCCTGGTGCTGCTGGTCGATGTGGATGTGGAGTGTCCTCTCCGATATCAAAGGCCTTTTGGGGGAGGATCGGGAGCATCCAAGGACATTATGAGCTGACTCGATGACATTATCCTTGATGGTCTGCCAGTCCGTTCCTTTGTCAGTGGCCAGGGCATTGAAGGTACGGCAGAAGGAGTAACTGAACTCAGTGGCAATGTTTGGATCACAGCATAGGGAGGAGTCCAGGTGAGGTTGAGTCTGGGTGTGCTGGTTGGCTCGCAGCTTTGACTTAAGCTGGGCCACCAGCAGGCGATGGTCAGTGTTGCCAAGCTCTACTCCTCTGTACACACAGCAGTTGGTGACAAACGACTTCTAGCGTTGGGAGATGAAGATGTGGTCCAACGCTTTCCTGGTTCTGCCATCTGGGCTGTACCATGTCCAGTGATGTATTAGTTTCTGGGGAAACCATGTGTCAGCGACGCAGAGGTTGTTGTGGTGGCAGAGAAGAAGGCGGTGTCCGTTGTTGTTTGTAAGCCTGTCAGCAAAAGTTGTGCCGACAGGTGAGCCTGTGGACCGATCACTGCTGGAAACAGTGGCATTGGCGTCAGTGAGAATAATAGTGATGTGTGGTGGGGCTTGGCCAACAGCCTGATGAAGTTGGTCAAAGACGGCATCCTTCGCATCCTCATCAGCGACATCGGTGGGAGTATAGGCAACAATGACTGTCATCTTGCTGTGTTGGTGGAGAAAGGGAGTCGACAAGAGTCTGTCGCTCAGAGGAGTCCAGCTGGTGAGGCACTCACAGAGGGTCTTTGGGAAGGCAAGTGCCACGCCATAGAGTCCTGCCCGTCTCTCGGGGCCGCTCCAGATATAGCAGTGGTCAACTGCTGTTGTTTCGCCATTGCCTTGCCATTGTAGTTCACAGAAACCTGCCAGGGTGTTGTTATAGCGGATGAGTTCTCGGGACAGCAAAGTGGCAACTCCGAAGGAGTGTCTGGATGTTCAATTGGCGACACGGGTCCTACAACGAAGGTTGATCTGTATTCGTTGGTTGGGGGCAGGCTGGGGTCCGTTATCGTGTTGGTCGGTCTGGCTTCTTTTTCTGGTCAGTTTCGTAACTAAGGGTTTCCCCTGGGTGGGTTGATAGCCCTCCGCAGGATAGTCGGCTGGTGGGGCTGCCACCTCACAGCATGCTGACATGCTGGGGTCTTTGTTTGTCTGGAACCTATCCTGGAGACCAGCCTGCCATGGGTGACCCTACCAGGAGCAAACTCACGATAGTATCGCTCTCCAGGGTCACTGGAATGCACAAGCCCCCTCGCCACGCCAAGGCCAGACCCAAGAGAGATGGGGTGCTGGCTGCACAACTCATAAATTCCCTAGGTGCTCAATTGGATTTAGGTCAGGGAAGTGTGGGGCCAGTCAATGAAGTCAATGTCTAATAAAAGAAAGCCTGAACATTCTGGCGACATGAGGCCAGGCAATGTCCTGAATTATGAGGAACCCAGGGACCAACTACCAGTGTAGTAGTAAAGGATATATGCCCCCCAAATTTAAGCCACTGAGTGACTATGAAGCCTGAAAAAGTATTTCATTTATTATTTGTATGTAAAATTTAGAAGAAGAAAATTAAGTGGTGAGAAAGAAAAACTGCCATGACAGTATCATTTGTGAAGTCACAGCAGTTTGAACATTTCTACAATAGTTGAACTACAGTGTATAGCTGAACATTGATACCCAACTGTCACACATACTTCTCACATTCTCCCAAACCAGAGAAATACTTTCCTATCATTCACTGCTTCTCTTACTCTTTACTCAGACAATCTGCCGTCTCTGACTTTTCTCCATCAATACCCCATGTCAATAAACAAAATAGGCAAAAATAGGAGTGAAGTAGGAAGCAGAATAGGAAGCAGATGAGAGCATGAGAGATCATGATGTATTTGGCTTGAGACCAGAATCCCACGCTGCACAGAGAGGAACACATCCTCAGTCTCTGCAGAGGTCACCCACCCCGTCTGGATGACTAGGGAGACGGTGGGATAAAGGCTGGGTGTGGGATCTGAGTCATACTGTACATAAATAGTCCTGTTACAATGACATCATATAAAGTAACTGTTGTGCATGAAGGTATGTCATCTAAAGTTCGTTAGTTGGATGGTTTCTTACTTGGGTGTCAATCTTTCTTATTTACACAGCACAGCAAAACCAGCTACAAACTGGAGGCGTGTAACGAAGGTCATGCAAGTTAAACAGATGTGTAGGCTTGTTCAGACTTAATGAGGGTCATTGTAATTTAAGATTAGGTTAATTTTTCATGTTTTTTATTTTGACCTGGAGTTGGCTCAAAAAAGTGTCAGGGAGGATTTGTCACAATATTGATTGTATTTGTTATAGTTTGGGGTTGTCTTTTCTAATTTTGACAGACTGTCATATTCAGCTGGGGTCAAATTGGCTAAGTTGAGCTTCTGCTGTGCAACGTTGCCTTCAGAGGGTCAAGAGTTGATTTCATGTTGGGAATTGAATTAATTCTGGCTCTGTGTTTTTATGGCTATATTTGAAATGTCAGATACTTTCATTGCACTTGGTCAAAGGAAAAGCTAAACTACCATCATACAGTCATTGTGTTTACTCTTTGTAAGATGACTACTTACATCGACCATCTGCTGTAATTGTAGGTTTCTTGCTATTTCAACTATAGTTAGTGCTATCACAGACTGCGTAACTTGATAGAAACACTCTGTGATAGACATTTGAAGCCACTTGCAACCAGGTGAGAGTGAATATATTTGCAATGATTCATTATGCAGGGATTCTGACTTTCCTGATTGTAGAGTATAACTTTATTGATCCCTTAAGGAGGTTCCTTCAGGGAAATTAACATCTCTGTCACACACAGCACAGTGAGTACACAAAACAGAAAAAGCACACAGAAAGCACCAGCACATGGAAAGTACCAACATCAACTACCAAATAGAAAGAGTAATAAATAACCCATCAAGAATGTATAAATAGAAAATCATAAATAGGCATAGAAATAAAAAAAAAAAACAGGCCTAGTTAGGCATGAGTAGAGTGAAATGTCCCTTGTACCTACAGATGTGTGGAGGCTGTGGGGGGAGGTTGAATGGAAGGGGGGCTGAGGGGAGGGAGAGGGGCAGGGGGTTCGGGGGTGGAGAGGGGCCATTTTGCTGCTGTGGAAAGGGGGAGGGAGGCCATGGGATAGGGATGAGGCTGGTGAGCTGCTGCTGAGGTCGTGAGAGTGGAGGGTGATAGGGGGTGGTGCGGGGGGGCCTGGTTGAACCTACTGAAGAAGTCGTTCAGGTTGTTGGTTCTCTGCACCCCTCCCACCTCTGTTCTTGTCCTGGCTTTGTGCCCAGTGATGTTTCTCACACCTTCCCAGACGTCCGTCATGCTGTTGGTGCTCAGCTGCTGCTCCACCTTCCTCCTGTAAGAGTCTTTGGCCTCCTTTATGCAGCGTCTGACCTCTCTCTGTGCTTCTTTCATCTCCTCCTCATCGTTCGTCCTGAAAGCCTTCTATTTCCTGTTGAGGACATCCTCGACGTCCTGTGTTATCCACTGCTTGTTATTTGGATAGCACCAAACTGTCTTGGTGGGGGCGACCACATCTACACAGACATTGATATAGTTTGTGAGGCAGTGGGTCATCCCATCGATGTCCTCGCCATGTCCACCCAGCAGTACATCCCAGTCCATGGTGTTGTCGCAGTCTCTGACAGCCTCCTCTGCTTCAGGAGTCCATCTCCTAATGGCGCGTGTAGAGACTGCCTGCCTTTGAACCAGGGGGTGTACTGGGTTTGGATGTAGACCAGGTTGTGGTCTGACTTGCCCAGTGGAGGCAGGGCGGTGACTCTATATGCCTCTTTAACGTTGGTGTACAGTAGGACAATCGTCCTGTTCTTCTGTGTGTGGCAGTCAACAACCTGGTGGAAAGCAGCCAGGCCAGTGTCCAGGGGGACATGATTAAATTCTCCAGAAATAATCATGAAGGCTTCAGGATGTTTGGTTTGCAAACTTGCAATATTCATCACAGCGTCAGCTGGCATTTGTGCACACTGAAGACAGCAGATTGTTATTGCCCCTTTGCTTTCCTCTTCTGTTCAAAAGGTGAGAAAAAACACATTCTCTTTGTGTGTAACAAGGCAGCATAAAAGGACACTTAGGACTAATTTACATCTTCTCAAAAGTTAATTTCCTCAAGGTTAATTTTTGAGAATGACATTGTTACCGTCTCTATACAAACTACAGCAACATAATTTTTAGGAAAAGAGAGCTCCACTTGACATTTGCTTTGAAGTGTTAAAAAAAGGACTTCATAGTGTGCACACTTAACTGCAAAATGAATGAAAATACTGCAGTTTTCATGCGAGGCCAGCAGTAGGGAGTGTAACATCTCAAAACCACAGCACAGAAAAATGTTAAGTACCTGCATACAAAAAGCATTTGCATCAGTGAAAGATAATTTAATATCTTTTAGACCAGGAGGACAGCGATGGCTGTGGATGGGAGCTAAACTGAGCTCAGTCCGCCGGGTCTTGGGCTGGGGACCAAAGGGTGACCGGGTCAAGACCCACGTGGGCCAAAACTTTGGAGTGAGCTAGCAGTGGCAGCTGCCATTTCACCTCCTGAGCACTGCCGAGGTGCCCTTGAGTTGCTCATTTGGGTTGCCTCTCTACCACTCATTATCTGCATACTTATGGGCACCTTGTGTGTGGGTGTGTGTATGTGTGTGTGTATTATATAGGCCTCTCCCTATATATACATACGTGTGTGATGAATATGAGAGTGGAAAACTAATTTCCCCAATGGGGGACAAACAAAGAATTGATTATTATGAGACAATTACAATTTCTCATAGTATTCCCTTGAGTCTTGAATAAAATAAAAATGCACACTCCTTTTTTTAAGACTTCATTTTAAGACTTCAAGTGGAGCTCTCTTTTCCTAAAAATTGTGTTGCTGTAGTTTTTATAGAGGCGGTAACAATGTCATTCTCAATTTGAAAACTTTGCATTATTAGTTCTCAGGTCACTAATAACTCTTAGCAAAGAGGTCAAACATTACAAAAAAAAAGTTCTACAGTAGTCTTCACTCACTGCTCTTCTGTAGATTCAGTCAACTTTCTTATTCAGTCAAGTTTTATCTGATGGGCTGCTGTACAGTATCTGCGCAGAGTTGCATTCCTAGTAACTATAGCGTCTGATTACATTGATAAGCCTAATGGCACATTAACATGCCCCTTGCATGTCCCATTTCCTGTTTTCATTACCATTCTATCACAGTTTTGCAAATCCCATTCAATATTTATGCATTAAATCACGTGGAGAAGAACATGAATGGTGACCAAAGCTTCTTTTCAGCTATTTATTGATAAAAGACTGTGAACAATCAAATTCGACTCTTTCCAAAGGTTGTTTATCTGCACCACACATCACCGGAGCTCTGTGCATAATACCATTAGGCACAAAGCATTGAGGGTTCACTGGTCCATCAGGAATAAACATGAGTCACATGTTTGCATCAAAAACAAATTACAGTGTTGGAGTGGAGGCTGATAACGGAAGAACAAAACATTAATTCTTCTTTATCACTTTCAATTAATATTGAAACATGCCAAAGAATTCAAAGTAGGTGATCTGTATGACATACAACTGTGAGCATTCATACCCACATGGCAGAGATTACATGTGACAGTTTTTACTTCACTATAATACCGTATATGGCTCGATGCTGCATTATATGGAAAGGATTATCATAGACTGCACAAAACATTTTTATTTTTGGTATTTTTGTTGAAGCATCATGGAAGAGGAAGGTTGAAAGAAATGTTCTCCATGACAACAGCTGGCTCACAAATTCCCAGTTTATTCTTGTAAACCCTATCAGAAAATATCATTAGATTTCTGAATGAATCACAGTCTTTATTCTTTCCTTCTCACATCAACATCACCAGATGATCAGTCATAATGCCATGTGTTTGTAGAAATGGTTGTTCCATCATTACCCTGTTCTCTTGTGCATGCTCAGGCAAGAGTTATTTTAAAATTAGCCACGACCTCTGGGTAACTGTTCAGTGAATGGAAGAAAGAGAAGCTAGGCATAAAGAATGACTCAGTCAAGGGTAAAAGAGGGAAATGAAAATTAAAATGACAAAAGGAAGGGAAATGAAGTCCAAGTTTTCTGGGTTCCTCAAATTAAATTTGTACCCAGTGCTGATGAATTATCTGTAAAGGTCTTATTCAAACTAAGTTTAAATATTAATAGCTGAATCCCTGATGATGCAGGACTCTAAAAATGGCTTCACACTAAGCACTTAGCATAATGTCAATTTTCTCAAAAAAAACAACACAAATCAACCAGTAATTTATGGATATACACTGATTACACCACCTCATGAAGACTAAAAAGACAAAAGAGAGACAAATGCACAATAGAGAAAACTAAAATGAAAGTCAGTGATGTGGTCCTGAAAAGCCGACATGGATATATGCAATATAAACAAAAAGGAACATGAAAGTAAATTAACTTTGTTATATTATCGGTCTGACTTCTGCTGGAAACACTTGAAATTAGACTTGAGCTCTGCTAAAAGAATTGAAAACCAGTCTGACATGAAGACAAACACTGTATCAGTTTGCACTCCCATTGACTCCATTAATCTTTTTACACTCACAAAAACCCTCAACTTTTCCATGTGACGCTTAACGTCAAAACCCAGTATTACGTAAATAACACTCAAACAAACTCACTGCACCCATCCTCAGACAAAGTTGGCGATTGTGGCGAAGACTCAGAAGGTTCAGTCAGAAGCAACAAATCAGATAAGAAACATTTTAGATACATTAAGAAGATAGGATCTAACTTTGCAACGGACAGCAATAAGCTGGCCAGTCACTGTCTGTTTGCCGGTATCTCTACTGCTCCTCTCCACGTATTCTAATTTCATTATTTTCATAAATAACTTTAAAGTTAGTTGATGTAGCCCAGTCATCTGGCTCTTTGTTTAACAAAACTTTTACTAAGCACATCATGAAAGTTTAAGCACCCTTTTACATATCTGCTAACTAGATAGCTTAGCCATGGCTTCTAACTCTTCCTCTCCTGCTCGCCCCATTTAGTTGCCCCCCAGCAGTTCTGGAGCAGCTGGGAAACCAGAAAGGGTGGCGACTGTCACAAAGAAGAGCAGTCCAAAACCAGACCCCATGACAGCACACCACCCACCTCTTCACATTTCCACTCAGCAACGCCCACTGAGAAGCAAACTCTGTTCACTCTCAACTCAATTTTGACAAGTATGAAACTAGACACACCACTGACTATCGGGTGCATCCATGGGGTTAGAGCAGGTGACGGCGAATCAAAGGGATTACAAAACGCCTGCTAAAAGAAAAATACACTATATTGAGAGTTAATTAAAAAAATGAACAAAAGAAGCAGAAAATAAATACAAAAAATAAAAAAATAAGTTAACTAATATTATAAGGATGTGTAGAAAGGAATATTACAGCAAAATATTATGTAATAACAAAAACAACATTAAAAGAATGTGGGACATATTAAACAGTATTATTAAAAATGGTACTAAACAACAGAGCTACCCTCAATATTTTGTTGAAAATAACATGAAAATTGATAATATGGATGATGTCAACAGTTTTAGCAGTTTTTTTGTAAATGTTGGACCAAAACTGGCAGATGAAATCCCAGATCCACGTTTAGATGAGAAGTAGAGTGACAACCTTACAGAAAGGAATCCCAGTTCAATGTTCCTCACAGCAGTGGAAGGAAAGGAAATAATAGATAATGTAAATAAATGTAAAGGTAAAATATCTATGGATTTAAATGAAATTGATATGACAGTTGTAAAAAAAGGTAATTGAGGGGATTTCAGAACCACTCACATACATCTGCAACTTATCATTCCAGACTGGTAAATTTCCTAACAGAATGAAAATAGCTACAGTTGTACCGCTGTATAAAACTGGGAATAGACACCACTTCACAAATTACAGGCCTGTTTCCTTGATTCCACAATTCTCCAAAATCCTATAAAAAATATTCAATAACAGACTAGATAAATTCATCAATAAGCATAAATTGCAGTATGGTTATAGAGCAAACAGTTCAATATCACTAGCATTGATAGAATCAATTGAGGAGATCACCAATGCCATAGATCATAAACTGCACTCTGTTGGCATATTCATAGATCTTAAAAAAGCATTTGACACAATCAATCATGAAATTTTAATCAATAAACTAGAGAGGTATGGGATCAGGGGGTTAGTACTGCACTGGGTGAAAAGTTATCTGAGCAACAGGAAACAATTTGTGAAGGTGGGTGAATATTGATCGTCATGCTTGGACATTGCTTGTGGTGTCCCCCAAGGGTCAGTGTTGGGTCCTAAACTGTTTATTCTTTATATAAATGATATATTAAATGTTTCAAAGGTATTAAAACTGGTATTATTTGCAGATGACACTAGCATTTTTTGTTGGGGGGGGGGGGGGGGGGGGGGGGGATTGCACAAACTACTGGGGAGGGTCACTGATGAATTACACAAATTAAAAATGTGGTTTGACAGGAACAAATTATCATTAAATCTAAGTAAGACCAAATTCATGATATTCAGCAACTGCAATAAGGAGATTAATGCATATGTACAGATAGATGGGGTGAATATTGAAAGGGTATATGAAAATAAATTTCTGGGGGTGATAATAGATGACAGAATTCATTGGAAAGCTCACATAAAATATATACAAAGTAAATTATCAAGAAGCATTTCAGTTCTGAACAAAGCCAAACAAATTCTGGACCACAGATCACTCCACATTCTCTACTGTTCTCTCATTTTACCATATTTACATTATTGTGCAGAGGTCTAGGGCAACACATATAAAAGTACAATAAATTCATTATCCATATTACAGAAAAGAGCCATAAGAATAATTGATAACGTCGGTTACAGAGATCACACAAATCCACTATTCTTAAAATCCAGAATATTAAAACTTACTGACATTATTCATTTTCAAACAGCACAACTCATGTACAAAGCAATACAAAAGACACTTCCTGGTAATATTCAAAAATGTTTTTCAATAGAGAAGGGAATTATCATCTGAGGGGGGAGCACAACTTAAAACATCAGAGGGCACGTACAACAATGAAAAGTTTTTGTGTTTCTGTTTGGGGAGTGAGGGTGTGAAAAAGGTTGGGTGTGGAGCTCAAGCAATGTCCAAGCATGATCCAGTTTAAAAAGCGCTACAAGCATATGGTTTTCATTGGGTACAGGGAAGGGGAGGGGGTCTAACAATCAGGTGTTTGTTTTTTTATTAATTCTATTTGTTACTTTCTTTTCTGTTTATTATCTTTTCTTGTATATATGTTTAAGACTTCATTTGTTTATTTATTTATTTTTGTACTATGCACTCTATTAATATATTTATTTATTTATTTATTCAGTTTATTTTTCTTCTTTCCAGACATGTTATTACAACATATTTCACTTTCATCAGTGCTAAAACATCATCAACAACATCCGAAAAGAAAAAAAAAGGGTGAACGGGTAGAAGCCATTGGCTTGTAGGATTCCCGTCCCCTAAATCATCAACAAAACATCTCTGTCATTAGAATATGTAATCAACAAACTCAGATATTAAAAGTTTTCAACCAGCTCATACATTGAATTTTGACAGACGTTCATACCCTTGTCCGTCTTTATTGCTCATATTTCACCAACTCCTGTGCACTCCTGATCACCATTGTTTTCATCTGGTTCGAAGAAAGCCCCTTTGTTCTGATGAAGATCCTGAAGTTGTTCGTCCAGGAGTGGTCGATCAGCCCATTGTTTTTCAGTTGTCGAGCTTTTTTAGCAATATCAGCATTCTTTTTAGTGAGATTCTCATTAATGTAGACATTTTTTCCTTTCAGTTTGAAGCCTTGTTTCAGAAGAGCAATCTTGTGTTTACGATTGTTGAATTTTATCAGCACTGCAGGTGGTCTCCTACCTCCAGATGGTAATGGGTGACAAGTCTCAATCTGGTCCGGCTCGATGTTAATTTCCAGGTTCCTCAGTTGAGAAATCAACTGTTGTTTCACCGACTCAAAATCAGTGCTGTGTTCAGTTTCCACTCCTCTGGTCACGGCATGAGCATAATTTCTCGGCTTAAGTTTGATGCTGGTGATGATCACATCGTTTATTCGAATGCTTTGTTCGGATTCCTCCATTCTTTGTTGTCCTTGCTCCGCTCCTTTCTGCATTTTTTCCATGTCATCCTCCACTTTCTGCATGCGGTTATTTAACGGTTTCAGATTTTCTTCCAGCGTCTTATCAAGTTCCCTGTTGAACTTTTCGAAGTCACTCCTTAGCATCACAGTTCTCTGTAGCTCATCCATCCCAGAGGACAGCCGTTCAAGGGTTTCTTTCATATTTTTATTCTCATGTTTATTCTCAGACTCCTCCGATTTCCCTTTTCCTTTCGGCATTTTGAAGGAGTCAGTGAGAGTTAATGAGTGTTTATCCAACACGAGTTCGAGAGAGATAGCAAAGTTAGCAACGAGAGACAGAAGAAAAGACGTCTGCTCACATTGAAAGCCAGAAGTAATCATAAAATATATATAAGTAGGGAATTCAAGCTAATAGAGAAGTGAAGAAGGGTAGGATTAAATAAGCTTATGCTTCCTCCTACTCCTTTTCAGGCACGTTTTGTGTATTATTATTATTATTTTTGTCTTGATTATTGTTTTTATTCTGCACACATGTTCGACATAAAGCATTCATTCATTCAAACTGAAATGTTGAAATTTTGTAAGATCATAATTCATGCCAGTGTCAATGACGCCTATCAGTCAGAGGGCAGTAAAACTTTACACTGAGCAGATGTGTAGCTATGCCAAAACAATGACAGCCTCTGGAATTTTCTCTAGACCCCTCCCCAATTTGACCAGTGATGATACGTCTGGCCTCCTGTCTGGACATGAGATGGTGTCCAGCCCATGGATCGGACTTTGATGATTAACTGGTAAACTTTCTGGGGTTCTGGGGCTTTCTGGGGACCTGTTTTGATTAGGAGAGACAACATTCATCCAATGTTGGATGGGCAGCTCTCATTTTCAGCAATCTAGCCAAATTTATTTTTGTTTCCATAAACCTTTTCAACCCAGAGCTGAGGCCAAGAGACAGAGTTGCAGTCCTACGCACATCATAAATTTATGAAATCTAAATTGATTAAATCTAATGTACAGAATGACAGAATATCACACAGAAAAGCAGTATCTACAAATATCGGGGACATTAAATATGAGACTCTTGAATACTAGATCTCCATCATCCAAAGCTCTGACAGTAAGTGAGCTGATATCAGATCAGCATATTGATCTATTCTGTTTTACATAAACTTGGCTCTCTCATGATGAAGATGTTTAGTTTAATTGATTCGACTCCACCCAGTCATACAGTGCCCTGATCAGTGCCCTGATCCCTGGAGATACTGAAAGAGGAGGGTGTGTTGCTGTGATTTATGACTCAGCTCTAATTAATCCTCAACCTAAATTAAACTATGTCAATTGAAAACTTGACTCTTTGTCTGCCTCATTTATCCCAGGGAGCAGTGCAACCTTTTTTTTTTTTTTTAATTTTCTATACTGGAATGATCCCCTAGGGGAAATTAATAGCACACTCTAGTGTTCGTTATGTTCATAACTTTTATGGACAGAATTTCTAGGCGCAGCCAAGGCGTTGCGGGTGTCCGGTTTGGTGGCCTCAGTATTGCGTCTCTGCTTTTTGCGGATGACGTGGTGCTGTTGGCTTCATCAAGCCGTGATCTCCAACTCTCACTGGAACGGTTCACAGCCGAGTGTGAAGCGGTTGGGATGAGAATCAGCACCTCCAAATCTAAGACCATGGTCCTCAGTCGGAAAAGGGTGGAGTGCCCTCTCCGGGTTGGGGATGAGATCGTCCTGTGGAGGAGTTCAAGTATCTCCGGGTCTCGTTCACGAGTGAGGGTACGATGGAACGGGAGATCGACAGGCGGATCGGTGCAGTGATGCGGACTCTGTATCGGTCCGTCGTGGTGAAGAAGGAACTGAGCCGAAAGGCAAAGCTCTTGATTTACCGGTCGATCTACGTTCCTGCCCTCACCTATGGTCACGAGCTGTGGGTCGTGACCGAAAGAACGAGATCCCGGATACAAGCGGCCGAAATGAGTTTCCTCCGCAGGGTGTCCGGGCTCTCCCTTAGAGATAGGGTGAGAAGTTCGGTCATCCGGGAGGGACTCAGAGTCGAGCCGCTGCTCCTCCGCATCGAGAGGAGCCAGATGAGGTGGCTCGGGCATCTGGTCAGGATGCCTCCTGGACGCCTCCCTGGTGAGGTGTTCCGGGTACGTCCTACCGGGAGGAGGCCCCGGGGACGACCCAGGACACGCTGGAGAGACTATGTCTCCCGGCTGGCCTGGGAACGCCTTGGGATTCTCCCGGAGGAGGTGGACGAAGTGGCTAGGGAGAGGGAAGTCTGGGCTTCCCTGCTCAAGCTGCTGCCCCCAGATAAGCGGAAGAGAAGGGATGGACTCTAGTGTTCGTAAGTCACACATGTAACACACACACACGCAGCCTGTATGCATGCAGTGGGAGGTAGAGTGGCGGACAGCTCCTGCTTGGTGCGCCCTAATGAGCAACTTGTAAAGGGGGACGGCACCTTGCTCAAGAGCGCCTCGGCAGTGCTCGGGAGGTGAGCTGACACCTGTCATTGTCAGCTCACACTCCGGGTGGCTGGGTGAGAGTGGGAATCGAGCCGCAGATATGGGGAACATTGAACGACTCGCTCTACCAACTGAGCCACTGCTGCCGCTTGCACACTGCCTGGCCAAAAAAAAAGTCACACTCTCTAATATTTCGTGGGACTGCCTGTAGCTTTGATTGCGGTGCGCAATTGATGCAGCATTGTTTCGACAACCTCGTACAACGTCACAGCATTTATTTCTGTCCAGAATTGCATTAATTTTTGGCCGAGTTCTTGTATTGACGACAGGACTCAAACCACTCTGCAAGGTCTTCTCCAGCACATCCCATAGACTTTGAATGGGGTTAAGCTCAGGACTGTGGGGGCCAATTGATGTGTCAAAATCACGCTCCCTGGACCACTCTTTCACGATTATTCATTCATTTTTTCAACCCGCTTAATCCGCTTACGCAGGTTGCAGGGAAGCCGATGCCTATCCCGGCAGTCTCAGGGCGTGAGGCGAGGGACACTCTGGGCACGACGCCAGTGTACCGCGGAGCCACATAGAAATAAACAATCACTCACACACGGTCAATTTGGGACCGGCCAATTAACCTGAAGCTCATGCTTTTGGAGGTGGGAGGAAGCTGGAGAACCCGGAGAGAACCCACGCAGACACAGGGAGAACATGCGAACTCCGCCCAGAGCGGGACTCGAACCCGGGTCCGCCGTGTTGTGAGGTGACAGCGCTAACCACTGCGCCACCGTGCCGCCGATCTTTCACGATTAGAGTCCGATAAATTTTGGCATTGTTGTCCTGGAATATGATCGTGCCATCCGGGAAAAAAAATCCATTTATGGTATTGCCTGGTCATTCAGTACATTCAGATACTCAGCTGACTTAATTTTTTTGCTGAATACTATTGCTGAGACTAGACTTGACCAACCGAAGCAACCCCTGATCATAACATGGAATTTGCTTATTGAAACCCAAACAGTGACTTTTTTTTTGGCCGGGCAGTGTATAAACCTGTCCTGTTTGTAATAGTTTACCACACCCACTCCAGCCCATATGTGAATTTCCCTGAGAATTTTTAGGTTTCCGCTTAGATTTATTTTTAAAAAAACACAAAACAAACATTGTAGATTATTTCAATACTCATATGGATGTTGCTGACGATCACCTTGGTTCTGCATTTATGCCCATAGGCTTCTGTCAGAATTTACATAAAGCTACTTATTGATCACACTCTGGATGTTTTGCTGAGATAATTGCTGACAAAATAGTTGATCACATTATTTTTTCCACATAATCACTTTTTATCTGATCACATCTTGATAACATTTAAAATTTCAACACATGAAATCACTATGACAAGAAAAAACTTGAATTCAAGATCGGTAACAGATGATACTATAGTTAAATTCACAGAGCCAATGCCATCAGCTATGGATTCAAAGCCCTGGAATTCTATAATAGAAGATTATTTAATAAACTTAGTCCTTCCAAAGTTAACATTTTGTAGATAGCCTCAGAATCAATAAGGATCACTCTAGACCCCATTGCTCCTCTAAAAAAGATGGTTGTTAGGCAAAGTAATTTAGAATGAAGGTACAGTCTTCAAGCTCGCTAACTGAAACAGTTCATAGACTAGATAGGAAATGACACTCAACCAAATTAGAGGAGTAATTATTATTGTGGATGGATGACCTCACAACACACAAGAAGGCCCTAATAGAGAACAATAAGGGGCGGCACAGTGGCGCAGTGGGTAGCGCTTTCGCCGCACAACAGGGCAGGTCCGGGTTCGAGTCCCGCTCTGTGCGGAGTTTGCATGTTCTCCCCGTGTCTGCGTGGGTTCTCTCCGGGTTCTCCAGCTTCCTCCCACCTCCAAAAACATGCGCTTCAGGTTAATTGGCCGGTCCCAAATTGCCCGTGGGGATGAGTGTGTGTGTGTGAGTGGTTGTCCGTCTTTGTGTGTGGCTCCGTGGCGCACTGGCGTTGTGCCCGGAGTGTCCTCCGCCTCACGCCCTATGCCAGCTGGGATAGGCTCCAGCTCCTTGTGACCCGCTACGGCGGACAAAGCGGTAGAAAATGAATGAATGAATAAGAAAAACCCCAGATGATCTTCTGTCTAATTTCAAACACACCTTTGAAGATGAAAGAAATGCTCAACACGTGCTACAAACTACCAAGATGATTGTGTCAGAGGGAGCAATGCACCTTTTCACATGCTCTCTGTCACATGACCTCATGTACAGACATCTCACGTAAACACGAAAGACACAACATCAACATAAAAGTAAAAAAAAGCAAAACCATGGATTACAAAATTGAAGTAAAACATAAAAAGACAAGTATGAGAGAATGTATTAGATATACTTTCTCAGAGGAAAACAGGAATGAAGGAAATTCACGGACCCCAAAATCCATTTAAAAGGAGGTTGTCATGGTTCTGTTCTTTTTGAATTCTCGGCAGGTCTATTTCTGTGTTAAGCTCGTTTTCTCCTGTCATGTCAGGCTGTGGCAGGGGGTGTGGCTGGCACCTAGCAGCTTACGTGGCACACCAGTTCCTACTCTGCTCATCAGCCTCTTCTCAAAAGATCTGGTCCTCTCCTAAGAGGGTGCCAGATAATTACATTCTGTTTCAGTGATGCAAGTGCTGTTAGTTTTCTCTCAACTTCTTGTTCATTGTAATTTGTGGATTTTGTCCTGCTTCTGCTCCGGGTCCTGTTTTTCCAGCCACCGTACCCAGCCAGCCAGGTACTCAAGAGTTTTAGGTTCATTTAGATAGGTAGATAGATGTATACCGTATTAATCTCAGAAGAAATTGCACAAGGGAGTTTCTCCACCAGTGCTCACTTGTCTTTGGTCAACAGCCTTTAACTTATGTTTCAGATACCTCAAGAGTAGAGTTTTTAATCTGATAAAGCATCTGCTTGGGCTGTAGCTATGACTAACAGTAATTTTGCAATAATTATATGTTCACTGGTGAGATGCTGAAGGTTTTTGACCATCCATTACAAGGAAAGTAACTGGCTCCTTTCTCTGCGCCAGGGCTCAGACCCTGTTTCTTTGTACTCAAGTGACTTCCGCATTCTCGCAGCCGAGTGTGGGTAGAATGAGAGTGCATTACAAGGGATTTTTCTTTGCGGGCTAAGTGAGGAATTAAGGGATGAATTAGCCGCTCGGGATGAGACCTCATTCTTAGATGAGTTCATTTCACTTGCTATACACTTAGATAACTGGCTCCGTGAGAGACACAGGGAAAGAGCAGCCAGGTAAAGCAGTCCAGTTCCTCTCTCTCGGCCCAGGCCACCTCCCTTCAGAGTATTCCACCACTGGTTTCGTCAACTTCCAGTGCCGAGGAGCACATGCAGCTGGGGAGGTTGAGACTAACTCCTGCAGAGCGTCAGCGTCGCTTTCAACAGAAGCTCTGCATTTACTATGGTAAGGTGGGTCACGTGAGTTAATTGCCCCGCCTTGCCAAAAGGAGCAGGCTCATCAGCGTCAGGAGGGGCACTGGTGAGCCATACGTCTGCTGAGTCACCGTCATCTAACCGTATTATACTTAAAAGTACTGTGTCCTGGGAAAAACCCTCTTTCCCTCTGCAAGTTTAAGTGGATTGTGGTTCAGACGAAAACTTTATTGACAATGATTCTATCTCTAGCAAGGATTGCGCCACATCTCTTCTGCCCCTCACAGACCTTATGATTGCGCGATAGACTTGCTCCCTGGTGCCCCTTAGTCGTTGAGTAAGCTGTTTAACCTATCTAGACCTGAAAGAGAGGCTATGGAAACCTGTATTACTGACTTACTTGCTGCTGGACTCATTCATCCCTCATTATCACAGATGGGGGCAGGACTATTTTTCATGGAGAAGGATAAGACTCTTCGGCCCTGTATTGATTATAGGGGCCTGAACGACATTAGAATTAAGAACAAGTATCCCCTTCCCCTCATTGATTTGGCCTTTGGCACTCTCCACCAAGCGACCATCTTTTCCAAGTTGGACCTTCGGAACGCCTATGACTTCGTTTAAATCAGGGATGGGGACGAGTGGAAGACTGCATTTAACACTCCTTTGGGTCACTTTGAGTACTTGGTCATGACATTCAAACTCACAAATGCCTCAGGTGTTTTTCAGGCACTGATAAATGATGTCCGATGTGACATGCTTAATGAGTTTGTGTTTGTGTACCTGATATTTTCATTTTTTCCTGCACTCCTCAAGAACATGTACAGCACGTCAGATTGGTTCTACAGTGACTGTTAGAGAATAGACTCTTTGTTAAGCCAGAGAAGTGTGAATTTCATGTTAACTCTGTCAGCTTTTTAGGTTTTGTGGTGAAGGTGCAAATCAGAACCGACCCTGCAGTGGACAAATGGCCCACTCCGACAACCCGAAAGCACCTTCAAAGGTTTTTAGGGTTTGCCAATTTCTACCGTAGGTTCATTCGGGATTACAGTAAGGTTGCTACCCCACTAACCAGACTTGCATCCACCAAGGTTCCCTTTGATTGGTCCCCTGCAGCTGAGGCTGCTTTTAAAAAAGTTGAAGTGTCTGTTTTCCTCTGCTCCTGTTTTGTCTCACCCTGATCCTGCAGTTCAGTTTGTGGTTGAAGTGGATGCCTCTGATTCAGGGGTGGGGGCGGTCCTCTCCCAGCGCTCCAGCTTAGACCAGAAGGTGCATCCCTGTGCGTTCTTCTCCCGTCGGCTATCCCCAGCAAAGACGAATTACGATGTGGGGAACCGGGAGCTGCTGACAGTGGTCTTAGCCCTTCGGGAGTGGAGGCACTGGTTGGAGGGCTCTTCTCAACCATTTGTGGTATGGACCTACCATAAAAACTTATCCTATCTTCGTTCCGCTCGCGGACTCAACTCTTGTAAGGCCCGGTGGGCCCTGTTTCTTGGCCGCTTCAATTTTACCCTCACCTACCGGCCTGGGTCTCGGAATATCAAACCAGATGCACTGTCACATCAGTTTGCACCTTCAGGAGAGGATTCTTTCGAGGAAACTATCCTGCCCTCTTCCTGTGTGTTGGGAGCAGCTAGGTGGGATATTGAGAGACTGGTTCAGGAGGCACAAGAGAGTAATCCGATGCCTGAGAGCTGTCCACCAGATCGGCTGTTCGTACCGCTATCTCACCGAACTCTGGTGTTCCAGTGGGGACATGACACTAAGGTTGGATGCCATTCGGGGTTTCATCGGACTCTGGCCCTAAACAGTGCTTCTGGAGGCCATCAATGGGAGCGGACATTAAGGAGTATGTTTCCGCCTGTCCTGTCTGTGCCCGCAATAAGGCATGTCGCTGTGCTCCTGCTGGCTTCCTTTGCCCCCTGCCTATTCCCCATAGACCTTGGTCGCACATAGCAATGGATTTCGTCACTGGCCTGCCTCCATCAGAGGGAAATATGACCATATTGACTATTGTTGACCGCTTTTCCAAGACTGTGCATTTTATTCCTTTGCCTAAGTTACCTTCTGCTTTGGAAACTGCTACTCTGCTTATTCAGCATGTGTCTAGGTTACATGGCATTCCCCAAGACATTGTTTCTGACAGAGGTCCACAGTTCTCCTCCCAGGTTTGGAAGACTTTCTGTGAGGCATTGGGGGCGTCGGCCAGAATGTCATCCGGTTACCACCAACAGACCAAAGGCCAGACAGAGCGAGCGAATCAGGACTTGGAAGCGGCTCTTCGTTGTGTGGCATCTCAGAACCCTGTTTCCTGGTCGACCCATCTTCCCTGGGCCGAGTATGCCCACAATTCCCTAGTGTGTTCCGTCACTGGTGTATGTCCCCGTTTATGGCCTCTAATGGTTTTCAGCCCCGACTTTTCCCAGCTCAGGAGACTGACGTGGTAGTCCCATCAGTACAGGAGCAGGAGAACTGCCCTCTGGTGTGCTCGTCGGGTCTGGCGTGAAGCCCGAGCAGCTCTCATCCAGATAGCTGCTTGAAATCAGTGGTTGGCAGTCTGTCACCGTACACCAGCTCCCAATAATCAGCCTGGTCAGGAGGTTTGGCTGTCCTCTCGAGACCTTCCACTTCAAGTGTAATCCAAGAAACTGGCTAACAGGTACATTGGCCCATATGAGTAGAGTAGGACTTTATTCATCCCTTTAGGAGGTTCCATCAGAGAAATTAATTCCTCCGTCACATTACACACAGCACAGTGAGTACACTGAAAGAAAATACACACAGAAAGTAATGCCAACACCAAATAGAAAGAGTAATAAATAAATAAATAACCCACCAGACAGAGAGAATATAAATAATAATAACCCACTAAATAAAGAGAATATACAAGTACAGAGACATAAATGGCCTAAGGAATAAAGGGCATGAATAAATAGACATGGACAGGCATGTGTGTGCATTGATTACATTGTTTGGTAAATTTTATTTATTTTTTTTTTGTCATCCCTCCGCCCTGGTGTTGACTCACTTTTTCTCCACCTCCCCCAGAGAGGAGTTGAGCAATTTAATGGCTCCGGGGATGAAGGAGTTCTTCAGTCTGTTGGTCCTGCATGTTGGGAGGCGCAGCCTCTGGCTGCTCAGGCTTCTCAGGCTCCTCTGGTTGTTGGTAACAGTGTGCAGAGGGTGGCTGACATTGTCCATGATGTCCAGCAGTTTTTCCAATGTTTTCTTCTCTGCCACCGTTGCTAGAGGGTCCAGCTTCATCCCGACCACAGAGCCGGCCTGCCTGATCAGCTTTTCCAGCCTGGAGAGATCTGCCTTGGTCACACTCCCTCCCCAACACATCACAGCATAAGACAGGACGCTGGCAACCACAGACTGATAGAATATCCACAAGAGCTTCCTGCAGATGTTGAATGCCCTCAGCCTCCTAAGAAAGTACATCCTGCTCTGTGCTTTCTTATACAGCTGCCTCGTGTTGCTGGTCCAGTCTAGCTTGTTGTCTAGCCACAGCCCAAGATATTTATAGGTCTGAACAATCTCCACCTCCTCCGTTCCTACTAGAACTGGTCTAGGTTGGCGTCTGCCCCTTCTGAAGTAAATGACCAGCTCTTTCGTTTTGGAGGTGTTGAGCTGCAGACTGTAGCTGTGACACCAGTCAACAAAGTCCTTCACCACGCATCTATACTCCTCCTCCTCATTGTCCCAGATACATCCCACAATGGCTGTGTCATCTGCGAACTTCTGGATGTGACACAGTTCTGTGTTGTAGCAGAGGTCTGCCGTGTACAGGGTCAAGAGGATTGGGGACAGGACAGTCCCCTGTGGAGCACCGATGCAGCTGACCACAGTATCAGACGTGGCATCCTTTAGCCTAACGAACTGTGGTCTGTTGGTGAGGTAGTCATGGATCCAGGCAACCAGGGCGGCGTCCACTCGCATTTGTGAGAGTTTGTCCTGCAGTATACAGGGCTGGATGGTATTAAAGGCACTTGAAAAATCCAGAAAAAGGATCCTCACAGTGCCACTTTCCCTGTCCAGATGCGAATGGGCTCCACGCCTACTTTTTCCCGGTAGGCAAACTGTAGGGAGTCCCCGGCATGTTGCACCTGTGGCCTGAGGAGATTGAGGAAGAGCCGCTCCAGAGTCTTCATCAGATGCGATGCAAGCGCCACCGGTCGGAAGTCGTTCAGCTCGCTGGGCCGGTTCTTTTTAGGAACTGGAACTGCCCTCCGGCTGAACCCCCTCCACCCCCCGGATCATCGTTGAGCACCCTGCTTTCACTGTCCGGCAACTGTTGGATGTACGGAGACGGGATAGAGGCTTTCAGTACTTGGTGGATTGGGTGGGGTATGGTCCAGAGGAGCGTTCAAGGATCTCTCTTTCCCTTATTGTGGACAATGATTTCCTGAGAGACTTGTCCGTTCGTTTCTCTGACAAGTCTGCTAGGCCGCCAGGAGGCGTCCGTTGAGGTGGGGGTACTGTCATGGTTCTGTTCTTTTTAAATTCTCAGCAGGTCTGTTTCTGTGTTAAGCTTGTTTTCTCCTGTCAGGTCAGGCTGTGGCAGGGGGTGTGGATGGCGCCTAGCAGCTTACGTGGCACACCAGTTCCTACTCTGCTCATCAGCCTCTTCTCAAAAGGCCTGGTCCTCTCCTGAGAAGGTCCTCTTCTTTTCCTTTCGGCTTTTCCCTTCAGGTGTTGCCACAACGAATCAGTTGCCTCCATCTAACCCTCTAACCCTGTTTTCTGCATCCACTTCTCTCACACCAACTACCTTCATCTCCTCTTTCACTACATCCATAAACCTCCTCTTTGGTACTCCTCTAGGCCTCCTGCCTGGCAGTTCAAAACTCAGCATCCTTCCACCAATATATTCACTATCTCCCCTCTGGACATGTCCAAACCATCTCAGTCTGGCCTCTCTGACTTTATCTCCAAAACCTCTAACACAGTGGTTCTTAACATGGGTTTGATCGAACACTGGGGGTTCGGTGATTCGGTCTCAGGGGTTCGGCAGAGATGGAAATCAAGACGAAACACCCGACATGATGTGTCGGATGTTTTTGCTGAACATACACGAATCAGTGTACGTTTGACATCGTGTCAATTCGTGATGACACCCCCCCCTTAGCTATCACTGGCTACAGTTGATCACGCTACATCGATTAGTCTACCTGTGCTACAGGGGAATTTGCGCACTCAGTAGTCGATTTATGCCTGTCATGATGGTACGTCATCTGATTGCTTTCTTAATATTTTAATTCATATTAACTATGTTGAGCAAAAAAAGAACGCGGTCGGACGAATATGTGCAACGTGAATTTACATGTACTGTATAATGGAACGTGATGGGAGTATGTGTACTGCATGATTTGTAATGTCAAGTTGAGGAACTCTAATCTCGCACTGGCAAAAATAAAGGAACACTTCCTTAAGCTGCATGGAAAACAATAGAAACAGACTTTGCTGTGAAAATGACATAAGAGTAGCACTTGCCAAGGTGAAGCCACGCATATCTGAACTGGTCTCTCAATAACAATAGCAGAAGTCACACTGATTCATGCACTGTCCTGGTTTTGTTCTTGGTGACATTAAAAGGTGACACAATTCATTAAATACACCAGTAAAACATATACACATGTCTTAAATTTTAATTTTATTTTTTTCTAAAGAAGGGTTCAGTGAGTGAGCATATGAAACCGGCAGGGTTCGGCACCTCCAACAAGGTTAAGAACCACTGCTCTAACATGTGCTGTCCCTGTGATGAACTCATTCCGATCCTATCCATCCTGATCACTCCCAAAAGGAAACCTCAGCGTCTTCATCTCTGCTACCTTCAGCTCTGCCTCCTGTCTTTTTCTCAGTGACACTGTCTCTAGACCAAACAACATCGCTGGACTCACCAGTTTTGTATTTAGCTGAAACTCTTCTATCACATATCACACCTGAGTCTTTTCTCCACCCGTTCCATCCTGCTTGTACATGCTTCTTCACCTCTTTTCCACACTCTCCATTGCTCTGGATTGTTGACCCTAAGTACTTAAAATCCTCCACCTTCTTGATCTCTTCTCCCTGCAACCTCACTCTTCCACTTGGGTCTCATTCACACACATGTACTCTGTCTTACTGCAGCTAACCTGCATTCCTCTCCTTTCCAGGAGAACTCTCCACCTATCTAATTTCTCCTCCACCTGTTCCCTGCTCTCACTACAAATCACAATGTCATCTGCAAACATCATAGACCATGGAGATTCCTGTCTAACCTCGTCTGTCAGCCTGTCCATCACCATAGCAAACAAGAAGGGGCTCAGAGCTGATCCCTGATGCAGTCCCACCTCCACCTTGAACTCCTCTGTTACACGTACAGCACACTTCACCACTGCCTTACAGTCCTCATACATGTCCTGCACCGTTCCAGACTCCACTCCACCACTCCAGACTTCCTCATACAATACCACAGTTCCTCTGTGGGCACCCTGTCATAAGCTTTCTCCAGATCTACAAAAACACAATGTAGCTCCCTCTGGCCTTCTCTGTACTTTTCTATCAACATTGTCAAAGCACATACTGCATGTGTAGTACTCTTTTTTCAGGGCTTTGAACCAGAATTTTTTGCCAATCGGTTCGTTCCGAACAGAAACGGATTTATAACGTTTCCGGTTTAGCGTTCCCACCATAAACTGACGTTCCTGAACCGGTTATAACAAAAAAATAAAGTTCCTGAACCAGTTAATAACGTTCCTTGTAAATATAAATATGTAGGTGCCGTATTTTGTGCACAATAAGACGGAATTAAAAGCCTTAAAATTTCTCAGAAATACACGCTGCGCCTTTTAACATTAAGCGTCTTATGTGTACACTGAGTTCCAAAATCTGTAAAAATCTTTTTGTGTGACTTTAGTCAGCACTTAACCAGATCGGCCATTGTCCACAGACATAGGACGTATTACGTCACTACGTACGCCGGCAGCGATAGAACAATTAGAGAACGTGACGCAAGGCTACGACCGGCACACCTCTGGTAGGTACTGGTATACAGTACAGTGTATGCCGGTACTGTACCGCAGGTATGCTGCATAACCGCATTTGTTTGGCTAAAGACCCCCGACAACGGCGTCAGCGAAGAGACATGCTTACGACGCAACATGTAAACTCCAGGCTATCAGTTCCGCGGTTGTTCCAGTTCACGTAAAGAGACCGGGTGGCTTTTTTCACGCTTGGCCATCTCTCTTGATCTGTGACTCCATGCATGCCCATACCACCTCTTCTGTAAAAAACCACGTCAAGCGGCTGAATTCGGAGCTTGCCATCATCCTGGGAGGATTAACGAAAGAGCTCTAACCGCTGGACACAGAGCCTTTAAAGTTAAGCTGCTGTGGAGGGATGGATGAGACGGTGAACACACGTTTACCAGGACTGGGAGGCAGGGCCGAGCGAGTTACACCGCGAGTTACACCCCCACAATATGTTTGTGGATTGCGGATGCCTGGACTAATGTGTCTGCTTCGACTTTTGTCCGATGTTTCGCAAAACCTGGCATCATTACCGGACAGCCACCCGGAAACGTGACGGTCAGCGATAGTGAAATTGCCGAGCTATTCAATGCAGACCGAAGATGAGGACTTCGAAGGATTTAGCACAGATTTATCAAAAAATAAAGAAATAAAAACATATTTAAAAAATAATGTTGGTGTATTTTTTGAAATTTAAATACATAGTACAACACAGTTCAACCACAGTCACCTTTTTGATTCCGTTAGCAACCATTGGTGCGCCATGTGTCCGGTTAAAGCACAAAAATAAACTCCGTTATTTAGACTGCGCCTCTTTGTACACTGAGCTGAATGGCGCACAAAATACGGTAACTTAAGGACTTTTAAATTGGCAACTAAAGCAATTATTTTATATACTATATACTATAATTATAGATTTATCCCTACCCTACAGTAAACAGTACCACAGCACTACACCACTGCTTTATGCAAGTTATATCACTATAGTTAAGGCTCATGCCTCCTACGTAGACACTACATGAAATAAGACAAGAATAACTTCTGCCATGTCATTTATTGCTGAACTACAGATCTTCATTGTGCTTCTCCCATAGCTCAGTATTGCAGCAAAGCGCTGGCAGTACGGGGACACACTGCTCTGAAAATGACTGCAGCCAACGAGTTAATGTCTAAATCATTCATTTTTAAGATTGACATACTGCAGTGTTTACCTGTTATGATTAAATTGTGACTGGGAGACTGCCCTTTTCTTAACTGCTGCTGATAGCTGCTACTTCTCTCTGCTCTCATCCCACGTCCAGTGAATGACAGGAAGTCCAAAACAGCCACCTCTTCCTGGTCCAAAAACAGCCACCTCTTCTAGTCTTTGTTCTCTCATTTTACTCGTTCATCAATTCTTCAAAGTACTCTTTCCATCTTCCCATCACACTATTGGCACCTGTCAATAGACTTCCATCCCTATCCTTAATCACCCAAACCTGCTGCACATCCTTCCCATCTCTGTCTCTCTGTCTTACCAACCTGTATAGATCAGTCTCTCCCTCCTTACTGTCCAACCTAGCATACAAGTCATCATAAGCCCATTGTTTTGTTTGGCCTTTGCTACCTCTACCTTCACCTTACGCTGCATCTCCCTGTACTCCTGTCTACTCTCCTCAGTCCTCTCAGCAACCCATTTCTTCTTAGCTAACCTTTCTCTGTATACACTCCTGCACCTCCTCATTCCACCACCAAGTTTCTTTATCTACTTTCCTTCCAGATGACACACCAACTACTCTCCTACCTGTCTCCTGTTTTACATTAGCCGTAGTTGTCCAGTCATCTGGAAGCACCTCCTGACCACCCAGAGCCTGTCTTAACTCCTTCCTAAAAGTCATGCAACACTCCTCCTTTTTCAGCTTCCACCATTTCATCCTCTGCTCTGCATTTGCCCTCTTCATCTTCCTCATCACCAGAGTCATCTTACACACCACCATCCTATGCTGTTTGGCTACACTCTCGCCTACCACTAATTTGCAGTCACTGATCTCCTTCAGATTACGTCGTTTACACAAGATGTAGTCTATCTGTGTGCTTCTACCACCACTCTTATAGGTCACCCTATGTTCCTGCCTCTTCTGGAAGAAAGTATTCACTATAGCCATTTCCATCCTTTTTGCAAAGTCAACCACCATCTGTCCTTCTGCATTCCTTTCCTGGATACCAGACCTGCCCATCACCTCCTCATCACCTGTTTCTTGAACCAACATGTCCATTGAAGTCTGCATCAATGACAACTGTCTCACTTCTAGGTATGCTCTGTATCACTTCATCAAAGTCCAACCAGAATTTCTCCTTCTCCTCCAGCTCACATCCTATCTGTGGAGCATACCCACTAACAACGTTGAACATCACACCTTCGATTTCTAGTTTCAGACTCATCACTCTATCTGTCGCTCTTTTTTACCTCCAGGACATTCCTAACAAACTCCTCCTTCAAGATAACTCCTGCTCCTTTTCTCTTCCCAAATACAACATGATAGAACAACTTGAACCCTGCTCCTAAACTTCTAGCCTTGCTACCTTTCCACCTGGTCTCCTGGACACACAGTATGTCTGCCTTCCTCCTCTGCATCATGTCAACCAACTCTCTACCTTTTCCTGTCATAGTCCCAACATTCAATGTCCCTACTGTCAGTCCTATACTCTTGGCGTTCCTCTTCTCTCTCTTCCTACGAACACACTTTCCTCCTCTCCTTCTTCGACCAACAGTCGTCCAATTTCCACCAGCACCCTGTAGGTCAATAGCACCGATGGCGGTCATTGTTAACCCAGGCCTTGACCGATCTGGTATGGAAGTCATAGGCTTGATTTGCTTGTTTGATTTGGCAAAAGTTTTACGTTGGATGCCCTTCCTGACACAACCCTCCGTATTTATCCGGGCTTGTGACCGGCACAATAAGACACTGGCTTGTGCCCTCTTGCGGCTACATTGAGAGGGTGCCGTCCTGTTTCAGTGATGCAAGTGCCGTTAGTTTTCTCTCAACTGTCTGTTCTTTCTAATTTGTGGATTTTGTCGTGTTCTTTTGCTTAGCTGCTTTTGGTTCGCTTTGCTCACTTGAGTTTTCAGCCTGAGCAATGAACTATATATTTTTTACTTTTTGTTTCAGTCTCCTTGGGGTGCTACTCTTATTGAACAATCTATAACAGAGGTGATACAGTTTGGTAACACCTCCAGGAAGCCAGAGGGTAAACAGGGTGAAGTGTCAAAAATGTAAATCTGTTGTTGGGATGGGTTTCCATGGGTATATAAAAGGAAATGCTTTTACAGCTGCAGGAGTAATGCTCTCAAAGCGATGCATTCCACACCAGTTTGCATTAGAGACATGCTTGATCACACCTTGACCATAATTCATAATTCTTAAGAGAATTAGCAAATTTCATTTTAGCAGAAACAATTTCCCTGATACTAGGGATTTAGACAAGAGATGATCACATGACCAAAATGCATAACTAAATGTTTCCATTAGAAGTCTGATGAATGATTCTACATTTACATGAAAAAAGTTAAGGCACATTGCATTCTGTGAGAGCTGACCTGTAAAAACGTGGGAAAAATATATTCACAGAATTCTGCAGTAATACTTTTCTATTAAAAAAACACAAAAACAATGACTGAAAGAAATGGTTGGACACTCCCCTTGCCAGTTCAGACTGACGCCAAGAAAAAAAGACGAAAAAAAACCCTACCAGCAAACCAAACATCATTTTATTAACCTGTGCATGATTCTCCCTGTTCATGTAGTATAAACAAGGACCTAACTGCAACACAGCCAACTAAACCAGACCAAGTCAAACACTGTTCCCTAACTTGCAGTTGTAATGTTGTAACATGTAATATTTTATGACATTTCAAAGACAGAAAATTCCAATTCCACAATTACTTTGTAGGTAGGGTAAGTTAGTTGAAAATTAGAAGTTAGTTGCCTTCTGGTTTGGTCTTCATAGCCATGTTATGACTTATACAACTAAATCAAAGGTGACTATCAAATAAAAAATGTCTTCCTTAGACACACCACATTCTTATGTGCCTGAGCAAGACACTCTTCCCTGAGAATATTTTATATTTTGGCAGGGTCTGCAGATACTCTCTATAAAGCAGACAAGAGAAGGGGTCTGCTGGCTGTTTAACACTTCCAGCTGCCTCGTTTTAGACCACAGAGTGAACATGCTGAGCTCAGTGAATGGGGTTGTTGTTAAGCAGCCAGACAATGAACAGTAAGCCTTATCATTCTTGCTTTGTTTTCCATTATTCACAATAAGAATTACTCTTCTTGAATAGACAAACTGCCTGCCAGTTGATTTACATTTCATATATGGTGCCAGCTCTATAACATACAAGTGTCTTTTTTAATTACTGTAGTAACTTCTGGGGGGGACAGATCTGGTGCAGAAAAACAACTTCTTGTTCCAGATGGTTCTGATGAACCTCCCTTGCCTTTCTCTGTGAAATTATGTAAATTGTGAATGTGTGAGTTTGGAATAGAGCATTCTCATACCTACATTCATAAATCATTAAACTTACACTGAAATGTTTACAGTATATTTCTTTTGAGAGACTCCCAAAATGTTTATTTTCTTCACCCACTTGCTCTCATGCAAATAACTACACTTGTATCTCACTTCACTGTTTGTGAAACGTTTGACTTTGATGTTGGAAGCTCAATCAAACATCATTTGGAAGACATTAACATATATTGTGGATGACTATTGACAGCGATCCTGTGTAGCCCAAAATAAGGTGTTAAGAGGACACTGTTCCAAAGTATGAAGTGATTTGATTTATGTTTATTGTAACAAATACTTGATCTTTCAAATTGCAGTGAATATTTCTCTATTTTTTTTAAAAAGAAGAGATAGGAAAGTAGAGACAATTTCTCTGACAATGACCTCCTGACATTTGAACATCAGTATTTGTTCTGAGATGTTCTGTCAATGTCCGTGATGTTTGACTGAGAAACAGCAAAGCCAAGGACAAATGAATGTTTATGCAGGACATTTTCTTTCCTCTTTTAAACAAGACCACACGGACTAAAGAATTTGTATATAAAGGTGATGTCCATAGTGAAACATTAAGATCGCTGAGAATATCACCCAGGGGAGTCATGATCATTAGCAAAGTTCCTTTTTGACTGTATCAGGAAGGATTTCATTTTATAAAAAAAGCTCAACAAATACAAAATAAAGGGAGAATCATTTTACTGTCAACAGTCTCTTTCCTATTTTTCAATCATCTTAGGGAGCTGGCATGTGTCTGAAATAAATTCCTATGTCAGATTTAATTTTATCTTTGTCTCTGTCTGTATCTCAGTTGTGTTGAAAGCTTGAAACAACGTGAGCCAGGTAGTTGAGTTTTCCAGAAGTGTCACCACTATCTAATGTGATTGTGCATCACTTTATGGACACTAATCATTCAATGGAAGGATGTATTGTACAGTTACATCTGTCTTCCACGTAGGGATGGCTGATTGTGCAAATTTTTTGTAATGCGATAGATTGTAATATTTTTTTCAAATTCCTTTTTTGACATGGAAATCAGAGGAAATGGTGGCCCTGGCTTTGCTGGTAAGAGCATTGTCCACTGATTGGAGAGCTGGGTTAGAGTTAGGGTTAGTAGACATGACACAGGAAAGATTTTTGTGTTAAAACTGGAGCAAGATTTTCTACTAAGACCAAATTAATATATTTGAAAAATAATGAATGAAAGAAAATTAAGGTAAACAATCATGTTTTTAGGTTGTTTCTCAGTTTCAAATCTTTTCAGCTCTATTGTCATATTTTTCACTAGTTTGCTTAGTGTGTGCGCGTGCGCGTGCGTGCGTGTGTGTATATGTGTTTGTGTGCGTAAATGTGTGTGTTGATTCGTGCTCACCTCCTGGCCTGAGACTGACAGTAAATTATTGGAGGTCTATCTGTGCTGGAGTTTCCCTCTAACCAGAGTTCACTCACAACAGCCGTCAGAACTGGCTGAGGTCTACTGTAGTATTAATTAAATCCGATCTGCCAGTCTAGAATTACTTAAAAATGCTTACCGACTCATTTAATTTAATCCAGGTATTAATCTCATTCCAGTACAGAAGAGAATCTCATTTCATATTAATCACTTAAAAAATGAAAACAACAACAACAACTAACCTATCATTTCTATTTACTTTGAATGAAGTCACACGGAATTTGAAGGGATACAGTTCAACTCTGGATTTTTCAATTTCTACACTGTCACTTCTATCTTGGAAGTGATGCTTGCTTTTGGTGCTCAATGCTGAGATGTTATTTTCAGTTTCTAACTGATCCTTCATTCACACATCAGTGGGAATTTCTACCCTCCTGGAATTGTGTCATTTTTTGACCACCTACTTGCTTCACAATGTATTTTACAGCAAGTCTCACCTTGGTTTAGGTTTTGATTCACAACAGTGATCATGTTTACAGTAACAGCAAGTCACAACAATACAAGAAGTCCTTTCATCCTGTTAGAATAAAGAGTTATTGCTACTCTATCATATTTGACCTTGTCCCTCTTGAACATCTAAAATACTAATATGAAGTGCAGGTGACATAACATCCGTTCACCCACAAGAATGTTTTTCTTGAGCAAGACAATGATCACACCAATTATTGTAGATGATTTTAGTGACACAGCTGCGTGTGTTCACAACATTCATTCATCTTCCTACCCGCTTCATCCGCTTGAGCGGGTCATGGGAGCTAGAGCCTATCCCAGCGGACATGGGGTGTGAGGGGGGGCAAACTCCAGACGCAACGCCAGTGCACTGCGGAGTGTTCACAACAATATTTAAAAAAAATAGCAGAATGCACACTGGGAATGCTTTGGAAATGTATGTTTACATCTATATAGGCTTTAATGCTCTACTTACTGTGGTCTCTTGACTTTATTAGCATATTTAATCTGCTTCTTATCTATTTGACTTACTTTTTGGGGTAAAGTGATGTGAAGCTTTAGGACAAATTAGGAATATGCATAATGATTGTTGGCTGTTCCTAATGTTCACAGTACATTTGTGCAATCACCAGCTTTCTCTGCTGTATTCTGACCTGGCTGTCGTGATATATTGACTTAGCTTCCTCTCTTCTGTTGTATGTTAGGAGTGTAATACGTAATATATTAAATGTGATGGGCTTGTGGCCAATGTGTGTCGAAGTTAAAAGACAAAGAATTAAAATAATTAAACTCAACAGTCTCAGTAAGTAAGTCAGTAAGTCTAATGGATGGTAATTCTGGCTCCACCCCTTACCCCCACTTCACAAATGATCCATCATTTGTGAAGGATTATCATAAAAGCTGAATTCAGTGTTTTGCACGTGTAACGGTTTGACAACAGCATTCAGAAGCCTATAGATTATTCCATAATTGTCCATAGTTCATTTTGGTGATTTGCATATTGAGTCATACTGCTGTCTGCGGCCGATCCATCCAAATCTCCAGCTATATTTGGCCGCAGGCCTTCAAAATGGGGTTTCTGCAAATTGTATGCACACAGAGGAAGAGTTGAGGAAAATGCTCTAAGAGAAAATGAATAAAATTAAATTCACAACTCCTTTAGTAACCTTTAGAGGTCTGATGATTTTGTACCTGTTTAAAGGGTGCACTGAAGTCCAAAAAAATACCACAAACACAAGTTAAGCCTTAAGGAATTATATAAATGAGGTGGCATCAACAGATACATTGAAGATGGTGCAGAGGGAAAACAGACACCAATGGATTTTTCCATGGCACCCAAAGAGGCAGCAGATGATGACAGATTGGTGACACACACACACACACACACACACAAGCACACACACGCACGAGTGCAGTGACACTCACCAAGCCTGAGGTTTCCTCTTGAGCAGACCCTGTCGCCTCCACTGAGAGTGGGGGCTGAGATGGTAGGTCAGCTGACGACAAACCTTCTCCATTGCCCCGAGAGAGTCGCCCTCCTATTGGACAGACAGAGACACAGAAACTATGAGCTCCTTTACAGAGGGAGAAACCCGTCTGGTGTGTCTCCCTGGAAGGATTCAGCTCTTTGACATCAGTGGCTAGATCCCTGGTAGAATACCTGAACATTAAACAGATGAAAGAGACATGATTCGGTTAACCGAAACATGACTGATATAATGTTGAACAATTTAAAAAACTAACAAAAAAAGAAACAGATTACCACATCTGCTTTTCTGTGTTCTTTTCTCAAAAGGGCATGGAGAATTTTTTAAATCAATTGTACATTATATGACTCGGGTAAAAATATATACTGTATATATATACTGTATGTTTAGTTCTTTACATTTTTCTGAGGTTATTTTTCAGTCTGAACAGATTATTATTTCACCTAATTATTGCATCATACCATTTGTAATTGTTTTGTAAACATACTGAAGCACTGAGTGAGCAAAAACAACCCATTAAGCAGGTGATATGGTGGTGGACCCACTATCCTGTTTTTCTAACCTGCAATAACACGAGGTCATGGATGCAGCTTTCATACTGTTGTTAATCCGCTGCTAAATAAACCCTATAAACTGCAAACAGAGATAAACAACAATTAGTGGAAAGACTGTATACTGTGTCACTTTAACCAACTGCAAGATGTTCGGCATTAAGACCCTGACAGACACGTTTGTCACATCGCTGCCAAGTAACCCCATCCTGACCCATTTTCCAACTCCCCAAATCCCTTCATTTGAAACTAAAACCATCAATGATATTTGATTCATTAACTGGTTTAATGTCTTTTAGCAGAAGTATGGCCACTAATGTATGCTAGCTAAAACTACAGGCAAACATCGGTTTCCAACCACAATTGGTTCCGGAAGACTGTTCAAATAGTGATTTTTTCGAATTCCAAATACATTTTTCCCATTACAAATAATGTAAATGGTCCAAGACGCTAGAAAACTATCATTTTTCAACATGTTATTTCATAATGTTATTCATATATCAAATTGTATAGTAATGAAACATATCAAAGAAATGTAAAAGAAAGAAGCAAACACGAGAAAGAAAGAAAAAAAACCCATTGATGCAATCAGGTTAGCCTAAGGTACGAGTTACCATCGTCTTTTGGACAGAAGTTTACGGTACCGTAACTCGTACAATAGGCAATGGAACGCAAATTCAGTGAAAAATTATTGAATAGAGTAAATAAAAATAAAAAACACATTACCGTCACGTTTTCTCTTGATTTTTCTTGCCTTTTCTCGCGCTTGGCGGCGAGAAATAATAAATAATAATAATAATAATAATAATGGATTAGATTTAGCGCTTTTGAATGAATATATGTAACAACAAATGAATAAACATAACAACTGTTATGTCTTAATAGAGTCTTAAGACATTTGTAGAAGTTATAGGATTTTATTCCACATCTACATTGTTCCAATAAAACTATGTGTGTAAAAGTATGGTAGAAGTACACTAAGTGCAGTATTCATTTATTTAACTTTGATGGTGCTGTCAGTCAAACAGAGGAGAGGCTGATAAGTGATGATGAATGAGAAATGAGAATAAATGATGTTAGAAACAAAGGTATTACAGGAGGGAGCAGTGAAGCATCGCAGCACCAGGAGAGGACAGGAAGACGAGAGTTTAATTAGAAGATGTGAAGACCAGTGGAGCGAATACATTACAATCACACCTTCTGTAATGTTTGACCAGGGACACACACACGCACGCACACACACACACACACACACACACACACACACATTCAAAGACTGATATTGGGGAATTAAATGCTACATAGTTACATAGTGCTTGACTGACTGTCTGCCTAATTGTTCCCTACCACTAATCAGTCTGCTACATTATGTTCATTTATAACTAGAACTAGTGGGAACCCATGGAAATTCCACGATAAAACAATAATATCAGATTTTTGTTTGTTTTTGTTTTTTTTCTGTTCGATGTCACAAGAAAACAAAGAGTACGAAGATGCAGTATTTGCTTTGAGGATGTTGATAGAGAAGTACACAGAAGGCCAGAGGGAGCTGCATTGTGCTTTTGTAGATCTGGAGAAAGCTTAGGGCAGGGTGCCCAGAGAGGAACTGTAGTACTTTTAAGTACTTAGGGTCAACAGTTCAGAGCAATGGAGAGTGTGGAAAATAGGTGAAGAAGCGTGTACAGGCAGGATGGAACGGGTGGAGAAAAGTGTCAGGTGTGATGTGTGATAGAAGAGTTTCAGCTGAAATGAAAGATGTACAAAACTGTGGTGAGACCAGCGATGTTGTTTGGTCTAGAGACAGTGTCACTGAGGAAAAGACAAGAGACAGAGCTGGAGGTAGCAGAGATTAAAGGTTTTGGAGATAAAGTCAGAGAGGCCAGACTGAGATGGTTTGGACATGTCCAGGGGAGAGATAGTGAATATATTGGTAGAAGGATGCTGAGTTTTGAACTGCCAGGCAGGAGGCCTAGAGGAAGACCAAAGAGGAGGTTTATGGATGTAGAGGACATGAGGGTAGTTGGTGTGAAAGAAGAGGATGCAGTAGACAAGGTTAGATGGAGGCAATTGCTTCGCTGTGGTGATCCCTGGAGGGAAAAGCCGAAAGGAAAAGGAGAAGCTGTCACAAGCAAACAAACTGCTGTGTTCAACAAAGCCATAATGGCTCCGTGTGTGTGGGACGGATGAACGCGGAGACAAAGGCCGCATCGGCTTTACGGTCCAGCCATCTGGGTAGATGCCGGCTTTGTGAGTTCGGTCCTATTGAATAAAGCATCGGGGTTCCCCACACAACAACATGAGGTCCGCCATAATCAAAGAATATAAACCTCTATGTTTGACAACACCAAAACGGCTTCCTAGCGGCCCGAACTTCCAGGTAGACACCGGCCAAAACTATACACAAGAAAACGTTTGTGTTCTTGTGTACATTGTGTTTGCATTATATGTCAATGGACATTAAACAGAAAATAGAGTACTTTTTGTGGCGACAGCTGTTTATTTAATTCAATGATGCTCTCAGGAGCTCTTCTTCATCTTCTGGCAGATGCGCCGTAATTAGTTGGGCGCTTGATTGACAGGTAGTGGGTGGAGTTAAAAAGCGTGAAACCATGAATTTTTCAAATGAGCTTATTCAAATATATAGGTGGGGAGATGTATTGCATTTACCAAAAACTTTGTGTGCACGGCACATGTACAACACTCCCACCACAACATGATTCGCTTTGACATCACACATGAATACAAGGAAAGTATTGCCTTATGAAACTACATTTTTAGATCCTGCTGCACATCAGGACTGGAACAGGTGGCTCTAGTCTTCACACAGATCTTCAACAGATCCCTCCAGTTGTGTGAGGTACCCTCCTGCTTCAAGCGCTCCACCATCATCCCGGTCCCCAAGAAACCCTCCACCACAGGACTAAATGACTTCCGGTCTGTCGCTCTGACATCCGTGGTCATGAAGTCCTTTGAACGCCTCATGTTGAGCCACCTGAAGGACATCACAGGACCCCTGCTGGACCCCCTGCAGTTTGCCTATCGGAAAAACAGGTCAGTGGATGATGCAGTCAAGATGGGACTGCATTTCATCCTGGATCATCTCGACCACCCAGGGACTTATGCACGGATCCTGTTCATTGACTTCAGCTCGGCGTTCAACACCATCATCGCTGAGCTGCTCTCCTCCAAACTCCACCAGCTCACAGTCCCCTCTGTCATGTGTCAGTGGATCACCAGCTTCCTGACAGAGAGGACACAGCAGGTGAGGCTGGGAGCGATCACCTCAGACACTCGGACAGTCAGCACCGGTGCCCCCCAGGGTTGCGTCCTCTCTCCACTGCTCTTCTCCCTCTACACGAACGACTGCACATCCTCACACCCAGCCGTCAAACTCCTGAAGTTTGCAGATGACACAACTCTCATTGGACTCATCCAGGACAGTGATGAGTCTGCATACCGACAGGAGGTGAGGCAGCTGGTGGACTGGTGTAGTCGTAACAACCTGGAGCTAAACACGCTCAAGACTGTGGAGATGACAGTGGACTTTAGGAAGTTACCCTCCCCTATGCTCCCCCTCACCATTGCAGACAGCCCTGTGGACTCTGTGGAGAGCTTCAAGTTCCTGGGGACTACTGTTTCCCGGGACCTGAAATGGACTCTCCACATCAGCTGCATCCTCAAAAAGGCCCAGCAGAGGATGTACTTTCTCAGGCAACTGAGGAAGCACGGTCTGCCACAGGAGCTGTTGGTCCTGTTTTACAGTCATTGAATCGGTCTTGTGTTCCTCCATCATAGTCTGGTTCGGTGCTGCCACCCAAAGGGACAGGACAAGACTGCAAAGGACAATCAGGTCTGCTGAGAAGATCACTGGGACCTCCCTGCCCTCCCTCCAAAAGCTGTACTCCTCAAGAGTCAGGAGTTGGGCAGGGAAGATCATCTCAGACCCAACACACCCTGGACACCGACTTTTCAAAAGTCTACCCTCTGGGAGGCGCTACAGAGCCCTCCTCTCAAAATCCACCAGACTAAAGAACAGTTTCCTTCCCCCAAGCCATAAGTCACTTGAACTGCAACTGTTAATTATTTGTCCCCAATCCTTGCAACCGTTTACACAAGCACTCAGCACTTGTACACTGCCCCCCCCGCCCCCCCCCCCACCTACTGCGTTCTGCATCTTGTGTTTGTGTTTAATTATTTATAGTAGTTAAAGTATTTTAGATAGTTAAATTAATGTATGAATGTACAATGTACAGTGAGACACCACCTGCCGGAAACAAATTCCTTGTCTGTTCTTCAACAGACGATGGCAAATAAAAGTGATTCTGATTCCGATTCTTAGATGTCCGAATAATCAATTTATTACTCAGAAGCCCTCTGACATGGATTTTGTGTTATGTAGAGAATAGTTAATGAGGATGCTATTTCAGACAAATGCTACTGAGATAGTGATGCACACATCTTGTCACACCTGACTCAATGTCAGTTCAAAATTACATCCCTGTGTGTGGCTGCTATCCAGGTCGAAATGCATTTATTCAAGCGATAAGTCCTATTTGCAGGTTTCTGACTGTAAAACAGATGGAGGAGGGCTGACACAATATCAAAATGAACCAAGGCAGTCACCGACTGCAAGATCCCGCGACGTGGCAAACACAATCGTAAAGTCTGCTTTCCCCTGAATTCAAACTTTTACCCTGACCTACCAGCATGGGTCAAAGATCAAGGTCATCATCTCATTTTCATCCCTTTTGCCGCCCGAGTATTGTGTTTTTTGTTTCATCTTTCTATCTATAATGGTTGCGAAGACATTTGGTAGACTAACTAATGGACGGACGAACGAACGGACAGACGAACACACAAACGCTGACAATTACAATACATCATCGTTTCGAAGCGGGATGTAACAAAGAATTTTAGTGATCCGTGAACTGTAAGGTATCACACTGTCCCTTAACTGTACAGATGTATGTGTCTGTATATTACCAAAAAACTATTTTCTATCTGATAGCAGTTGTGAAATGGACTGTATTGATACCTAGAGGGAAGCAGATAAATGAACATTTATTCTCTTAGCAGTTATCTAAATTCCTGTTTTCTAAAACGTAACAGCAATAACTACTCCTGTCAAGAAACTGTGAAGAACTCTTTTGTTTCAGAACTTGTCACTTTCATATTTAATTTTTTATTAATTTTTTATACACCGATTTTAATCCCCGTAGGGAAATTTGTGGCACACTCTAGTTAGTTAGTAATCATGTATACAGTATATATACAGTATGTGTGTACAGGCCCTGAACACACATACAAGGGGCCTGTAAGCATGCAGGAGAGGTAGAGTGGCAGGCAGCTCCTTTGTGGTGCGCCCAAATGGGCAACTTGTAAAGGGGACAGCGCCTTGGCAGTGCTCCGGAGGTGAGCCTTGCACTGACACCTCCCACTGTCAGCTCACCTTTGGGTGTTTTTTTGGGCGGGAGCTGGAATCCAACCGTCGATCATGAAACATTGGACGACCTGCTCTACCATGCGCTCTACCCCTGAGCTACTGTATATGTATGTTGTATATACTGTATATGCTGTATTATATATACTTTCATACATTTTTTTTTCTTTTTAATTTATTTCTATTTAATTGATATTATTCAATATTTAACATTTTTATAACAATGGCTTAAATTAATATAAAACAAATTGGTGTTAGTTCTTTTTCAGAGGAAGGTTTCTGGAGAACTACTCAAAAAACTTTTCAGTGTTTTATACCAAACTTTATGTATAGATCTGCCATTACTGCATCAATTTCTTGTAATATGTTGTGAATTTTTCGTATATTATATATTTTTAAAACTTTTTCTGAACTTTTTTTGATTTTGAACTTTTTTGATGTATAAATTACATGTAGAAACCCTGCATCACAAATGGTGTCTATGGACTCTTCCCAACCCCACCACAGCCTCCTCCCCTCTGGGAGCTACTGCAGCCACAACGATCCAAGTCAAGCAGGCTCTCTGCATCAGTAAACAACCTTCCGAACCCCCTACCCCAGTGGCAGACGAATGTCCCCTCCCCACCACCACTACCCACCCCCTCTCTCTTTCTGTCTCTCTCTCCCTCTCTCTCACATACGCACGCACAGCTTCTTCTTCTCCTTTCGGCTTTATCCTTCGGGGGTCGCCATAGCGAATCAGTTGCCTCCATCTATCAGTCTTCTGCATCCTCTTCTCTCAACACACACACACACACACACACACACACACACACACACACACACACACACACACACACACACACACACTCACAAAGGACCTGCTGATGTGTAATTAAATGAGAGATGGTGGAGTGAAAAGCAGCCACGTTGCAGCACCCAAGGAGCAGCTTGTGTGGTTCAGTGCCTTGCTCAAGGGTACCTCAGCAGAACCTCACCTTACAAGCCAAGTCCTTGTGGACTGACCTGCTGCTGCTGCCCAATATGAGCTAAATGATCATACTGGGCAATATTAAACAGCCCAGTTTAATATTTCTGTACATTAGCTTAACTCAATTGTACTATTCTTCATACCATCTGAATGTCTCAAACTGTTTTTGTTGTACTCTTCTTCTTTACTATGTCAATAAAATTGACAGTAATGGAATGTAAAATAGTCTAACAAGGATAAATAACGTAACTCTAAGAGTCTGTCAAAAGAAATGCACCTATGACAAAGTACTCAATGTTTTTTTGCCTGTAGCACCAGAGCTGTCATGCCCTCCTCCGTTGGTTTGTAGGATGTGTTTTTCTAAAAGGTTTTAGATTTACATAAAATGTGTTCTCATCTTTTCACTGCTCAACAGGTGCATCGCAACATTTTGCTGATGCCCTGCTTTCCCAATGTGCTTTTGAAGCAGCTGCATCTGAAAGATGAGCATCTGTTAGATCTGGGCCTTAAGCTTGTCTCACATAACACTAGAAAATCATAATGCAAGATATGAGAAGAGTATTCACAAGATGTTTGTACCATATACAGTTCTTGTTATGGCGATAAAGCTGCATGGATTGAACTGCAATTAACAGTAACTGCAGGAGCTTGATGTAGTATTCAGCTTGGCCTTTTCTACATTTCAATGCATGATGCTCTCACTCTGTCTCTCATCTCCTTTTTTCTCTCTTGATTTTACTTTCCTAGTGTTACCTTGGATTATCATTTTTCATCTCTCAGTCTTTCTCTGTGGTCCTACCTCCTCTGTCTTTCTCAGTTACTCTGTCTGCTTGTATTATTGATACAGAACAGATCTATAAATCTTTTTAGTCTCCAGAGAACTGCTGACCTCTACTGTCTGACTCCTCCCTCCCTCTGTCTCCAGCTCCTTCACATATTTATCTGTCTGCTTCATCTGTAGTCCTTCCCCCCATGGCAGCCCGTTGATTATTTTAGTCTGCACATTACAAATGGAACCACTACTTTAGTACTATTTTTTACAACCTTGACTGCATGCTCCAGTAAATGACTCCTGAACTGTTTCTTCAGCATGCAGATGAATTACAGGAATAATTCAATATTACTGTTAGTGTTACAACAGTTAATGAGTTTTGGAGAAAACCTGGCACTGATTCAGCTGGATCTCAAAGAAAATCACTTCATGTGTTCAAGGAAAGGACAGATATTATTCAGGACACTCACATCTGTTGTATTTTTGTTTTATCAATTCTATGAATTAGGGATGAGCGAGAACACCACTATCTGTATCTGTTCAACCATCTAAATTATCTGTACGCGGAATGGGCGGTGCTTAAACCGGAAGTGGGTGTGGTTTGACCAGAAATGGGTGGGGATAAAAATCGCTACATTATTTTAAGTCTGAAATTGATATGGATTGATCAGAAGTTGCTATATTTGATTAATTTACAGAGCAGCTATAAGAATGGTGCGTTCAGGTACTGATGGGCAGATGAAGCCCCATGACCCATTGACGCTTTTCATCCCAATCGGTTCGTGCTGGTTCGAAGCTTCATGAGGCTTCATTTGCTCTAGTACGATGTCTACTGGAGGGTAAAATATCAGTTGGCATGAGTTTGAAGTGTGTGGCATTTTGCAGAAAGCCTGTGAATAAAACTGTCAGCAAAATAAAGAAGCATGCAAAACGTGTATATTTTAGATCTACATCTATATCTATATATGTGTGCATATATACACACACCGGCAGTATGGAAAGTGATTATTTGGACATGAGGAAAAAGAAAATAAACATGTACAGTGAGGGGAGGGTGGTCGGGGTTGGGACAATGATTGTGCTTCTGTAATATTGAGGAATGGCCAGTGATTATGCTTTGGTGACATTATTGGTTTTTATTTAAAAACAATTTCTCCACTGTGGCAGGTTCCATTTCCTGATTCTCTCCACCTTATCTATACCCCTCTCCAAAATATGACTGACTCCATCCAAATTCCACACTGTCTCCAAACTAGCTAACCACAACTCTCTACCAAACAACCATATTCTGAATGGAGTGTGATTGCTTTATATTGGTGTTAATACACGCGAAACGAGCCAAATCAGTCACATGGTATCGGCCGCCTAGGGAGCCGTTCCCGTGATGGGAGCCTTGATACGGAACGTCACGCCCCAAGCCTCACTGCCTGGCGATGATTCAGACGTCATCCATTTCAGCTCCTCCCTTAGATGAAACAAGCCTTCGCGGGAACGCCCCTCCCCTACCAGGCACAGTCTTCGGAGCTTTGATCCCCAGCGTCACATCACTAATATCTATTGTTTATTTTAAAACTATTTATAGAACAGCCTCAAAATTGAGATTAAAATCAATGTTTTTTATCACAAAAGTAAGAACTGCAGTGGTACCTCTACTTACGAATGTCTCTACATACGAAATTTTCTACTTATGAAACGCCTCAACAGGAAAATATTGCCTCTAGTTACGAAAGAAATTTCGAGTTACGAAAGTTAAAAATACAGTTTGGGCTGCTACTCGCTGCTCCCAAAGGTTCCTGAACACACCATTCTTATAGCTGCTCTGCCATTGGCTATTACCTAGCGTCCTGGCATCCCATTGGCTAAGAGGGACCTCTGTGTGTAGCTCTATGCAGCGTCCTCTATGCGGCGTCTTCGTCATTCGGCCCTCGACCCATGAGATGTTCTGTTAGTTTTACGCGAATATAAACTTTTAGAGTATTCGCTGTGGACCCCAAGAAAGTGACGCAGAAAAGGGGAAAAGACGAAGAAAAGAGTTTTTTTGTCCATATAAACAAAGCAAGAGATAATAGAAAAGCATGAAAAAGGGATGCGTTTGGTTGATCTCGCCAAAGAATTTGGCCATAATGCATCTACAATCGCCACGTTATTAAACCAAAAGGAAGTACAAGGAGCTTAAGGCACCGCATGGGTGGTTGGAGAAGTTCAAAAGGAGGACCGGAATTCACTCTGTTGTTCGGCATGGTGAGGCTGGAGTGCATGGACCAAAGAGGGCAAAAAACAATGAGGACAGCAGTTAAAAGGTAAATGACCATCATTTTTATTCTTTGTTTTTTTACTTTATGCACAACTCTCACTTATCGTGTAATAATCCAATTGTAACATGTATCTGTTACATGTTTTGATTTATTTTTATGCTTCGTAAAACATTTATGTCTGAATTTTGGGGGGCTTGGAACGGATTAGGGCATTTGCATGGAAAATGTGTCTCTACTTACGAAATTTTTTACTTACGAAATTACTTGCAGAACCAATTGATTTCGTAAGTAGAGGTACCACTTTATTTACAGAACAAGTTTTTTATGAACTCAGAACATGAAATGCATTAATGAATACAATGCATGCAATAGGAAATCATGAACTACAAAGTATGCATAAACAAAAATTGTCATACTCAACATATGTCACGAGTGGCGGGATGTGGACCCAAATGCAGGACACCAAAAGCGAATCTTCCATCCATGATTTATTAAACAACTCAAAAATTCTCCAAAACCGAACAGACTTCCAGGTACCAAACATGATCAATGAACCAGCTCTGAGCTCTAATTGAGCCAGGCTTAAAAAGCCTTAGAGTCATTAGCTCAAACAAGTTCAGGTGAGATGATCACCACGGGGTGTGGATGAGCTTCAGGCGTGTAGCCGTGGCTCCACCCACCAGCTTGGCCTCTCCCTGCCACACACCAGCACTGCCACGCAGAACCGTGACAACATAGCTTTCTATTTTTTGTCTTTTTCTTTTTAATTTTTTTTAATTTTTATATTTATGATCAAACTTTTTTTTCCCAATTATTTATTTATTTTTACCACCTAATGTTCTTGCCATTTTTTTCCCGCACAAAGTTAAAAAATGTTGATTAACACTAGAACTCCCAAGCCAGTCCTTCTGACTGCTTTCAAAATTTGCAACGTAACAACTTGGTTTAAAAAAACGTATCTACCAATCGGAGCTTGACTTTACCTATATGTGTGTATATTTTATTCTGACATTGTTTAATCATTCAAATTTCAAAACACAAAAGAGACCTAAGTAGTGACTGCTCAGATACTATTTGTATATAATTTGGATTATCAGTAAAATATCCAAAAATAAATTTTTGGAATAGGGAAAAACACATCAAGACACTAATTAAAACTATAATTATAGAGTGTTTTATTTATTTAATTGAACCAACATAGCTTCTCTGCAATTACACTTTCAAATTCAAACTTTGAAATAAAAACAAATGTATCCCACTTCAAAATATGTTAGTGTCATCATTAGACCTTAACAATAAAAATTATTTACTATTATGCACAATCCAAAATGCTGTGGTGGCCGACAGCCAGCTGGAGACACTGATGTTACGATGCCAAGATGGCAAGATGCCAAGATGGCATCGATGCTTATGGCTCCAAATCACTCACAGTCAACACAGGTAACCTGCACCTTCCTTGTGCAGCTCCCACTACCTTATGACATTTGACACACATATCCTTTACTTTATTTTTCTTACACATTATTCACTTGGCACTGCCTTCTCCTCTCAATCTTCTGCTGCTCCAAACGGGGCTCTTGCACCACTATTTGTCAGGCTTTTGCTTTCATGTGTCCTGAGCAAAGTTCCTTTGCTAGTTGCATTATGAAGTTCCTCTGTGACATCATCTTATTGGTGCACTTCTTGAACAGAATCGAAGCATTTATGGAAGCCAGGTTAAGAATATTACGAAACACCACCAATGGCCCTCATCATGTAGGAGCTTACACTGAATATTTCCTCTCCATTTGATCAAGCACATCTACTCCAACCTTAGTTCTGTTGTGGAACTGTACGTAACAGTCTCCAGTTTAGCCTCATGGCCACGTGTGATGTTGATAGCTGTGTGGATTGTGATTAGAATGGATATATGTATTTTTCCTTGGTTATCATTGATAGACTGTTAGTGTTGTACTGTCAACATTTCAGCACCTCTTTAGTGTGCAGGGCCCTTTGCTCCTCTACAGATGGAGGAAGCTCTTGTCTACTCTTATTTATTAATTTTATGTATTAATTTTCATTGTTATGCTGACGATACTCAATTATATTTATCAATTAAAACAAATGAATCTGATCAGCTTATTAAATTGGAAACCTGCCTCAGGGATATTAAATTCTGGATGCTTCACGATTTCTTTATGTTGAACAGAAACAAAACTAAAGTCATTATTATTAGGCCGAAGCATCTAGAGATGATTTCTCTAACATTGCAATTCACTTAGATAGTATTGCTCTATCCTCCACCAATGAAGTCAGGAACCTGGGAGTGATTTTTCATCAAGATCTGTCTTTTGATTCTCATATTAAGTCTGTATCCCGGACAGCCTTCTTTCACTTACGAAATATTGCTAAAGTTAGAAATTTCTTATCCTTTAAAGATGCAGAAAAAATCATTCATGCCTTTGTTACTTCTAGATTGGATTACTGCAAGTCCTTATTATCGGGCTGTTCAAGCTCCTCTATTAGGACTCTACAGTTAGTTCAGAATGCAAATGCCCGCTTACTTACTCGAACTGGGAGGAGAGAGCACATCTCTCCTGTCCTAGCATCACTACATTGGCTCACGATTAATTATAGAATACAATTCAAACTCCTTATGATTTCATACAAAGCTCTCCACTGTAAGGCTCCATCTTACATTGAAGATCTTGTTGAAGTGTATCACCCACCCAGGGCCCTTCAATCCAAGGATGCAGGATTTCTGGTGACCTGTCGGGTTTTTAAGAGTATAACAGGAGGCAGAAGCTTCAGCTATCTGGCTCCTTTACTCTGGAACGAACTCCCAGCCTCGGTCTGGGGGGCAGACACTCTCAGATTATTTAAGAGTAGACTAAAAACCCTCCTCTTTTATAGAGCCTACAATTAGAAATAACACTAAGGCTATCATGAACAACACCAACATTACTGAATGTTCATAATAGTTAATCATTTTTATTGTTAAGGTCTCATGATGACACCTATCTACTCTATTTTGAAGCAGGACACAATTGTTTTTATTTCACAGATACATTTGTTTTTATTTCACAGTTTGAGTTTGGATGTGTAATTGCAGAGAAGTTATGTTGTGCCAATTAAATAAATAAAACATTCAACCATTATAGTTTCAATCTTGTGTCCTGAGTTGTTTTTATCCATTCCACCAATTTATTCTTAGATATTTTCAATGATAATCCAAATCATATACAAATATTGTTCGAGCAGTCAAAATCACTATCTATAGGAGTTTTAGTAGTTGCAGAATTCTGGGAGGCCGAGTGTTAAGGTGTGTGTGTATGTGTTTGTGTGTGTGTCTATGCATGTGTGTGTGAATTTGTGAGAGGGAGAGAGAGAGATAGAGAGAGCCTATGTGTGTGTGTGTGTGTGTGTGTGTGTGTGTGTGTGTGTGTGTGTGTGTGTGTGTGTGTGTGTGAGAGAGAGAGAGAGAGAGAGAGAGAGAGTCTGTGCGTGTGTGCATGCGCTATGTAGCAGTTAAAATATCTATACAGTATAGAAATTATTAATTTAAACTGAAGTGAGAAAGTGTCAATCTAAGAGCAAGCAGGTTAAAAAAAACGACTGGAGTGGAGGCAGTAACCGATGTAACACCAGCAGTTTTCAGCTCTGTCTGGTCAAATGCACCGCGTACGTACAACATAACAACAAACAAGTTCACCAAGTAACCTTGAATAGACCAAAATAGAGGCAAGCTGAAGAAAACCTAAGGAAAGCAACGTGAGCAACAGCGAAACCAAGCACAGAGGGATCAGTCAGTCTCTGTAGAGAGGGGCGGGCGCTGTGTGTGACTGGCCAATCACTAAGGGTGACGACAGTCAGTTCTGAGGATTTTACGAGCATGAGTTTTGACAAGTTTTACTTGTATCGTACTCGTACTCATCAAAAATGCGTTATCCGTACCGGTTACTCGTCTGAAACGAGTACTCAGCGCAACCCTATATGATTCCTACACATTTATTCCACAAGTTTTACAAGTTTTATTCCACAAGTTTGTAGCAAATCAGATATTTCTGTCCTGACAGGAAATCAATAAAATTTTCTGGTCATGAAAGTGGTCAGATTTCAAGGTTAAAATACAACAAGAAAACAAAGTCATCAATCATTACATTTGACACGTGATGATAATTCAACACAGAAGCAGCTAAAGTTGACATAATTATTAAATATGCTGAGCAGATATGTCTATGTATATACTGCATTATGGCCAAGAAATCTATGATTAAAAAAATCAAAACTTCCAACCTTTGGCAGATTGTTGAGAAAACGTATTCAGAGTGACAATTGATACACAAAGTTCCACACACAAACAGTAGGAAATCCGTTTGTACATCAACCACCCACTTGGGAAATACAGTACAGTAACCTTGTTCGCGCAGTAAAGATGCACGGCTTCACTACATTGTGGATGTTTAGTAGGTAGTCACGTGATACCGTACGCACATGCTATTTTATCAGGCTGACAGCATCTGGAAGTGTGCTGCGTTCTGAGACTCACGGAACGCAGCACACTTCTGTGAAACACAAAAGTGCTTTAAACAGTATATAAGTGTGTGGTAATACAGATATAAGGTGGTTTAATATTAGTATGGGGAAGCTTCATAAATGTTTAAATTACCGTAAATAATAAAATAAATAGTTTGTCTCTATGCTGCAGAATTTCGTTTTTTCACGGGTGGCGCTGGAACATTAACAGCAAGTAACGAAGGATTACTGTATTCACTGTGGTAAAAGTTTACATTTATCTGTGCAGGAGAAAATCTTTGTTGAACATGAATAAAATAAATAAAATAAAATTAATTAAGTTTGTAGCAGAGGTCATCAAACATCATAACAGTAATGCTGCATTTGCATTGTTATATTAGCAAATGGTCGGTCAAATTTAACTTAAATGTGTCATTAGTTTATCAGCATCAGTGTTAAATTACTTCCATACATCTTAGTCCTGCTAAAAAGAAATAGTAATTTTCCACAAACCACAAATGGATGTACTTACAATATCATGATGTCATGTCTAATGACACGTTTGTTTGGTAAACAGTGTGATTTATCGACAGGCATCCTTGATACTACCAAACAACATCATCGTCATTTTCTAATCTTTCTAAAATGTTTCTTTTAAGTTAATCTGAAAGTTTACCTAAATGAACAAAGGATACACCACAGCTTAATATATCTACTTTTTAAAAATATACTTTATTTTTAAAAATATACTATATAATTAAAAGCACAGCTGCTAAAGAGGTGAACACGGTCAAAAATGTGGGATGATTGATCAGATTTTGCTATGTGATCAGTTGTACACAGTGGAAAGGCATGGGCAGTGGTGTGTCAGTGCAGGGGCACCTAATGCTTCACAGTAACAGGCAACCATATTATAGAACTGGGCACGATCTGAGAGGCCTCCATTGTTGGCAAGTTAATAAGGATTCAGATGCCAGTCTTTGGCACGGCGTCCTTTCAGATATTAATGTGCATGCTGGGAGACACAGTTGCACATTTGAATCACTGAGAGATCACATGAAACTGCATTATCATATTAAAGCCGCATCATCCATGAATAAAGTGTCTACTTCTTTTGTTTGTTTTCTTTGTACTATTGTATTTTCCATGTCACAGAAGGACAGGTTACAGATACAATATACAATAAACTATACTTGCTAGGAAGAAATATCAAGCCTAGCAAGAATAAAAAGCTTTACTATTTAGTTTGAAGTTATTTGTTACTCTGGAAAATTCAATCTACAGAAGAATATTAATGTAAAAATATGTGCAAAGAGATATTAAACATAATGAAGTCATGACCTCAGCTCTGTTGGATGCAGAATAATAAAAGGGTAAAATACATTAAATCATAATTTTTTTACAAAGTTCAACAGCGCTCCCCAAGCTTTTTTGCATCTATGACAATATTTTCATGCACCGGTCTTCATTTGCTCGATAATCATTAATGACGCCAGGACAGCTGTAGTCTAATAATAAATCATCCTCAGTGGTTTTATGCAAAATGCAGACATCAACAGACAATAAACAATATTTTTTTCATAAATTGATAATCAACATCTCTGTTCACGAAATAATTGTAAGAAATAATTATATTAAAAACTCGATTGAAGTGACTGCACTAATGAGGTTTATTTTGAAATATAGGGACTTACAATCAGTGCATTCAACGTAGGAGAAATACTGAGCATTTCCAATAGAGGGGTGAACAAGTCAATCAAACAATAATTACAATAATGAGAATTGGTGTTTGGGGACCGCTGATCTAGGGGTCAGCGGTCACACCTGAAGTGTGTTCTGGACGTCCGGTCTACTCCGCAGTTTGGTTTTCTTTACGGTCACTGCAGAAAATCCCGCTTCACAAAGACAGGAGGTTGGAAATGGAAGCAGGGTTTTCGATATTTTTTGAGTGATCTCAGGATAATCTGCCTTGACTTTAATCCAGTTCACTGGCATGCTTGTAGGCGCTTAATTTAGGGGTAGCGGCTGATAACGTTATCGAGACCTGTTAAGCGGGACAGGCGCACGTATTCGTCTGTGCGTCATTCCGCACAGACGTCACTTTTCAAAATCAAACATCTTTCAGATTCCAAAATAAATAAAACGGAAGTAATGCAAATTATTTTTTCTTTCTGTGCAGCCTGGTACCAAATGACCCACGGACTGGTACCGGTCCGCGGCCTGGGGGTTTGGGACCACTGACCTATGGCATGAAGACGACTACAAGACAAGATACCATTACATTTTGAGGAATCAGACTGACAAACAAACAAACAAACAAACAAACCTTAGTGGCCGAGATAATACCTCAAACATTCCCAATCTGATTGTGGCCAAAAGCCTTTGATTCGTGCTTCACCATCTCCCTGCTTTTCTAGTCTGCATCTCTTCTGTGTCTCTTTGCTGAGTCAGACAGCAAGGCAGACACAGAAGAAACTAGCAGAGGATTACAGGTTGGAATCCAAGAGGAGTTAAAGGGAAACTGCTCAGTGGAAAAAAAAATGGCTGATGGGTAATCCAATCTTCAGATTCTTTCAGAAACTGATTGTCAAAGCCACCTCTTCTTCTGACTCACAAAAAAGAAAACCCCTCCCCCCCAACCCCCCGACACGCTCAACACACACTCATTCAGTCTGTTAGATAATAGTGCGTCCCTAACTCTGCAGTGGCTAAACGGAGGCTACACTGTTTTCTGCATTCAGTCATTTGTAAACTTAACACACACATACAAACCTAACACACACATATCTACTTAACTTATTACATGCCTGTTGCAGGCAGTGAGAGGAAGCAGCTTCCTTTCTGACTACAAGCTCATTAAGAAGTTTTAAGATGATTATTTTCAGCACAGACATTTTTTTTGAGAAATCGTTTGATTAGCATTTCTATTTTTCTTTATATTCTATCCACAACATTGTGTCATCGTCAAAAACCAAAAAGTATTTCTGACCTTAAGAAAGATATCTGATGGCTCTCTGGTGGGTTGAGAAAGACTTTTCTTATCAGCTACATAAATGAGGCCCATCATTTTGGACATGATGTACACTGACTGAATTCATCACCACGACTAGATGGTTGTGTTGTTCTGTTTGCAGAACATGTGACCTCACACTCCCTGCACAAAAAAGAACAATAAAATAAAGGCACAGAGGAAACAGGAATGACTCCTCATCCATAAGCACAGCTAGAGACACACAATCATGTTTCTGGCTGATTCTATAACATTTTTTCTTCATAATATTAAAATGTTGAGTCTCCTGGTGATTAATAATGATGCCATGCTCAAGCACCCGTCCTGAGCGCTGCGGATATGCCCTTGCGCAAGGCACCGTCCCTATACAAGTTGCACATGGTGCACCCCATGTGAGAGCTGCCACCATTCTACCTCCCGTGTGTGTGTGTGTGTGTGTGGGCCTGTACCTGTACAATATCAAGTACAGGTGTGTGTGTGTGTGTGTGTGTGTGTGTGTGTGTGTATATATATATTATTTATATCAACTGATTCGCTGTGGCAACCCCTGAAGGGAAAAGCCGAAAGGAAGATTATATATACTGTATATATATATATATATATATACATATATATATATGTATATATATATAGATAGATAGATACATACATACATACATACATGTGAATATTTGGAGTAGAAAAAAATTAATTTCCCAACGGAAATTGTTAGATGATTTATGTATTTATGTAATCAAACCAAATGGCTCTTCATCTTGGGAAGGGGGGCTTTGTGGGGTCAGTGGATTGGGCTGATCGGAGTTGATTCAGAAGTAATGCAAATTATTTTTTCTTTCTGTGTTTCTGAGTTTACTGTCCCAGTCAGTAAACTCCTGAATGGGACAGTAAACTCCTGTCCCAGTCAGGAGTTCACTGGATTTTCTCAATATCTGAAGTTAACTTATCTCAGTATTCTCACCAGGTTTTGAGTGTTTTCTGAGAACAAAATATACAAAATTATAGTTTTTATTACTATTGTTTCCTATTGATTAATTTATTTCCATGACTGGATTTTAATTTTGTGTTAAAAATATATACAAAAAATAGCTGCTGTGGATTTGAAGAGTGGAATATACACAATTTAATATTTACTATAGGATTCATCAATACCAACCTTGTTATTCTTGGGAAGCACTTAAACTCGACTGACCATAATTCAATTACGTATCATAAGTGTGTATTCTTATTGATTGGAGCAACATTATCTTTGGGCTGTGTTGTATGTGTTTCCAATGCACTGTTTGGATGAAACAACTAAAAACCACAGTTATGCTTAGATTCTACAATATTTTGTTGCAATTTGTAGCATATAATGACATTTTAAGGGGACTGTTCTTTTTTCCTTGATTGACTGAAAAATTTGGTGTCGAGTGGATTAACACCAATTTCTGTTTATGCACAAACCTTTCAATCTATTAATCCCCTCCTATTAATCTATTAATAATAATAATAATAATAATAATAATAATATTAATATTATTAATAATTAATAATCTATTATTAATAGATTAATCTATTAATAATTATTATTATCTATTAATCTAAAGACGTATTTATCCCCTTGTTTCAAGGTGTTACTAATTCTCCAGCAATTCCTGAAATGTTGAATCTGAAGCAACTGGACTTCTGTTTAGGGTTTGAAGATGTCCAACCACTACTGTAGAAGCCTCTTGGATGACATGTGAAATGTCTTCAATCCCTAAAAGCTGAAGTCCAGTTGCTTCAGATTCTGTGATGATCTGCATCTGCCATGTTCTGTTTTGCATTATTTATATGTTCCTGACTTTGTCTTTTGTTTATTGGTTTTCAGTTGTCACGACCTTGTTTAGTCTGCTTGCCTGTGTCTCACTGGTCTCTCTCTCTCGCAGTCACTAGGAGTTGGCTGGTAGGCAGACCGGCCATTTTGGTCACACTCTCTCTGCTGGGCCTGCTGCAGCCTCATGAGCCTGTTTCCCTTTGTTTGGTTTGTTGCACCTTACAACGCACTTTACACCATGTTTCACTCATCCACACACTTATAACAAGACTGATACCCTTCCTACTTACACATGCCATCAATTATTTACTTTTGCTCATTTGTTTGAGTTAAATAAAACTAACTTTTGACTGCTATATCTGTTTGTGGCCTCCCTTTTGTTGCTGGCCTTCAGCCAGATGGTAACCCATTTACTGTACTTTTCTGGTTTTATTACTGCCACATTCATGATTTGCTGCACCTGGTTTGTTTCCCCTGATTGTGTCACTTGGTAATTCTTTAGCCAATCCGTGTTTAGTTCTTCCCCTAGTTAATTAGGTGATCATTAGTTCCACCTGCAACTAATATGGCAATCTGGTCTGTCTATTTAAGGCCCTTCCTGCGACAGCGCTATTCAGAATTTGTTTGAGCAGGGTCTTGTATGCCAATCATTATTATATTCCTTGACCGCATTTTGTACGACCACGAGTTAGCCTTGTCTGTTAAAGTTTTGGATTTTGACCCCTTGCCTGTTTGACCACGATTTTGGATATTCCCCTGGTGCATAAGTAAAGCTCCTCGGTGGCAGGGCCTCAGGGGTGGATGAGATCCGCCCGGAGTTCCTAAAGGCTCTGGATGTTGTGGGGCTGTCCTGGTTGACATGCCTCTGCAACATCGCGTGGACGTCGGGGACAGTGCCTCTGGATTGGCAGACTGGGGTGGTGGTCCCCCTTTTTAAGAAGGGGGACCGGAGGGTGTGTTCCAACTACAGGAGGATCACACTCCTCAGCCTCCCTGGTAAGGTCTATTCAGGGGTTCTGGAGAGGAGGGTCCGTCGGGAAGTCGAATCTCGGATTCAGGAGGAGCAATGTGGTTTTTGTCCTGGCCGTGGAACAGTGGACCAGCTCTACACCCTCCGCAGGGTCCTTGAGGGGGCATGGGAGTTCGCCCAACCAGTCTACATGTGTTTTGTGGACTTGGAGAAGGCGTTCGACCGTGTTCCTTGGGGGGTTCTGTGGGGGGTGCTTCGAGAATATGGGGTACCGAACCCCTTGATAAGGGCTGTTCGGTCCCTGTACGACCAATGTCAGAGTTTGGTCCGCATTGCTGGCAGTAAGTCGGATTCGTTTCCAGTGAGGGTTGGACTCCGCCGAGGCTGCCCTTTGTCACCGATTCTGTTCATAACTTTTATGGACAGAATTTCTAGGCGCAGCCAAGGCATTGAGGGTGTCCGGTTTGGTGGCCTCAATATTGTGTCTCTGCTTTTTGCAGATGACGTGGTGCTGTTGGCTTCATCAAGCCGTGATTTCCAACTCTCACTGGAACGGTTCGCAGCCGAGTGTGAAGCGGTTGGGATGAGAATTAGCACCTCCAAATCTGAGACCATGGTCCTCAGTTGGAAAAGGGTGGAGTGCCCTCTCCGGGTTGGGGATGAGATCCTGCCCCAAGTGGAGGAGTTCAAGTATCTCGGGGTCTCGTTCACGAGTGAGGGTACGATGGAACGGGAGATCGACAGGCGGATCGGTGCAGCGTCTGCAGTGATGCGGACTCTGTATCGGTCCGTCGTGGTGAAGAAGGAGCTGAGCCGAAAGGCAAAGCTCTCGATTTACCGGTCGATCTACGTTCCTGCCCTCACCTATGGTCACAAGCTGTGGGTCGTGACCGAAAGAACGAGATCCAGGATACAAGCGGCCGAAATGAGTTTCCTCCGCAGGGTGTCCGGGCTCTCCCTTAGAGATAGGGTGAGAAGTTCGGTCATCAAGCTGCTGCCCCCGCGACCCGACCCCAGATAAGCGGTAGAGAATGGATGGATGGATGGATGGATGGATGGTGCATAAGTCTGAGCTTTTCTGGATATTTGAAAAAAGACTGATTAAAAGATTTGAATTTTTGTGACATTTTGACTCCTGACCTGATTCCTTTGGAAATCGTAACAGATTCAACTTCAAAGGATTACCTTGACCTGGGTGAATGAGCATCTACACCAGAATAATACTCCAGCATTTTAAAAGTGTTGATCAGGAAGTCATGTAAAAGTTCAATTCAATCAATGGCCTGATTAATAGATAAATAAAGCCACCACACGCTGAAACGGCATTACAACAGAATAAGCAACCACAGCTCTACAGAGCAACAGGTGGAAGCACCTAGAATCTCTATCCTCTGTAGGTTGTGTGCGTCGGGTATGAGCTCTCAGATCTCTAAGTATCATCATCACCCAAAGTCATTAACAGTCGTCTTTACTTCATTGTCTTTATTCATGCTTGAAGGTAAATTTGTTGTGCAGACTGGAGCGTCAGGATTCCAAAGAATAAAAATAGTTCATCAATTGTCAGCGATAAAAACAAAACCATGATGTCATTCAAGGGACATGGAATGAGAAACGGGTCATAATAAAGTGCCTCAATAGATACACATACTGTACACACATCCCCACCCACACAAAAACATACATACTTTAGAATTGAGGTACAGGTTCTGACATGAAGGGCAATTTGTGAGATGAAAAGGTTCACTAGTGTTGACAAACACCTAACTGTCCTTTGTCTCAATTCTACGGCCAATGACAATTCTTTGAGGTCATTGTCCTGCTTTTAAATCTACTCTCCTGTGATGATGGCTCTCAGTCTGCCATCGTGTTGTTTCCAACAGCAGCAGGCAGCTGTTTCCACCTACACAACACAAAACAACAAACTATCTTGCATGCTGCTGATGGTTCACAGCTAAAGAAACATGCTTCTCTTCTGAGTGGTTTAGAATAGAGATAAAATGACAAATAACTAAACAGAATTCAAGGAAGTACAAATAATGTTGCAGAGATACAGATTCATTTTTCAGAGGGGGCAGTCATACGGAATAAGCTTTAAATGGACATAAATGGTTGTCAGACCATATTGCAGCCAGTACAGTATTTTCTGCACTATAAGGTGCACTGAATTATAAGGCGCGCCTTTAATTAATTGCTTATTTTATCATTTATTTCATATATAAAGTGCACCGGATTATAAGGTCCATATAATAACAAAATTTAAATAGTTTAAAAAACTAGTGGCTGTAGTTGCACTATCCGTCCATTAGATAGAGCATTCATGACTGTGAGTATCTTTAATCAACTGTGAATGTCCCCTAGTGGGGACATTCCGCTATGGGGAAACACATATAAAAGTGGCTTACAACCTTTATTTCTGACCAAGAAAAGTGCTATAGAGATTATTCACAATGAACATTATAGAGCTCACACAAACCAATTATTTATTAAATCTAAACTACTGTAAATACATGACATCATAAACTACAAAACTGTACAACTTTTGTATAAAGCAGCCAATAACTATTTACCTCAAAATATACAATCATAAAAACAGATTAATGAATCCAATTACCAATTAAGAGAAAACACAGCATTTTTACAGAAAAAAGCAAGAACAACATTAAAAACATTCTCATTATCGTTCACTGGCGTCAAACTTTGGAATAAACTGGACAATGAAATTAGGAGTGTGGGAACTCTAACTGCCTTTAAAAAAGCATTTAAAAACATGATTTTACAAGATTATATTTCTGACGTAAATTTCTGACGTATTACTGACGTATGATGCAGAGGAGGAAGGTAGACATACTGTGTGTCCAGGAGACCAGGTGGAAAGGTAGCAAGGCTAGAAGTTTAGGAGCAGGGTTCAAGTTGTTCTATCATGGTGTAGATGGGAAGAGAAATGGAGTAGGAGTTATCTTGAAGGAGGAGTTTGTTAGGAATGTCCTGGAGGTCAAAAGAGTGTCGGATAGAGTGATGAGTCTGAAGCTAGAAATAGAAGTTGTGATGTTCAATGTTGTTAGTGGGTATGCCCCACAGATAGGATGTGAGCTGGAGGAGAAGGAGAAATTCTGGTTGGACTTTGATGAAGTGATGCAGAGCATACCTAGAAGTGAGAGAGTTGTCATTGGTGCAGACTTCAATGGACATGTTGGTGCAGGTAACAGAGGTGATGAGGAAGTGATGGGCAGGTTTGGTATCCAGGAGAGGAACGCAGAAGGACAGATGGTAGTTGACTTTGCAAAAAGGATGGAAATGGCTGTAGTGAATACTTTCTTCCAGAAGAGGCAGGAACATAGGGTGACCTATAAGAGTGGCGGTAGGAGCACACAGGTAGACTACATCTTGTGTAGACGATGTAACCTGAAGGAGATCAGTGACTGCAAAGTAGTGGTAGGCGAGAGTGTAGCCAAACAGCATAGGATGGTGGTGTGTAGGATGACTCTGGTGGTGAGGAAGATGAAGAGGGCAAAGACAGAGCAGAGGACGAAATGGTGGAAGCTAAAAAAGGAAGGGTATTGCATGACCTTTAGGAAGGAGTTAAGACAGGCTCTGGGTGGTCAGGAGGTGCTTCCAGATGACTGGACAACTACAGCTAATGTGATCAGGGAGACAGGTAGGAGAATATTTGGTGTGTCATCTGGAAGGAAAGTAGATAAGGAGACTTGGTGGTGGAATGAGGAGGTACAGGAGTGTATACAAAGAAAGAGGTTAGCTAAGAAGAAGTGGGACACTGAGAGGACTGAGGAAAGTAGACAGGAGTACAGGGAGATGCAGCGTAAGGTGAAGGTAGAGGTAGCAAAGGCCAAACAAGAAGCTTATGATGACTTGTATGCTCGGTTGGACAGTAAGGAGGGAGAGACTGATCTATACAGGTTGGCAAGACAGAGACACAGAGATGGGAAGGACGCGTAGCAGGTTAGGGTGATTAAGGATAGGGATGGAAGTCTATTGACAGGTGCCAGCAGTGTGATGGGAAGATGGAAAGAGTACTTTGAAGAGTTGATGAACGTGGAAAATGAGAGAGAACAAAAACTAGAAGAGGTGACTGTTGTGGACCAGGATGTAGCAAAAATTAGTCAGGATGAAGTGAGGAGAGCACTGAAGAGGATGAAGAGTGGAAAGGCAGTCGGTCCTGATGATATACCTGTAGAGGTTTGGAAGTGTCTAGGAGAGGTGGCAGTAGAGTTTCTGACTGTGTTGTTCAACAGGATCTTAGATAGTGAGAAGATGCCTGAGGAGTGGAGGAGAAGTGTGCTGGTGCCCATTTTTAAGAACAAGGGAAATGTGCAGAGTTGTGGCAAGTACAGAGGAATAAAGCTGATGAGTCATACAATGAAGTTATGGGAAAGAGTAGTGGAAGCTAGACTAAGGGCAGAAGTGAGCATTTGTGAGCAGCAGTATGGTTTCATGCCAAAAAAGAGTACTACAGATGCAGTATTTGCTTTGAGGATGTTGATAGAGAAGTACAGAGAAGGCCAGACGGAGCTGCATTGTGTTTTTGTAGATCTGGAGAAAGCTTATGACAGGGTGCCCAGAGAGGAACTGTGGTATTGTATGAGGAAGTCTGGAGTGGCAGAGAAGTATGTTAGAGCGGTGCATGACATGTATGAGGACTGTAAGACAGTGGTGAGGTGTGCTGTAGGTGTGACAGAGGAGTTCAAGGTGGAGGTGGGACTGCATCAGGGATCAGCTCTGAGCCCCTTCTTGTTCGCTATGGTGATTGACAGGCTGACAGACGAGGTTAGACAGGAATCTCCATGGACTATGATGTTTGCAGATGACATTGTGATCTGCAGTGAGAGTAGGGAAGAGGTGGAGGAGAAGCTAGAGAGGTGGAGGTTTGTCCTGGAAAGGAGAGGGATGAAGGTTAGCCGCAGTAAGACAGAGTACATTTGTGTGAATGAGAGGGACCAAAGTGGAAGAGTGAGGTTACAGGGAGAAGAGATCAAGAAGGTGGAGGATTTGAAGTACTTAGGGTCAACAGTCCAGAGCAATGGAAAGTGGGGAAAAGAGGTGAAGAAGCGTGTCCAGGCAGGATGGAACGGGTGGAGAAAAGTGTCAGGTGTGATGTGTTTCAGCTAAAATGAAAGGAAAGGTGTACAAAACTGTGGTGAGACCAGCGATGTTGTTTGGTCTAGAGACAGTGTCACTGAGGAAAAGACAGGAGGCAGAGCTGGAGGTAGCAGAGATGAAGATGCTGAGGTTCTCTCTGGGAGTGACCAGGAAGGATAGGATCAGGAATGAGTACATCAGAGGGACAGCACATGTTAGAGGTTTTGGAGATAAAGTCAGAGAGGCCAGACTGAGATGGTTTGGACATGTCCAGAGGAGAGATAGTGAATATATTGGCAGAAGGATGCTGAGTTTTGAACTGCCAGGCAGGAGGCCTAGAGGAAGACCAAAGAGGAGGTTTATGGATGTAGTGAAAGAGGACATGAAGGTAGTTGGTGTGAGAGAAGAGGATGCAAAGGACAGGGTTAGATGGAGGCAATTGATTCGCTGTGGCGACCCCTGAAGGGAAAAGCCAAAAGGAAAAGAAGAAGATATTTCTGACGTAAATGATGGTTAAAGGACTACACTATTATGGCGAATCAAACTTCATGTTGTCATGCCTGTGAAATACAGGCAAATGTCACTGTAACCTTTGTGCAGAACTGAGCACATGCAAGATGTTATGACTGCTACAAAATATACATTAATAAAATTGGACTCTTCTCAAGTACTGACAAAGATGTGTGCAAAGATGTACGACTATTGGACTGAATGGACGGATTAAAAACAACAATGTACAAAATAAATTAAATTGATTTGCGACATGCAATGTACGAATTTGGTTGACAATGTGCTGCAATGAGAGAGATGTTGTTCTAGGGGACGGGCACCTTACAAGCCAATGGCCTCTACTCGTCAACCCTTCTGTTTCTTTTTGGATGTTGTTGCTGATGTTCCAACACTGATGAAAGTGAAATCTGTTGTAATAACTTGTCTGGAAAGAAAGAAAATAAACTGAATAAATAAAAAATAAATAAATAAATAGTGTTACGTCAATGAGGCCATTCTGAGCCTCATCAAGGAAACCTGATCACTAGATCACTTTGCCATCTTAGAAAGAAGTCAACACGTATGGGTTTTTTCCTTAGCTGCTGAGATTTACTCATAAAAGTACTACAAAATACTGTAGTACAAAATTATCTAAAAACATAGTCAAATTAGATTTTATTTCTATAGCTCTCAGTGACGTGTGGTGAGGTTCACGGAGGAAAGAGCCTGACAAAGTGGCGTATTTGCCACTATGTCTGGCAAAATACGGCATATTAAAAAACCTGACATCAAAAACTAGTTAAATTCATTACGAGTGGACTACTCAGTGCAAACAGGGTGGATTATTTCCTGATCTGAAGTTCGAAGCAGATATTTAAGCACCGACATTTGTCTTCGTTTATTCATTAAATCTTGGTTCAATCGATCGGTAGTCCAGTCGGAGGTGAGGTGCAGCTATTTGCTGCTGCACTGTGTGTCCTAAACAATTTTTAACCAGTTTTTAATGTCAGGCTGCTAATTTACTGGCAAATGCGACGCTCTGTTTTACTCATAGAACTGACTTTAACGTCAGTGTCTCACCGCCGTGAATCTCACAGCATGTCGCTGCCAGACAGAATACACAAGCCTAAATGAGCTCCCCCCACTAACGTGTTGCTTCAGGTATCAACTACATTTGCAAATCAATTGCAGCACACCAGACACCTTTGTCTAGCAGTGACTCAGCTCTTGAAATTTCAGAAAAGGCTGGAAGTTCAGTTTTGAACTTCACCTTTATGCCATTCTCCGTGTATTTCCACAGACTAATAGAATGGACCGTCACTAGGAACCAGATTACAGCACTGACACTCAACAATGGCATTTTTTAGACCAATTAAGTTGTGGGTTATTTCCAGCGCCACAGTAATTGGGAAATACTGAAAGAAGTCAATCAGTCAAACTTTATTAATAGAATTGTTGAAAATTCCCTGTGTTTTGCTACGTTATCGTATCCAGGCACCGGTGCTCTCCGCAGGCTGCTCTGCCATCAGACAGCAGGTCAGTGAGAGCCGCCACTTCAGCGACGACCCTTGACTACCTTTGTTAAGGGGCGTAGTACGGCTACTGTATCTTGTGAGGGTGTTCTCTGGTGGTGTAGTGCAACATGACTGCTGGCCAGACCGCCGGCTTTTTTCAGCGATCTTGTTTTTAACCAATATTAATATTAATATTAGACCACATATGAGGCGCATCGGATTATAAGGCGCACTGCGGGTTTGTGAGAAAATTATAGGCTATTAGGTGCGCCTTATAGTGCGGAAAATACTGTAAGTGGTTTTGCTAAGCTGAAGGTTGTCATCAGCAAAAAAATATAACATTTTATGAAAGCCTATTAAATCTATTTTTAAGGAGACAAAAGAAACGTGTGATACAGAATGGACTGATGAGAACGGGGACCTAACGCCTCCCTCTGTCTTGCTGCTCTTCTCACACTCATTTCTTTCACTCTTGTTCTCAGCTGCTTCCTTTTCACAACACCCTCATGTCCAATTTCCTCTATAGCTTCAGCATTTATGACGCGACTCCCACATCAACAGCAAGCATTTTTCAGCTCTCACAATGTATTCTGGGACTGCTCTGGGTTATTTTTATGGAAATATGGACTCCTAATACATTTTGTTAATGGTGTACAAAACTGTGGTGAGACCAGCGCTGTTGTTTGACAATGTCCCTGAGGAAAAGACAGTAGACAGAGCTGGAGGTAGCAGAGATGAAGATGCTGAGGTTCTCTTTGGGAGTGACAAGGATGGATAGGATCAGGAATGAATAATCGGAGGGACAGCACTTGTTAGAGGTTTTGGAGATAAAGTCAGAGAGGCCAGACTGAGATGGTTTGGACATGTCCAGAGGAGAGATAGTGAATACTGTATATTGGTAGAATATATTGAACTGCCAGGCAACATAACATTAATGCTATTAAGTGAACAATCTTGATTGCAATTTCACCAAGAAAATAAGTTAAATCAACTTCTGATCAAGAAATGTTTGTCATAAGTAAACTGCATTTTCAATTAGAAAAATTGAAAAAAAAAAAAATTAGGAGGCAATGATTCCAAAGAATCCCCCTCTGTTGAAAGACACAAGGAGGTCATAGAATAAAAGCAATATGAGACATGAAACTGGTGAACTCAAAAGAATGAAAATGTATTTTAGTAGACAAAAATCGATCAAACAAAAGATGCTCTCAGGGACAAAACAAACATTTACAATAAGGATCAAGAACTCTCAAACTTGAATCAACCCTGAAAACATGAAAACCTGTCAAGGACGATTAATTAGACCATCACACAGTTCACAGATAAAACTAGTCTTCATAAGTGTGTCTCGTCACCTTTTTATTTGGTAGTTGAGCTTGTAGCTGAGGTCAGACACTATTTTATGAAGTCAAGGTCAGGAGAAGGGTGCTGATCACACATCTCACACATGAGAACACTTACATTTGTAGGATTTAACCAGAGATGATATGGTGGCTTTTTGCCTGATTAGATTGATTTTAGATTTATTTTACAGTTAACAGATTAGACGAGACACCAAGATTAAAATAAGCCTTTTAACACAACACTGGAATAACAGTCACCATGTTTCACAATGTTCACCACGCCTTTTAATTCCTATCTCCTCCTTTACTTAATCCATTATTCATCTCGCTGCTATAATGCTTCCTTTCTCTTGCTATCTCAGAAACAATCTGGACAACATGAATGAATATAAGAAGTGGAATTTCCCTCAAGAACACAAACCACCACACAACCTCTTGAAGCGCCTCTATAATCTAATAGTGTCATACAGAATGTGTAATGAGGATGCATAAATGTGTGAACAGCAACATTTAGTCTTCACATGAGATCATCTTTTGTGTGTGTGTGTGTGTGTGTGTGTGTGTGTGTGTGTGTGTGTGTGTGTGTGTGTGTGTGTGTGTGTGTGTGTGTGTGTGTGTGTGTGTCCTACCGTCTTTGGGCAATGGACATATCGTGCCAGGCTGATAATCAGGTCATGTGTTATAGGGTCAACCAGGTTTCTGAAGCTGGCATAACGGTACAATACGTCATCCAGAGATGTGGACTCCATGCCCAGGTCCTACAAGTACACATACACACACACGCAAGCACTTTAAAATAAAATAAGACCATCATACTTTCTTGCGCAATTGTACATACAGTACTTATATAAAGGAAGCAGTGAAGGCAGTCATTTTATCCACTCCATAACAAAGTCCAGTCAGTACACAAGAACATCTATATGACACATACAGTGATCACAGCAGTAGGATGGATGCCCCTCAGGCAGTGAGGGACGAAGATGAAGAATCACAATTTCTCACACAGAAGACAAATGTCTGGTTCAATTTCTGTTCCAAACATTGTGGCTTTCACTACTAATAATTACGGTACATTTCTTTGGTGTCACGACTACAATTGTTAACACTTCCACACCACAGTATTTTTAGTACTTCCACTACACAGCTGTTACCAGAACAATTTTAACTATAACTGATCATCACTAACCATCCCCAGCTGTCACTGTTGTCAGGCAGCATGCGTGGGGAGTAGCCATGCAGAGGTAGGGATGAGAAGACCGTCTGAAATTATATCTAGACAATGGTGGCTGTTTGGGCCTGCAGACACTATGCTGAACCTGCAGAATCTGAACATTCTCCTTTTATGATTCACATATATAGTTATCAGCATATTTTTCATAATGCCCTATTTTTGAGTTGCACTGTTTCCAGTGGGCGGCACGGTGGCGCAGTGGGTAGCGCTGTCGCCTCACAACACGGCGGACCCGGGTTCTAGTCCCGCTCTGTGCGGAGTTCGCATGCTCTCCCCGTGTCTGCGTGGGTTCTCTCCGGTTTCTCCGGCTTCCTCCCACCTCCAAAAGCATGCACTTCAGGTTGATTGGCTGGTCCCAAATTGACCGTAGGAGTGAGTGTGTGTCTGAGTGTTTGTTTGTCTCTGTGTGGGTCCGTGGTGCACTGGCATCGTGCCCGGAGTGTCCCCCGCCTCCCGCCCTGAGACTGCCGGGATAGGCACCGGCTCCCCCGCGACCTGCGTAAGCGGAGTAAGCAGGTTATGAAAATGACTGACTGACTGTTTCCAGTGTGCTGTTTTTTTGTGAAACCATCCTGAAGGCCTTACAAGCTTCCAAGTAAATCCCCTCTGTTGTTGAAAAAAAAAGTGGAGAGTTGATCGTCTTATTAGCCAATCAGATTTTGTGTTTGTCATGCTGGGTAGGTTCATTTTATGCGATGGAGACTTTTAGCTTGCCTGTTCTACGTCATTTTTTACCAGTATTTGAAGAATAAGCAGGGGGCAGGTTGTTAAGCATTCATTCATATGCTGGAGGTGGAGGCACCCTGAAGTCAATGGACTGTGACATCATATCTGTGAACATTTCCTTAGGGTTCACCCACCAAAATATTCACACTTTCACTATTTTGAGGCACAGTTTCATTTGCAGTATACAATGTTTTCTGGGCCGGTGGAGGGGGTCCACATAGCTACAGGGAGAATAAGTAAACTCAGCAATAAGGTCCAGGCCCCCAAGAATATTTGTCTTCCCAACATGTCATCCTCTTACAAGCGTTTTAATCCTTACTTTCTATGGACTGCCATTGCGTGTTATGTGTTTCTGTTGTGTGCCATGTCCATTATTTATGTCATTATACAATTGAGCATTACTCTGCTCTGTGATGTCTATTGTGTCCTGCCATATTGTCAAAGGAAAATTTCTCTTAGGCAATATATTTGTGTGAGGGCAGCACTGTAGGACTCGGTGTAAAATTCCCAACATAGACTGGATCATGTCACCGTCACTTATGGGCATTGTTGGCTTTCTATCTGTAAAGCGCTTTGAAATGTCTTCAGATGTGATTAAGCGCTATATAAATAAAAGTTGATTGATTGATTGACCAGTCCTCGGTGTTTTGACCACTGCAGACACAGAACGGCTCTTCTTTACCTGGTGTCATGTCCCCATGTTATAGTTTGTTTCAAGATTGCTCAGCCAGATTCTTTGTTCAGATGTAATTACCTGTTTTACCTTCTTTTTTGTCTGTATCCTCCTGTGGACTTTTAATTTTTAGCTGTGCTACTTTTACCTGTTCATTGTTAATCAAATCCATGAACAGTATCAGCACTCATACGTGTGTGTTTTGGATTCCTATCTCTTAAAGCGTAATACAATGTATATTTTATGTTGCGGGCAAACATAAAAAAGATGCATACACATTCATGCAATGAACACATTAACATCTGTAGTGCTTAAGTGCAAGGCACACGTTGACAGGCTTTTGCATGCTGCTTGGTAAAGTCACTGACTCCTTCTTCTTCTTCTCCTTTCGGCTTTTCCCTTTAGGGGTCGCCACAGTGAATCAGTTGCCTCCATCTAACTCTGTCTTCTGCATCCTCTTCTCTCAAACCAACTACCTTCATGTCCTCTTTCGCTACATCCATCCTACGAACACACTTCCCTCCTCTCCTTCTTCGACCAACAGTAATCCAATTTCCACCGGCACCCTGTAGGTCAACAGCACCGATGGCGGTCATTGTTAACCCGGGCCTTAGCCGATCCAGTATGGAAGTTATAGTTTTGATTCGCATGTTTGATTTGGCAAAAGTTTTACGCCGGATGCCCTTCCTGACGCAACCCTCTGTATTTATCCGGGCTTGGGACCGGCACAATAAGACACTGGCTTGTGTCCTCTTGCGGCTACATTGAAGTCACTGACTCCTTCAGCGTTGAATTAAAGCTGTGTGCAAAGCTTGCTGGTGTCTGACTGTCTGCTTGATGGCAAAGGAGACTCAAAATGTGGCTCATATCGGTTCTCTTGAAGCAGGTGGTGCATCAATGTGTTGGCAGAGCTTCATGAATGAACAGCAGTTATTTTAAATATTAGAAATTCCACTTGAATGACAACACAATAAATACACAGACAAGGGAGAAGATTATCTTGGAATAGTAAAAAATATTTTGAGAAATGTCTGAAAATGACTGCCGTTTTTTTCTGAGAACAGGGTTGACATTTGTTTTGACACTAATCCAACATGTTCCATAAGCACCTGAAATATGTATTTTGTCTGAGAAAAAAATTAGAAGCATAATGGGGCGGCAGTGGCTCAGTGGTAGAGCACGTGGTAGAGCAGGTCGTCCAATGTTTCACAGATCGGCGGTTCGATTCCCGCTCCTGCCCAAAAAAAGATCACCCAGAGGTGAGCTGACAGTGGGAGCACTGCCGAGGCGCCCTTGAGCAAGGCGCCGTCCCCCTTACAAGTTGCTCATTTGGGGCGCACCAATAAAGGAGCTGCCCGCCACTCTACCTCCTCTGCATGCGTACAGGCCCCATGTGTGTGTTTGTGTTCAGGGCCTGTACACACATATATATGCATGATTTGATTTGAACTAACTAGAGTGTGCTACTAATTTCCCTGCGGGGATTATAATCAGTATATAAAATTAAAAAATATATATATAAAAGCATCATCAGCAGACCTTCTATTGCACTTCAAATTCATGCACCATACGTAGCTTCTCAAAGAACTTTATGAAGTGATAAATATGCAAAGCCAATCAGAGGAAGTGCAGTTGGGTCACGGTGTTACCCTAATGTGATTAATTAAATAAATAGACAAATCCAGGATCAGTTCCACTCGTCACACCTCTCCACTGAAATCTGGTCAAAGCTTTTTGATTAATCCTGCTTAAAAACACTCAGACAAGCACAAAAAGAACCACAAAAAAAAAACATTGTCAGTGCTGCCTATTCATTTCTAACATGAAATCTACACACTGCAGTTATTTTTAACTTGATACAACACATTTAACATTTTAACAACAGGGTATTTAGACTCCTCTCCAAGGAACCATCACGTTATCGTGGTGGAGAGGTTTGTGTGCCCTAAGGATCCCGGGAGCTATGTTGTTGAGAGACCTGTACTCCTGGTAGGGTCACCCAAGGCAAACAGGTCTCAGGTGAAAGGCCAGACACAGAATTGTTCAGAATATCCCATGATAAAATGAGAAGGGAAACAAGTGACCCTGCCCAGAGGAAGCCTGGGGCCCACGACAGAAGTCAAGCCTGGACGGAGGGCCCTGGTGGCCGGGTCTGCCACGGGGCCTGGCTGGGCTCAGCCCAAAAAGGCAACATGGATTCTTCCCACCCCTGTGGACCCACCATCCACAGGGCAGATATCAATGGGGTCGGGTGCGCTGCCATATGGTTGGCAGTGACGACAGGGGGTCACAACGGACCAGACCCGGGCGACAAAAGCTGGCTTTGTGGATATGGAATGTCACCTCACTGGCAGGGAAAGAGCTGGAGCTTGCGTTGGAGGTGGAGCGTTACCAGTGGGATGTGGTGGGGCTTACCTCTACGCATGGCCTCAGTTCTGGATCCAAACTCCTGGATAGGGGATGGACCTTGTCTTTCTCTGGAGTTGCGTCAGGCGTGAGATGCAGGGCGAGTGTGGGAATACTCACAAGCCCCCGGCTGAACAACACTGTCTTGGAGTTTACCCCAGTGGATGAGAGGGTCGCCTCCCTATGCCTTAAGGCAGTGGGAGGGAAAACTCTGTTATGTGTGCGTATGCACCAAATAGCAGCTCAGGGTATTCGGCCTTCTTAGGGTCCACGTAGGAGACTCCAATGTTCTCCTGGGGGACTTCAGTGCACACGTCGGCAATGATAGAGACACCTGGAGGGGTGTGATTGGGAGGAATGGCCTCTCTGGTCTAAACCCCAGCGGTGTTGTTGGACTTCTGTGCTAGTCACGGATTGTTCATAACCAACACCATGTTCGAACACAAGGATGCTCATAAGTGTACCTGGTACCAGAGCACCCTGGGTCGGAGGTCAATGATGGATCAATTCACACCTTCAAAGGAGCTTCTCGTGCATCCCTGTGGAAGCTGGCGGCATCGAACCTGAATGGTCGATTTTCAAAGCTTCCATTGATGAAGCTGCAGCTGAGAGCTGTGATCTCAAGATCTTGGGTGCCTCAAGGGGCGGCAACCCTCGAACACTGTGGTGGACCCCAGTGGTCAGGGAAGCCATCCGACTGAAGAAGGAGATCTTCAGGAGTATGTTGTCCCTGGGGACTCCTGAAGCAGTTGCAGGATACCAACAGGCCAAAAGGACTGCAGCCTCAGCTGTGATGGAAGCAAAACAGAGGGTGTGGGAGGAGCTGGGAGATGCCATGGAGGACTATCGGCACCAAAGTTGCTCTGGAGGACTGTCCGACACCTCAGGAGGGGGAAATGGGGGACCATCCAAGCTGTATACGGCAAGGATGGGACAGTGTTGACCTCGACTGAGGAGAGTGTCAGTTGGTGGAAGGAACACTTTGAGGAACTCCTGAATCCAACTACCCCAAATGAGTTAGAGGATGACAAGGGATTCGAGCCAATCTCTCTGGGCGAAGTCACCAAGGTAGTTAAACAGCTTCACGGTGGCAAAGCCCCGGGTGTTGATGAGATTTGCCCAAAAATGCTGAAGGCTCTGGGTGTTGAGGGGCTGTCATGGATGACACACCTCTTTAACATTGCGTGGAAGTCTGGGAAAGTGCCGAAAGAGTGGCAGGCTGGGGTGGTGCTTTCTCTTTTTAAAAAGGGGGACCAGAGGGTGTGTGCAACTACAGGGCATCACACGCCTCAGCCTCCCTGGGAAAGTTTACTCCAAGCTGCTGGAAAGGATGGTCCGGCCGATTGTTGAACCTCAGATTGAGGAGCAACAATATGGGTTCCATCCTGGTCGTGGAACAATGGACCAGCATTTTACTCTCGCAGGAATCCTAGAAGGGGCTTGGGAGTATGCCAATCTACATGTGTTTTGTGGACCTGGAGAAGGCATACGATCAGGTCCCCAGGGATATACAGTGGGAGGTACAGGGGAAATATGGGGAGAGGGGGCCTCTCCTCAGGGCCATCCAATCCCTGTACGCCCAAAGTAAGAGCTGTGTTCAGGTTCTCGGTAGTAAGTTGGACTTGTTCCGCAGCCGAATGTGAAACGGTGGGGATGAGGATCAGCACCTCCAAATCTGAGGCAATGGTCTTTAGCAGGAAGCCGGTGGACTGCATTCTCTAAGTGAAAGAGTTTAAGTATCCTGGGGTCCTGTTCACGAGTGAGGGAACAATGGAGTGCAAGATTGGACGGAAAACTGGGGCAGCAGGAGCGGTTTTGCAGTCGATTTAGCGCACTGTTGTCACAAAGAGGGAACTAAGCCGAGCGGCAAAGCTCTCTATCCACTGTTCAATCTTCATTCCTACACTCATCTACGATCATGAGCGATGAGTCATGACCGAAAAAACAAGACTGCGGATACAAGCGGCCGGAATGGGCTTTCTCAGACAAATAGCTGGCGTCTCCCTTAGAGATAGGGTGAGAAACACTACTATTCGCGAGGGGCACCTGACTCCTTTCCTTCACATGCAAAGGAGTCAGGTGAGGTGGTTTGGGCATCTGCTGTGGATGCCCCCGGGACGCCTTCCTACGGAATTGTTCCTGGCACGTCTCGGGGAAGACCCAGGACCAGGTGGAGAGATTATATCTCAACACTAGCCTGGGAACGCCTTGGGATCCCCCAGTCAGAGTTGGTGGTTGTGGCCGGGGAGAGGGAAGTTTGGGGCTCTCTGTTGAAGCTGCTGCCCCCATCCATCCATAAGCGGTGGATGGATGGATAGATGGTATTTAGACGATCATATCATATCACATATCAACTGTACATAGTGTACACTGAGTACATACATTAAGATGACAGATACTCTGTGCTCTGAAAATACACAATGTTCTGGAGGCTTACAGTGCCTGTTGATATACTGTTGTGCTGTCGGGTTGTTTACAGACAGCTCAGAGCAGTTAAGTGGGAACAGGGCATGTATTTGGAGAGGGAGAGAGATAAAGAGAGAAGCTGTAGAGCGAGCGTCTCTGCAGAAAGGAATGAGTCACTGAGATTTCCATGCTGCCTATTGTTTTGCGTAGGCGTGAACAATGGCAGGCGCTTGGACTGAATGGCACACATGTGAATCAGCAACATTTATAGCAGTGGCGCAGACGCAGCAGACCTATGATTAGCACACCGACAGTTGTATGTTTGATGTGTTCTGTTGGTAACCAGGACACAGAGTTGCCTCGACACGTGACTTGCATTGTCTCTGACATTAATTATCCGTGTGTGTGTGTGTGTGTGTGCATCTAAGTAATACACACAACATTCTGGTGCGCATTTGGCCAATCATACATGTTTTATTGGCAACAGATTTGCTCTTTTGGTCCTTCATAGTCTGTTTTCTAAATTATGAATGTAGGCTTGTTTCTTATTGTTCTGCTGGGTGAGATTACTTTAGAAGACATGAGGTGATGTAGTGATTAATGAGGTCTTCATTATTTTAGGATATGTTGGTGTGTCGCTGAAGATAACATTGAATTTTTAAAAATCCTGATTTTCAATATATTAATATTTCAGAGTTGTTTGCTAGGCTAGAAGTCGATATCTTTGACGTGTTACTAAATTACCATTGATGGCCCTACACAAACATATTCATGAAATGATGATGATCATGCAGGCCTTGAAATTAACTTTTTTTCTTGGTAGCACTGGTGCGCCCAACTTTAGAAGTTAGTAGCACCAGCAAAGACTTTAGGACCACCTACCCAAAAGCAAGGCGTACAGACAATATATGTAACATGGCATGTATTTTGTTCACAGAACCGTCAACACTTTTGTAAACATGTTTGTAACATTAGTTGGGTCTCCTGGCTCTCAATCCCTCTCTCATCCACCTTTTCACTGAAGACCCAGCAACAAAATTCTCCTCAGGAGGACCCTCTATCAATTAAAAATCACAGAGTTCCGGTTAGAAAAATTTCCTCTTAGTAAAAGGTCCAACCTCAAGTCCTGTTTGTGTCTTATAGGTGGCCACTATATCCACATTATCATTTATTATCCATTTTCAATGCAGGATATGTTTAAGTGAGTGCACAGCTAGCTCTTGTACCTCACCATAAATAAAAGTATGTGCAGGCAAATAAATTTTAAGCCTTTATGTCAGATTGAAGAACACACAAACCTCAGAATTAAAAAATAATGTGCAAAAAGAGCTGAATAATCCTTTTTCTCGTAATTAAAGACATCCCAGCCTAAAGAACTGAAGGCCTACACTTCAAGTGAAAAAACATTAACATGTTCAGAAACCATGAATAAAAACTGGCTTTCAGGGGAAAAATGCAAACAGAACTTTCTTCATGAGAGAAAGGGGCATGTGGCCTGCCAGTAATTTACTTGTACACAAGTAACCTTGTACACAAGGTGTGCCTGTGCGCACCTTGTGATGGTCACCTTGTGGTGGTGGTCACCCTGTGGTGGTCTCTGTAATGTTGGTGAAAGAGACCACTGGACTTGATCAGCATCTTTTATTGCTGCATGTACAGTATGTCCTCTCCCCTTGTGTGTGTTTCCTAGTGGTGTTACACTCAGCAAAGAGCTCCTTATCTTTGTGAAGGAACCTGACACACACACAAGCTACAACTCATCAATGTCCACAGATAATCATGGTGCTCTCTGAATAGCTGCATCATGCTGTTAATATTTCTGTTTTTGTGGTTGCTGTTGAAGCTGGCATTGGGAGTTTTTCAACATCTCATCTTTCTGTTTTCCCCCAAACAAAATGTCAACAACAGCTTTTAGGCACTTATTCACAACTGTCCCATAACTAAAAGATGGTTTATGTTGCCCCAAACTCCACCATGCCTTTAGTGCACATCCGTTTGCATTTTTCTCGGTCATTTTGCCCTCAGCTCGGACTTCAGGGGATAATTCTGCGCAAAAGATCTGTGCTTTGTTTCATAGTGGCGCTTCATGTTACCACTTTTAATTCATGCTACGTGTTCAGACCATATGAGGTAAAATGGTTTTGAACTGCCTGACGGAGGATTAAACATAAATTTCGTCCACTCATTGTTAACTAGCGGTTTTCCTCGATAACCTCCCTTCATTTGGAGCTATGCTGTCTCCCTTCTTCTGTGCTCCGCTGTAGCGGCAAACTCACAGCAGTAGTGAGCTGTCTCACTTCCTAGTACGCTGACAGCGCAGGGTAGACAAACGATCTGATTAGCTTAACTGAGTGGCGCTATTACCATATTAACTGGAGGAGCAGCGCCCGCCGTCTGTAGCCGCGAACTGCAAGTAAAAATGTGTCAAGAAAATCTACTCTCGTGAATTTATCATGGAGTGGTCATGAGTCCTGACAGAACCATCCGGACCGCGGTCCGCCATTTGGTGACCCCTGCTCTATGGAGAGAGAGAAAGAGCGAGAGAGAAGAGGAAAAAAAAGGTGCACCAGATTTTTTTCCCTTGTCGCAACGGTGCTCCCAAATATATTTAATAGTCGCACTGATAAAAATTTGGGCGCATATGCGACCAAAATGGTTGCAATTTCCAGCCCTGTCATGCATGATAACATGGAGCCTGTAATTCTGAACACTGGGTTTCTAGCTATTAGCAGTAAAGGTACGTTATTAACTAATGTTACACGTAATCAGAGCCACGACAAACACAATTACATGACTTGAAATTATATGAGCTATCTCAGAAAATTTACAGATTTCCAAGTTAATTAAGGACCAATGTGCCCATTTATTCTCTTTTTTTTTTTTTTTTAGGAAAAATGCAGGAAACACAACACAGCATGTTAATACAACATTTCTTATAAATCCCTGACCCAGGAAAATAGTTTATGTGGGTTTGTTCAGAAGGTCAGCACACGATCAAAAATTGTGGACCACACTGAAAATATAGCCCACAAAAAACGCCCACCACAAGCGCATACATTATTAACACTGGCTCTCGTGAAATATACACACCAAAGCCAAGCATATTGTTCTTCCTCTTGCACTAAGAAGCTTATATGTTCACTGTGGACCATTTCACCTCCACTGAGGAATACAAGTCGCTATTTTTATTCTGTCACACAAATGGAGCTTTTAGGATTAGTTATCTGTTGGTGTGTAACAAATATGATGGACTGATTTCAACAAAATACACAAACATTCAGATTCTCCTTCAAAGTTTCAGAATGTTATCATCCCTGTGAAATAATAATCAAAATTTAATTTGTTTCTTTCACAAATGTTTATAGACATTAGTAATTTTCCATCAGTGGTGCTTGTATTAGTAACAGCAGTAGTGAGCATTCATTAGTTTCTTAGGTGCTGATGTGTCAGTGGAGGCCTTGAGGTCTACATGCGCCATCATTGTGTGAACAATCGTGTCAAAGGTTGTCACTTGTGATAAGCAGGTGGCGCCTTCCATTGTAGTCTCTGCATGTGAAAGGCTAAACGCTAGCTTGTATTGTACAGTCCATTTACCTTCTGAGTAGCAGTACTGCAGTGACCTTCATTATCATTCAGGAGAGATACTGTAGATTAGAATAGCTCACATATTGCACATATACATTACTACTCATAAAACATGAATAACCTAAGCGTTATCATTGACCAGAGTAGTGGTTTTACATATTAAACATATTAAAATGAAGAATAGTTTATGATTAATTAATAAATTATTGCAAACACAAGTTCAAAACAATCTTTTGAATGGAAAAGGGATCATTATACAGAAGTCAATTTTACATTAAAAGCTTATCACAATTGAAACATGTAGCTTTCAGTAATTTATAAAATTGATAAAATTTTGTCAGACAAAAATGACTAACACTGTAATGAAGTCACTAATCAGTCTAAAATATGGAAAAATATTGGGATTGCTCGGGTCCACTCACCACTAAACAGCCAGCACAAGCAACAAAGAGAGCTGTGACATGTTGTATTCACACAATATCAATAGGATGCTCCATCCACTCATCCATTCATCCATCCATCAATCCATCCATCCACTGTCCACTCCCCTAGATATTTACAATCTGAGTAAAAAGAAAGGTTTCTAATAATAATATTGGCATGCTTTTACGTATTATCCTGGATGATTCCTGTCATTAACATCTTGTTAGGGGGTAGAGCGAGTCGACCTATGATTCAAGATCGGCAGTTTGATTTCCGCTCCTGCCCAAAAACACGGAGTGTGAGCTGACAGTGGGTGGTGTCAGTTCACCTCCGGAGCACTGCCGAGGTGCCCTTGAGCAAGGCACCGCCTCCTATACAAATTGCTCATGAGGGGCGAACCATGAAGGAGCTGCCCGCCATTATACCTCCCCTTGCATGCCTACAGGCCCCCTTGTATGTGTATGCATATGCTACAGGGGCCTATACTCACTAATATGTATGTATGCGTTTGAACCACTAACTAGAGTGTGCTTTCTTAATTTCCCTTTGGGGATCAAATCAGTATATAAAATTAAGATTAAATTAAAATTATAGCTGTACAAGTGGGCCAAAGCCGTCAGCACGTCCTTAGATGGCTGCGATCTTTCAATCTGCACGTCTCCTCTGTGCACCTTTTACCACACTGTGGTGACTAGTGCCCTGTTCTTTTGTGTAGTGTTCTGGTGGGGAGGCTGACAGGAACGGTATTAAAAAACTGTTCCACTACAGGAACTTAACTGGACACAGTTCAACAGGTGGCAGGGGGGAGAATCTTCTCTGAAACAAAGACAATCATGGACAATCCCACTCACACACTTCATGCTCTGGTGGTCTTCCGGTGGAGTTCCTTCAGCCACAAACTAATCCCTCCAAAGTGAAGGACTGAACGCTGCACAAACTGCTGATAACAGCTATTGAACTTTTTACTCCACTGGATGCTATGACAGTTTCTTCAGGGCTTCACTGTTATTTCCTTTTTTTAATACACATACGTAGATATCTCTGCAACTACTTGTGCATGTTTAGTGTAATGTATGCAAGAAAGCTACTCCTGTGTCACTTTATCTATGGTGATGCTAATGCTCCTTCAAATGTGGCCCAAAAGTGTGGTTTTCCAATCCTGCAAAGGATCCATCCTTTCATTCCTTTGTCACCGCAGCTAAGAATCAGTCTTCAGTTCATTAACCCATATGATCATCATGTGACTCAATAAGAAATGATAGGTGAAGGTCTTCAAAACTAAAATCAAGCCTAGTTGCTTTCTATGTGAGCCCCCTTTGGATCCTCAGCCTCGGCTCCAGTAGTGTGCAGATCTTTCTTCTCATTTAACTGTTGCCAAGAAAATTACTTACATAAAAACTGAAAAACAAATCTTTTCCTTCATTAAATATATTTGTGTTTTATATATTAATGCATTTCATTTTGATGGAACTGCGAGCAGCCTTGCCATTTGGCATCAATATTTCTATTCAGCTGTGGTTGTCACCCACTGCCATGCAAAGCATGACATAAGCACAGCAACAATCTGCATTTCAACCAACCTCCAACAGATCCATTATTTTGCAGAGCACGTTGAGATAGGCATTTGGCCCTATAAATAATATGGCTATGATGTCATACTACAATGATGGCATACAAAAACAGGAACAAGGTGGCTTGCACATTCACCACTATTCATTGAATGTGTAGCCAAAGAAAAGGCGAAGCACCACATTGAAACAGTAGCCTTTGAAAATGTAAGAAAAGGGAAAAAGTATAAAGTGTGAAGTGGAGGGAACTACAGATTTTTACTCCTATGTATCAAATATAAATAACTATATTTTTGGCATCCAGGAATTTTGCTGTACTTTACAATTAACTCAAATGTTTGTCTTTATTTATAATAAAATAACAAAATCCACTTGTATCAAAATCAATCGTAAAAACTACATTGACAAAAGTCATGTATGATATCAAATAACTGTCAACATCAGATTTAAATATTAATGATGACCACAGAAATAAACAATTTCTAATTTCATGACAAAAACTTATTACATAAGAACAACTTAACAATCATCTGCTGCTGTTTACAGCAAACTAGAGACAGTTAAGCGACCTATTCTGGTTGAAAGTCAAGGTGGTTTCAGTTTAGTGAAGGGAAAGTGGCAAAGAGAAGCTTTGGTTTCCAGTGAATTGAAGGGTGTGATGAGCATGATGCTCTCCCCATTAGCTCTTAACAGAGCTCCTGCTTGATTAATTAATGTCTATTTACTCTGAGGCCTCTGGCCTTCACTAGGGTTTCGGGCCAACCAGTTAAGAGTGACTTTCTTGTGTTTTACAAACATTCTTTATTCTTTCTTTCTTTCCTTCTTTCATTATGGTGTCTCATCTTATGTGTATGTAATCCCTCACCACCTCTCAATCTCTCTCTCTGTAGCAGATTAACACTCATCATGGTGTTCTTTTTTATCCTCTGAATTCTTTATTCTTAGTAATTGTCTTTATCCAATTCCTTGTGTGATCTGTCCATTATATGATATTCTTTCAGAGCACAAATGCTCATGAATATGAAATGAGACAAATGGTAGTCTCCCAGGAACTTTCATAATCATTTCTGCAGATTCATTGTTTTTGTCCTTCTAGATTTGGGGGTGGGAGGTGGGGTGGGATTAAACCCAGAAGGATACAAAACATGTAACAAATCACTCACTTTCAGCTTCAATCAGTCAGCTTTTATTTGAATAGCACTTAATCACATCAACACATTTCTAAGCACTTTTACAAACACAGAAATCTAACAGAACCCACCAGAGCAAGAATACGCACAGCGACAGGAAAAACTTCCTCATTGAGGAAGAAACTTCGGGTAGGACCCAGACGCTGGAGAGCAGCCATCCGCTTTGACTGATTGGGTGGAGAACATACAATCGGAATAGGGACAGGGCAAGGGAATAAAAGAGAGACAGAGAGAGTTGCAGATAGGCCAGATAGAGTTACTGTATTAAGGTTCGAGTTTGGAGTTTTGATCCAGCCGCTGAGGTGGGGACAGGAATGTCAGGCTGCGTTCACTGATTCCTGGATTGTTGTCTTCTATACTTGCTCCCCATCATCTAGTTGGTTATATGAAAAGCACTATCACAGCTGCATGGATGAATGCATAATGGCAATGGAAGAAGGACCAAAGGAGGACCCCAGCCAATGAATAAATGAGGGGTGATACTGGTTGCAGTAGAGGAGCAGGTCCACAGTGGACAAGTTTCACCTTTAGGCACCTTTAGGCATGTTCTTATGAGGCATTCCTCACAACTACGAGAAGTGCCTCCAGTGGATCTTAAAATTTTACATCAGGTAACTTGGGTATACAAGGTTGAGAGGTTTTTTTACTGGACAAGTACCCATTATCTGTAAATATCAATCTCAAAGATATGCGTGTGAATGCATACGTAAGATAGAATGTCACTTGATGCTAAACTTTGCAAAAGCTGTTACATAAAATGTATGAAAGAGGAGTCAATGAATGACTCAAAGTCGAATACATCAATTATTAGTTCACAATATCCTTTATAAATTTTAATTCTGAAAAACAAGAACAATCGACCAAATGCCTCATCTTTCCATTAGGTTTATTGTAAATCTGTGGTTTCCAGGTAGCTCTAACAATCGAAACAGAAACATTTTAAAGCAGTGGTGGGCAAACTTTTGACTAGTGAGCCACACAGAGTTCTAAAATATGACAGGCTGGCCAGCTGAGGAGCAGATGAATGGATGGATGGATAGTTTACATAAGTTTGGCAGGCCGGATTACGAAGCCTAACATGGCCCATTGGCCATATTTAGCCCATGCCTGGTTTAAACCATAGCCTCCGTGGTGACGGTAAAACATCTTTGCAATGTTACCTTAGCATCTGAAAAAAATAAAACTAATAAATGCTTCCTTAATATACTGATATCAGATCTGTATTCATGATCAGCCAATACTTAAATGTTAGGTATCGTAATCAATATCAAGAAACCAAAGAACATTTCTAATTATCCTGGAGTGCATCACGCTTGTGGATTTTTCCTTTCCTCTAATTCCAAATGCCCTGAACAGCAGCAAGGACAAATCCTTCAGAGGTCAGAAGAGCTTGGCCTCAACCCATTGCTCACTGGATGGATCAAAGCTATACCACATGGACTGCTTACACTGTACCTACACCCTCCCTTCCCTAGTCATAGCTACGACCCAAGCAGCACCACTCAGTGTATAAATAACAGAATTATATTATATACCAAGTGATGCACACAAATGCATACACAGATGACACATATTGTATTTATAGTATCAGGGGAAACTAGTCAACTATGCGCTAAACAAAGGCTTTACTGTTCCCCACAAAACTCCTCTCGTATTCAGCTTTTCCCCCATCAAAGCAAAATGAAAATGATGTTGTAGGAAACCATGAGCTTTTGACAATATATTGCTAAGAAACATGTGCATCTATGTAGTTGTTCTTTCTGTGGTTCTTTCTGTCAAAAGGAGAAGAAAATTTGCTAAAGTAAGAATATTCTACTTTAGAGCTCACTATAGTTTACACTTGGTATCTCTGCTGATTCTAAGTGAATGTTTTAGTCAGAATTCAAGAAAATGTACCCGAGGTGTTGAAAATTACAAAAAGATTCTCATCACAATTATTTTCCTATTCTCTGATTTGATGGTTCTAAATATTAATGGCACTTTTTACTCATTTGAATCAATATTGTTTGTGCTTCAACATATACTTGAAACTTTTCATTAAAAAAAAAAAAAAAAAAAGTCAATTTGCAGTATCAAAAGGTAGATAAAATTTTCAAAGATGGGTGAGCAATCAACTAAAAATGTAAAATGATGGCTGCTCTGGCCCAGATAGCTATTTTATTAATTACCTTCACAAAAGTAGTAAACTGATCAATTCAGTGTGTTTGTTTGCTTGTCTGTCTGCCGGACTTCACACAACCTGCTCGTTGGATGTCGATGAAACTATCCAGGGGAGTGGAGAGTGAGTGGTTGAATGGATGGATGGATGGATTTCTGAGTGACAACAAAAAAATACAATGTCTGTGCATTGTATGGAGCTGAATACCACAGCTTCATATGGTATAGTGTGAATGAAAAGAATGAAAAAACACTTCTCTTTCATATCCATGATTCAACTATTGTTTGCTGGAAATATTCCATCATTATAATCCTACACAGCCTGTGTTAGGTGGACTCTTAAAGGTTTACTGTTTCCCCTGTTTTCAGTGAGCTGACCAAAGATAAAACCTCAGATTTTCTGGTAGAAACACACAAAAATAAGAACATTTTTCATCATCTAATCTTACCTTTGGACTGATCCAAAAGTACTTCATCAAGTACTATACTACTACTGTATACTGTATCTGTTATTTTACACAGTTCAAACAAACATATTGAATTTGGGTCAAGACTGTACCTGCACCTCAATTTAAAAGGGGGCTAATATTTTTAGGTGCTACATAAACAATGGATGATGATTCCTCCTTCCCGTCATCGCTGTAACTCCATTTCACATGGCTTTCTGTCACAAATCTGACACAAATCTGCACAATCTACATCAGCCTTTCTCCAGGAACACCTGAAAGTCACACAATGTTCTTTTAATACACACAGCTGACACTCTACAGTATGAGACACTAACTGCTGTACTGTCTTCGTCTGTCTACTTCGCCCACTGTCCAGTGTCTGATGCAGTTTGTTTTTGGTCAAGTTTTGTTTTTTGTTTTTTTTGACATTTCTGTAAATCTGTCCACTGATACGTTTTGGAACTGCCTTCTACTGATGACAAGCTTTAACTGCCAATTCAGATGGACTGGACACTTGTTTTGAGTGGAACACTGCAGTCCCCTCTCGCTGCACCTCCTGTGAGGAATAAGGCACTTTTTATGTGGACAATTGATTTCCATAATTAATTGTGATTTCCCAACTTAACAAGTTTTTTTCATTGCCCTCCTTGAAGACGAGACAATCAGTAATCGCCTAGTCTTCAGTGGCCAATCCGAATCCGGGTAATGGGTCATTAAAGAAGCGTCTAAACGTATAATGAAACTGTTATTTGTAGAACTCCCAGAGTCATTGCTTACTGTGAAGGACTGTAACTACCGGTACTTGGCTGTGTCTTTGCTTCAGGCTGTGATACTGCCCCTCTGGGGTATCGCATCTTAATCAACCAGCGAGATGGTAAGCCCCTCCTCACTAACAAAGATCTATGGAGAGGTGTCCTTCATCTTTAATCCTGTTTACTTTGCTCCACTGTTCTCCAATGATTCAAGGATTAACAAGTTTAAAAGGTTTCATCAGAAGTAACTCAGAAGAGATGATGACAATCTCCAAAAAAAGCCAGGCAATAAACCATGAAAGCTGTATCTGCATGTCTGTGTGTATGTGTGTATATTTATATGAATAAGCTGGAGTCTCTATTCCCTGAGGCTGACTCATAAGGGGATAAACAGTGAACATTGCTAGCATATGGATTCTGCTCAGAGCTGTTCACAGGATGAGAGCTCATGAATCCATTTCTTCCTTCCCTACCCTCTAGATTCTTTCCAATCATTTCCCATTTCTGTGGGAATTAGACTTCTCAGAATTTTTGTCCTGTTGTGCTAAAATCTTTCAGCTTTCTAAATCCCAATTCAACTTGTGTTACTTTAACTTCCCTACTCCTTTGTTTCACACCAGACTAGAGTCCACAGTGATAACAACAGCAGCAAGGATCTGCAAAGGTCCAAGAAAAAAAAAAGTGAAAGGTGAGGAGGGGCTTTAAATTCTTGCAGCCTCCACACTGCACCACTAAATCAGACCTAAGCGGTTATGTGGGTCACTAAATTTATAGTGTATGTCTGAAAGTCAGTGAGCGTGAGCCTTTTGTTTTTGGATCAGTGAAGACATCAACTGTGTAAGAGCAGCAAGCACAAACAGAAAACCATGATTAAAACAAAGAAACCAATCAGGAATTTTGAAGAGAAAGGGGGCAAATGTGATCAAGTGACCCCTGAGAGCACATCCAACATTCACACACACACACACGCAGACAGCAGGTACCTGTCGGAGTGTCTTGAGCATCTCTGTAGCTTCATCTTGCTTCCCCTGCTTGGCCATCAGCATCATCTCCTGGATCATGCCGATGCGGCGCTGGTAGGGCGGCGGCGTCCCGCCACGGCTCAGTCGGTCCCCTGACTTCAGCATGAGAGAAGCCAAGATGTCACCTCGCTCCTTGGTTGGAGTCCGCTTCCAGGTGTGCTGAGGGCTAGCCCCCCCAGGCTCCGGGCCCTTGGTCTGCTTGGCACCCATGGTGTTGAACTGTAACTAGACTGGTCCCACCGGCTGTTGATGCAGAGATCTGGACTCACAAAGCTTTCATCTTTGACAAAACCTCAGTTTGGTGGTAAAATGCGAATCAATGCAACAGCAAACTTTTGCACTGCTTATAAAAATGTTCGTCATCACTTAGATAAAATGCGGTAATAGTCCAAAATATGAGTACAAAATAATTGTGCAAAAGTGGATTGCCAGTTGTCTGTTTGTGGGAGTTTCTTTATGCCAGACTGAGGATCAAGTCGGGAACAGGTCGGCAGATGCCGCCTGCAGCATGGCCGCAAAACAGGGAGACGGTAAAGTCAGGATTCAGAATACCTGCAGCGCCAACAGCTTCCTATCCCGAACATAACTTCATCAAATATTTACCTTGGACCGCGTCGCGTCCGAATCCTGTTAGCCTTTACAACACACGGCTGTCCTGGACCAGAGGGAGAGGAGGAAGCGGATGTGTGGTGGTGCATGAGGCAGGGCATGGCAATGTTTATGTCTCTGGAAGACCACCATCGCCCGTCTGTTTCCCCCCCCCCGCTCTGCCCCGTCCTTCCTCAGCCGCTGGAAGTCAAACACAAGCCGAAAACAGCGGTCGTCCTTCAAGGTTGAGCCTCCATCCACTGCGGAGCAGGAAACAACCGCATCACCGTCCGCCGAGGCTGCAGCTCCGCGGCCCGGGGAGGAGGCAGAGGCTGGGGTGTTCCCAGGCTGGGGCTGAATTATGTACAGCATTACACCCTCTGTTCGTGTGTGTGGGGGCGCGCGCGGCGAGTTCACGTGAGCACAAGTCCTCACGGTGGGGGGGGGGGGGGAGGTCATTAAATTAACAGCGCGCTGCTGCTGATTCAACACATACGTATATTTAATCAAGTTGATTAAAGTAATTTTATTACACTTCTCAAATTATCAATATGTTTAAATTAAAATGGATTTGAGCAATTATGTTGAAACATAAATATACTGTATGTGCACCAATTTTAAGACTGCCTTCCCGTGTCAGGAAAAAAATAAATGTATCTTTTCTGGGATAGTTTTCTTTCTGAGTGGAAGAGTACACACAACAAATAAACCAAATATTTAGAGGTGCGTGCGTGTGGTGTGTGTGTGTGTGTGGGGGGGGGGGGGTCGGCATTTATTACTTTGGGGTTTTACGTGACAATCAGATGAAATCTGAAATTTAGGAGATAAAACATTAAGTTTACCGATGCAGTGACCACGTGACGCTTACAGCAGATAGACCACGACCACACTGACCCCTGGTGGCTGTTTGAGCTCGTAAATCAACGATTGCGTATATAACACAAAGTTTGACATGTACTGTAAAAGCTTCAACGAGTTTCCTGAACATTTCAAAACTACAAGAAAAACGTGGCGGTCTTAATCAAAGTTCACTGCACAGAAACCATCAAGCATCCTGGTTCTTCTCATGCACACACCTGTACTTACCTGACAGGTACATTAACAGAGCTTACAACAGAAATATCATGTACTTCTCAAAAGGAATTTATTCATTTTTAACTTGAATTACATCTTTATTTACAGTATGTCAACAAACATCTGCATCAAATCAATTGTTAGTTCCTTTCCTTGGCAGTCAACACACAGTTCACTACTAAATAAAAGTATGCAGGCCCCTTCCACTTGTGTTGGAGTTCTGACTGAACGAAAAGCTTATGAGACACTGATCCAGAGAGCAAAAATGTGTCCCATTCAAGTACAAACAATGAAATGGTGAAAAAGAAAGGATGTGTAAATATGTCTAACATAGATGTTAACCAGAGCAGCATTAACATATGAAAAGTGTTTGGGGCATTTTCAAAGTATGAAAAGTGATGGGTTCAATACTTCTGTATCCAACGTGAGATGCTGCTTTTCACATCCTGGAGATGTGAAATGTCGACAACAGAACCCTGACCATAAAGCTGTGACAGGCAAGTGTAAACTTCCACTGATTAAAGGATGCAAGGATGTATGAGATCATAGTTCCTGGTAGAGGTCATATAAAGGTCAAGCCATTATTAAAAACTGCACAAACTAAGGCCACCAATGACAGAACTACAGAATACCATTGCTGAGGTTGCGTGCTAAAGTGAAAATATCAAAATGCAATGAAATGAGTCAGACATCCAGGTGAAAGAAGCATCACCATGTGGAAATGCTTCTTGATGGCGGGTTCACTTTATCACTGGTGTGTTTTTAGGTTGATCAGAGTCAAACTCATTCCAACCACTCTGACTCAATGTTACAAATCAGCCAAATTTAATCACTTCTTCACTTTCACCAAATATCAGGGTAAAATCATGTTGCCTAGTTTAATAAATTCAAATATTAGGAAAGAGGGAGGAGTACAGGACATGCACCTGAGGTGACGGCTGAATTGTTAATCCGAGTTTTCCACCCGATGCATCGGGATGAAGCTCAGCTAGAACTGGTGCTCTTTTGAAGAACTCAGAGCTCTAAAGGAAGTATTAGAACAAGCCACTAATTCCTCTCCCCACCTCCCAGTTCCTTTCCAAAAGACTGTCTTTCCAAAACACACCATGTGTGAAGACTCAGAGGATTGCCAATCCGTTTCCTAACCTATGATTTAATCCTAGGGAATATTGCCAACATGAGCCTGCTTTTGGATCATTCAAACAATACTGTTTCCAATGGCATAACCTGACTCACAGGAGTCTTGTGCTGAGCCTGAGGAAATGCAATAGGGGGAAGATAATTTTAGACAGCCAGAAGGAGCCGGGACTGACGACGTGTCCAGGGCCTCAGAGAAGGGAGGCAGTTACTCGCAGTTAGAACGTGTAGCCAGCAGGGGGCGCTTTGTCATCTTTGTTGCTCTCCAGGGAAAACGGGGGAATGCGAACATCGAAGTGGGAGCCGTCAGTCCTCTCAATACGGAACGTTCCCCTTGAAATAAATTAAAGAAGTGATTTAATGACAAGGCCCAGCAGACTGAATGATTGATTACGAGTGGATATTTTTGATTGGCCGTCAGGAGATGTAAACGGTAGACTAGGCAGAAGAGATATGAAGTTTTCAACAGCAACCAGAGAACAAGAAAACTCACCACATATGCCCACTTGGAGCTTGTAGAGACACGTGGCTGCTGTACTGGAAGGCTGGCTGCTCCTTAGACAACACTGGTTCCTGGGACAGAACACACACACAAGTCTACGTTACAAGGATGATGTTGGTATGTGGCTCAAAGCCGGGGATTGCATCACTTTTCTGCAGGTGATCCATTGCTTTAGTAATAGTTAGCAGTTACATCATAAGAGCGCTATGGAGGCATTGGCTTGTTTTGGGATTTCAAAATAACAGGTATTTAGGAGAACGTTTGCAAAGCCGTGTTTTTATGAAGCTCAGAAATATGCTGTGGGATATGAAAGGTCACCTGACTTCCTGTTCCATAGAAATGAGTCAGCACTGACTGAACTGCCTGCTGGCTGCTCTTTATAAAACATCAATGAGTTCATTAAACCACTACTTTTTCAAAAAAGAAAAGTATTATTTCTAAAGAAAACCATTTGGATGTCTCTCTGAAGTCTAACAGCAACATAATTTCTTCCTAAAATAATGAATTATTTTGATGCTTTTATACTAACAGCTGTGACAGTAAACTATTATAAGTAAAGGAGACACACTAATTTGTGAACTGTGTTGTACTGACCCTGCCTACGACTCCTCGTCCTCGAACCGTCTCCAGAGTTCCTGACAGACTGAAGATCCTCCAGTGCCTTTCTCTCAGCTGAACCACCTCACTGCCCATGTTCTCCAGACGGATACAGTACCTCCACTGCACAAAATTAACACAAACACACAGGTAAAAGTAAAAGAAAAATCAACAAAATAAGTATAAGCTTGTAGTTGGCGTTAAAGAGGTGCCATTATGAAAATCACACTTTTTCAGGTTTCTACATACTGTATACATAGTGGTCCTCCCTAACCCGACCAACTCCTAGAATCTGGTAAACTAACGCTTCCTGCATCAATAGATATTTGGAGTTTTAGGAATCCATGGCCCAGACCAAATCAAAACGATCGGATTTTGCTAGAGTGGTATTTGTGACGTCACAAATCCGCTTTGTGATTGGACAGAGTGATTGACGATATTGATTGGTTGACATGCCCAAGAGGTTGTCCATAACCGAGGGGGGAGTCGTTCAGGCTATGGAAGCATTGTGTGGTAATGTCCTAGCTCAGAGGTACACACTGAAAGTTCCTCACAAACTGTTGAACTCAGTAAGCATTTGGTTAACTAGTTAGGTCCACTTCAGTCGTGTGTGTGTGAGTGTGAGTCTGTCATTGTCCTTGACGATGTTGGGAAAACACAGCTTTAACAATCATAATACATCACTGCTTTGAAGAGGGATGTTATTATGTCACCGGCCAGTCTCATCTTGTTTACACAATTAGCCACAAGTCTTTGTTCAACAAAGACTGAGGAAGCAGGTCCATGCTAAGCGCTGAAAAATCAACTGTTATATCATGAAAAACAAAGAATGCTAAACACGAGAAGAATTAGAGCGAAATACGTAGCAGCAAAGTCACTGAAAGTTAAAAAAGTTCCAGACTATGCCGATCGATCGATCTGTAATACTGGCGCGTTCGAGTGGCGCAAGTAAACAAACACACAGGAACACACGGGGGACGGCAGTGTTGATTGGGCAGCTCAGAGGAGGGAGGGAGATAGGGAAGACTAAGAGGGGGGTAGGGGTGGAGATAGGGAGCTGAGAGCTACGCCCCATTAAAACAGACCTTTTAAAAGTGGAACAGAATTTATCAATATTTAATAAAAGATATTGAGGACCACAGATCACTTTGGGGCAAGAAATTTCAAATACAGTGTAGTTGGACATTTGGCAGATGAACGATATGAATTAAAAAAAGCATAATGAGGGACCTTTAATTTGGCAATGTACCACTTCACAACATACAATACAGAGAACATTAAATTAGGTCCAAACCTGCCATTACAAAACTATTAAATCACGTTCCTGGAAAAACAATGCTGTTACAGCAGTATCTGTACCAGGACATGTTTACCTCGGCTTAAATAATTTTGAGTTACACCGGCTTGAGTTACACCGGCTTAAAAAAAAAAAAAAAAAAACACGGAAAAATAAAACAAGTTTACTTCATTTTACATCCGTCTGTCACATATATTAGAATTGTAAAATCACTTGTCAACCATTAATAGCATATATACTGTTACAGTACAATAAAAGAATAAAAACAAACAATGTCAAATATTAATCAAATATTACTGAAAATAAATTCATAAACAAAATACAGTACAGAACATGGAACGGTTATCTTTAGCCTAATTTGACTTGCTTTGTTTTTCGACTTAGTTGCGTCTCCTTGAACTAATTAACAAGTTAATCCAAGGTATACCTATATTACTAAAATGCCAGTGTGACGTATCTGTACTAAACAGAAAGAAAATCTGCTACTCACCCAGTAAACATGTGAGTTTTGGGCCTCCTGAAAAGAAGAAAAAAAACATTAGTATGTAAAAGATTATAAAATCAGTTGAAATAAAGTTCAGCCTGCCAACTAGGACGTTAAATGGCAAACTCAAATAAAAGTTCAATGTAAATGACGTTTAGGCGGACATGGCAGGAATATCAGTATCAGCTTATATTTCTGCTGTACTGTTCTGGTGTAGGAGCCGGCGCTGGCCTTTTACCCTCATTCCCATGTAGAAGGGGATGACGGTGACCCGGATGTTCTCGGTGGTCTCCCTGTGCACGTCTGAAAGTTCAAGCCAAGGGTGGTTCTTCTCTTGCCACGCCTTCAAAGTGTCTCTGGTTGTGAATGGAGGAGCTGCAGGAAGACAAAACACACAATCCCGGTAAAATGGTCTGATTTGTTATTTGCCACTGGTTATTACACACAACTTCAATATAAGAGAAGGAAAAGTAAATCTGAAAATGTTCAGTCACACATCAAACTGCCACTGCCGCAGTGTAACCTTATGTAAACTGCTATATAAAAAGTCAGTGTGTTCAGCATAACAACATTTTATACTGGAGGGTGTTTGAATGTGGAACGGTGGTAACAGTGTGTTTACATTTGGCCGGGTTGTACATGAGGAAACGCTCAAACAGCTCATGCTGGATGGGGGCCTGCTCTGTGGAGTTATAGGGCAGGATGTCTTCATGGCTCACATAGTCCAGACCTAAAGGGAAGAAATCAACAACATCAAATGGCAGGAGTTGTCCTTATTGGGAGCTAAACCCGTCTGTAATGGAAAGCCACATTCCAAAGTGGATATATATGGTCAAACTAATGACATCATGTGGCAAGATGTCATTAGTTTGACCATATATATCAATGATGGAAGCAGAATCTGATTCTATCAAGGGTCTCATACCTGGGATGAAAAAGTCAAAAAGTCATACCTGGGATGGCATACAATGCTCTGCTATCATCATGGTTGGCCAGAAACGTCACTGCCTCCGTCTGCGACCTCTGAGACTGTAAGCATAACAATCATGACTGGAGAGAGATTTTTCACTGAAAATGCTGCAAAATAAGTACACACTAACATTCAAGAAACACTTCTGAAAAAGAAACTAGGATTGCTGCAAAACTGGCACCGATGTTCTGACCAACAGCAGAAGACTTGTACTTCACCTTAACCTGAAGGAGCTTGTGTTTGGAGATTTTCACAGTATTACAATCATCATAAAACACACAACTGTGTGACAGTATGACAGTGAACAAGTATTACCATTGTTATTATTTATAGTCGTCATAGTAGTCACTGTATTTACAATATCCCATGGAATGTAGAACTCACAGCTGGGATTCTTTTTTCTTTTTTAACATAACCAGTAATAAGCAAATGTTTGTGATAACATTTTATACCACAGTCCCACCTGTCCGAAAGCCCACTGATGGGACATATAAGCCAACACCACGCTCGTGAAAATGGTCGATTTAAGTGAGGATATGATTGAACAGGTCAAAGCCTTATGTTAAATATTTTTTAAGATTTGACACAGTTTAGTATGAATTGCACACAAAATGAAGAAATCAGGGGAGGATTCAACACATTTTAAAATCACCGTGAATTGACCTACAATGTGAGGGCAGTCCCGTGTGTCGATCAGAACCTGGTAGTAGGTGTGGGTTTTTCCCTTGACCTCCTTGGAGCCATGGGCTCCTGGGGTTTCAGGTTTGCTGCACAAATGCGGAAAAAATTATCTCAGACACACAAACCTCTCCAACAAAGTCAGCCAACAAGGATCTGTTTGGTGCAGTCCACGGCCAGACATGAGTTTACCTGTCTGACACAGGTGGGGTCACATCTCTATCATAGAGACGAGCATGCCAGGGGAACAAGACGATGCCTCTGTATCCGAACACACTGTGGAGAAACAGCTGAGGGGAGCACAACAAAAAGGAGAAACTGAATTGAGGTTTAAAGAAGTGTAAATTGAATGGGATAACAGTCGGCTCACTACAATATGCCAATGTGCTTTCATAATACAAACTACTGATTTATCTGACATGGAAATATAAATCAGTGCAAGCACATGGAGAGCACTGTTCTGTTTTGTAGTATGTCTGTACTCAAACACGCACCTGAAATGAGCCTAAATAATTAACTGATAAGGGAGGCAACCATTGGAGCTGAACCAAAACATCTGCAGCCTCTTGTAAACACACCGTTTAAGGCAGGATTGCTGTGACTTCATTAAGACTTACTCTTCTAGACAAATATTACAAAGGCGTAATGAGGGGGTCACTGTTCTGCTTGAGCCGGCAGCTGAGTTGGTCTCAGCGAAAGGAAATATTTAAATAAATGGAGTTTAAATCAAGAGTGCTTCTGCACAACCTCTGTGTAAAAGGTGTGTGTGACATGAATTATGTGTGCCCTTACCTGTCCTGTTTCATATTTCCCATGTTGCTTGACAGCCTCGAACACTCCCACTGTCTCTAAAATCTTCCCTTCTGGCCTGTTCCTGGAAGATACAAAGACACCATCATACACTAGAGCTTCTGTGAGGAAGTTTGGAAAACCACTTAGAGCAATCAAAACACCAGCATGTGATCCCAAAATTACATTCAGGTCTGTTTAAAAATATTGGGACTACACGTATGTCTGAACAGCTCATAAGTTATTGACGAGCCGTGACAAGAAATCTTATATCGAAGTGAAGTATCATGATTTTCTCTCTTACAAAATATTATTTAGATTCCTCCTTGCTGCCTCACTTCAGCCATAATCTCAATCACAACTTTGACAAGATTAAATAAAACACCTCAACAAACAAGAATACCTCTGGAACTAATCCCCATGTCATCATAAAAACACACACATCCAGATTTACTGTAAATATTACTGTTGACGACAACAGCTGGTCAAACCAAGTAAATAACACTCAGTCTTCTTTACTGACTGCAAAGCTAATCTTCACAACAGAGATGAATAGTGGAGATTGATGAGATAGATATATGAGCGGGAGATTTAATATTACATAAAAGACTGTGTTGCAGGTCTTTTCTAATCAAGAGTGTATTGAAG